>JAHRHZ010000102.1:4457577-4492333 GCA_024137785.1 Ginglymostoma cirratum
CGGGATTGTGCCTTCAGGAGACAGCCTTGAAACTTTGTCAGCTCCACTGTTTTCCAGTCAAACCGCAGACATACAGGTTTTAATGCAGTTATTCTCAACATTGTGATCTAACAATTAAACCAGCTATGTACCTGCATTTAATTCAGAAAAGTTTACGAAGAGATTGGAATCAAACAAACCCATTAATGATTGTCTCTTTCCCAGCTCCATGCTGAGTGAGACAGTGACAAGCAATAGGATTTGACATCACATTCTCCAATCCTCCGCTGTTAGCAGAACGTGGTCACTGCATCTTCAATCAGCAGCTTGCTGCCCATCCCTGGAAGGCAAGATCCTACAACCAGGGCCAACCTTCCCCATCCACCGAGCACAGGCTCAAGAAAAAACAGGGAGATTTCATCCCGCTCAGTAAACCCCAGGGCAGCATTGACACAATCTCCAAGTGAGTGGAATTTTCTCTTAGCTCCACTTGGGAAAACTCAACTGACACAACTAGTGGAAACATGTTCCTTTTGAACGGTTCTTCTCCTGTGAAAAAGGACGAAAATCCTTTTACATATCACAAGGGCTGCAGCAAATTCTTCTTGATCTTCGAATCTTTTTAAGTGAGTTCCAAAAATCCAGTCCCCAAATGCGAAGCTGCAGAAGTTGCTGATGTACTGAGCAAACAAAGTGCTGAAAGTATTGAGTTAGAGTAGGCAGACAGATACGCATTTCGCACAATCTGTAACGGAAATGACTGGGTTCATTGAAGCAGATTCTCCGTCTCTCAGAGTCACTGACAGTCACATGGGCAGCTGAAGAATGAAGGCACCGTCATAAAAATATGAATTTTGGATGTTAAATGAAAATGGATTATAATGGTCTGAAGGAGTAACAACTGAAAAGTGGAAGATGTAAATGATGTTATTTGTGATTTAGAGGAATGGACTGGAAACTTGTGATTTTCGAGGTGTATCATCTTTGGCACACTGAAATGAGGTTGCAGGGGATTTGGCGCAGTGTGAAATTGGAAAATGAGCAACTTTTCATTCAGCCTGGTGAGCTCAGTTGGTTGAGTATGAGACTCTGAATCTCAGGGTTGTGGGTTTGAGCCGCACGCTGGGTGTCTACGCTTCTTCCAGCGTCGCTTCCTGAGGTGAAGGTCAGCTCTTCAGCATTTTCAGTGAAACCAGCAGCTTTAGCTATGCCTAAAGCATGGCTTCTTTTCTGCTGCTTTGATTAAAATACTGGTTTGCCGTGAAAATTGTTTCCACTTCACTGGAAATCCCAGACATCAGTTTGTACATGCAGCTGCTTGGATAATAAATGACAGGACTTGCAAAGGGGCAAACCCAACTCCAATCCTGCACCAACAAGAATATTCAGAGTCACAGAATGAGAATGGTCACTTCCTGGGTGGCTCCATGTCAAATGCAGCTGAACCAGAATTAACTAACTCTGAGGATACCGTGGAAAACATCAGTGAAGTCTACCTGAATGTTACTCAATTGACTAGGAAAATTATCTTCTTTTGTGACCACGTGGGTTTATTCATTAAAATTTTCATTCTCAGTAAAAGAGGGGAAAAATTGTGAGTTTTCAGTGAGTGACAGAAGGGATCTAGGTGAACCTGGAAATGTGGTGCAGTCATGTGTTCTTTATCAAAGTATAAACGAAAATACTTTCTCACAGGCACATGACATTTTTTGAGCAACCGAATCTCACAAGATGCGTTCAGCTTTCAATTGGTATTTGTTTTGATTGAAGAACTATCGCCATCTGGTGTGAAATTAATATTGTAGCCGGTCATTGCCAAGCAGCTAAGAAAATGGACGAGGAGGATAGCGTTTCTTCAAGAATTTACCTGTGCCTTCGCTTTAGTTGTGTGCAGTGGCAACATTAGAAAATGTCACAGCCCAGATCCCTGGTAGTGTGGCCGAGCGGTCTAAGGCACTGGATTAAAGTTCTTGTTTGTAAGCAAGCGTGGGTTCGTGTTTCCCTGCTGCTAACACTTCTACCAGAGTTACGTAGAATGGGACGCAGTTAGCTTGTCTTTGTTTCGCCCAAAGCAATCTTTGATGTGGGAGACCTCAAGGAATTCATCCGGTCAGCGTTCCTGACGTGTTTCCATGGTGCAATGGTGAACACATGCGGAATTCCCCCACCATGACAGCAGGAACAAACATGCTGCGCTGTTGCTTCACGTTCCAGGCAAGTTGCGTTGCTCACCCTTTCGCTGCAAGTGAATGCAGATCGTTATTTCGCTGCTGCTGTGAAACAAAATTGAACCTACTCGCAGTTATTTGCCTTTTGTTGGTGAAAAGGAGGGTAACTGAGATGTGAAATTTCTTTCAATTTCTTCAAGAAGAGAGCTGATGAGCCACTTTCTTGATACGCTGAAATGGTTGCGGTGCAGGCACACCCGCGTTGCTGACCAGAAGGGAAACCTAATCTAATCGAGACGGTGATTGCTTCCATTCACTTTTCGTGGAATGTTCTTATTCTGTTCTTTTATTGCCTGACTTGAGCAGTTTCCAGTAAGTGGCATTGCACTAAACCTTCAGCGCATTTGGAGGAGCAGTTCGGAATTGCCCCGATGCCAGTTGTGTGAGTAGTTCGTAACCCAGAGAACCGGAGGTGTTTCACAGAAAGCGTTCGTGCTTCAGTATGTGTAGAAATGTGTTTGCCTTGTCATTTTTGCTTCTGTTGCGCGTTAAGATTGTCTGTTTGGGGATTCGCTCAAGACCTGAGGTGCAAACACGGTTTGTGATGAATCTTCCTGAATCCAAAATCCTCACCGACAACCCGGGAAGGTGTCTCAGGGAATAGTCATTTTTGGCAAAAGTGAATGAACACTTCGCCTGTGGGAGGCTCTCATTCCTCCTAGCCCAACCGATTCATAAACGCATTCAGGTGCCTTTGAAATGTTGTAATTTTTACGAGCCTCCACAACTTCCTCTGGCAGTTCACTCCATTCACCCACCATATTCGGCGTGAAAAAATGCCCCTCAGAACTCGTTTAATTTATTCCCCACTCAGCTTAAATATATGCCCTCTCGTTTTGCGCTCGTGCCCACTCTTGGAAAATGACATTGACTATTCCCCCTCTTCATATCCCTCATGGTTTTACAAACTTCTTTCAGGTCTTTCCTCAGCTTGTGGTGCTCCAGGAAAAATTGCCCCACTCGGTTCAGCCTCGCCCAACAGTCCAAACCCTGCAACTCTGGCAACATCCTCGTGAACACTTTCTGGCCAATTTTACGTGGTGTCTTTTACTTTTAACAATGTCAATAATGCTGGACAGCATCGTTCTATTTAAAACAGACAAATCAAACATTGAACGGCTGCAAATTTCAAGGGTATTCGAAGGACATCGGGTAGACGCCTTTCGCATGCCGTTTCTGTGGTGCAGTGGTTATCACATTCGCCTAACACGTGAAAGGTCCCCGGGTAGAAACGGTCGTTCTCCTTTTATTTTACAGTGACAGGTTTCTGCATTTCTGTGGACAGAGCTACCTTGCCTTGCTCTTGTCGTCAGGGAGCCTTTCATTCTGTTCAGCCACCCAAAATTGCTGCCATAACCGTTTTTTTTTGTGGAACGGAGGGTAATTCCAATGCATTGCGGTGGATAGCTTTGCTAAATTTCTCCCCTTCCTGCTCCTGAATATGGGTCTGAATATGGGAATAGGTGCTCAACCTTTTTATGAGTGCATTTGGCTTGCCCGTATTTTTTTTTTCTGTAGTGCAGTCACATCGCTTTTGCTTAAAGTGCGAAAGCGTCCTGGTTCAAAGTCAAGGAGAAGCCTGATGAGCTGGTGTCGCAGTGCACCACTCATTCGTGATTTACTCTCTCTGTCAAATGCATCTCAAAGTATGCTCTGACAGGCTTAATTCCGCGGCTGTCTGTCCTGTCTGGAAAGCTCTGCAGGCAATTGCACAACTGAGGAGAAATACAAAGAAAGTGGCAACTTCTACCAACACCGAGGTTCGAACAGCCACCCAATGTTCTCAGATTCTGACGCTAACTCAGCTTTTCAGATGGAGGATTATCTTTGAGCCACTTATTCTGAAAAGCAGTAGTGCCTGGCCCGCTGTGTTCGTCGAGCTCCACACTGTGTCATCTCTGACTCCAGCTTCGGCAGTTCTTACTATCCCCTCGTGGTAACTGTAAATATGCTGAACGGTATGATCTTGTACACGGCCTGCTCTACTTTGTGCATTTTCACTGCAGTCCGATGATTTTCAGGTTACCTGTAAACGCGAAAGCATACCCGTTTATAGTTTCTCACAGGCACGTTGCATTAGTTGTTCAACCGAGTCTCGAAATATGCATTCAGCTTTCCATTGATTTTGTTTTGATGAAAGGGTTGTCGGTATTTGGTGGGAGACCTTTCCCTTTGCCTTCGCTTTTGTTGTGTTTCAGTAGCAACATTGGAAAAATCATTGCCCGAAAGCGGTGATCTCGCAGACGGAATTCCTGATTTGTATCTTGTTCCTTAAAGTTGTGACCACATTTATCATGATTTTGCGTCTATTTCATACGTATTGATCCCTGTCGAAGAAATCCATCAACTCGATTCTGCCTTTTTGTATTTTAAAGCCTCTGTTCTTCTCAGCAGCACTTGAATTCAATGAATTCCGATAAAAGTTGAATGCACCAGTCAAACAGTGCAATGAGATAAATGTAATTCCTTTAAAAAAAATATTATTGTCATAGATTCTGCCAGTTAGCAGCAAATTGAGTAACATGAAAACAGGCTGAACAATTTTTTTATCCCCATTTTTCCCAGACTGTCACCAATGCAGAGTCAGCCACGTGAGAAAGGTTATCGAACTGAAACATCACATTTGGTTTTCTCTCCGCAGATGTTCCCACACACATTGAATATGTGCCGGATATTTGTTGATACCTGAGATATTTCCCACCGAAAAATTCGTTTCTCAATCCACAGAAACTGAAACTTTCCAATAATGTCGAATTTGCTCAACATGGCCCTTATTCTTCGCGTACTATCCCCATTTCAGTAAAAGCTAATCCACGTGAAGCTCGAACTCATAATGGGTATTTCACAGGCCTCTACACTGTCATATAACTATCACGCACTGAGGATTGCGCCACTGGACACATGTTTTCCACGTTACGTTCATCGTTCAGAATATACATAATGAATTTTCCACGACAGGAATATTTGACAAATAACGGACGGAGATGTGGGAATGTCAGAGTGGGACAAAACTTTGGAATTCGGTGGCCCAGAGGCTGTGTGAGGGTTCGTCACTGAGTCTGTTCAAGACTGAGATTTCAAAACATTACACGTTTAGGGGATAGTGCAGGAAAATATTGAAAATGCATTTTTCAAAAAGAAATGCAGTTTAACATCGGTTACTTCACCAGTTCGCTCACACAAGGAAGTAACCGCTGCTGCAGGTAACCATATAATCCCAGTTCCCAGGCCCGGAATCAGAGAAACTCATTGGCCCAGCCGCAAAGATACAACCGGAAACGGGGATGGCAATAAGCGGGTGGAGCAGCTTTAATTGACATGGACTAAGGATTACTGGGACATCAGGATTTGGGAAATCAATTTTAATCTAAAGCGAATAGTTTTCTGGCAGCACACATGTTTGTGGATTGAGGGAAGATGTGTCCGTGAAAATGTCTCAATTATAAAGAAAAATGCTGCAAGTATTCAACCCGTAAAGAGAGATATCTGCGCAGGGAGAAATTGAGGTAATGTTTTCATTCTCTGAACGTTCTCATATGGTTGTCTCTGCACTGGGTTAAATTGCGGGAAGGGCTTTTTCGCTCGTTTCATATTATTAAATAATCCGCAAACACTCAAAGGCCATTAAAGTAATCTACACTTGCGAAAAATAACGCGAATATACGATGTCGTAGTTCGGCTCGAGTCTTCGTCACGTTGTGGAGGAAAAACAGGAAAGTCGAGTTGAGATTTATTAGAACAGTAGTGATCTCACTGAATAGCTAAGCGGACTGGATAGGGTGAATGGCAGCTCCCTGAGGACAAATGTGTTTTCTTTGCCAGTGAAACTCGCTGCATCACAAAGTCAGGGCCATTGAACTGAAACAGTGACAGTGATGAACTTTTCTGGCTGTTCATGTCGTGAATTTCCTGTTGCTACTCATGTCCGCGTTAACACCATAACTGCAGTGTGTAAAGCCCCCCATATGGCCAGGGCCAGTGGCGCAATGGATATTTCCCCTGACTACGCATCAGGCGATTGGAGGTTCGACTCCTACCTGGCTCGAGCGCAGCCTGAAAAATTTTTATACCTCCCAATGAAACTTTCTCATTGCTGTGAAGCAAAATCCCCTCATGTGGAGATGCTGGTGTTGAACTGGGACAGACAATGTTAGAAATCACACAACCCCGGGGAATAGTCCAACTTTTGGAGTCTCACTTCTTCCTCAGGTGTCAGTGAGAGAGGTGTCAGACACAGAATTTATAACTAAAAGATCCAAGATGGGAGACCACAGTGACATAGCCTGCTACTTGTCCTTGTCCCTGTCCCATTCTGAACAGAGCAGAGGTGAGTCATTGATGGTGCTGTTTCATTCCAATGTTATCATAGAGTTCTCGTGGGTGAAATATAGGCATGTGGTCAGTGTAATTGTTTGATCTGAAACCGCTGAAGCTGTGTACCTGGGAGCTCTCGAGCCACAGCTCCTTCAGCAACTGACCAAGTGAGACCCAGAAACTGGTGCCAACACGCATTGAAAGTCCCCAAGCAGAGATCTGAGGAGGCACTGTACAGCTGGAGATATCGCTGTTTTTAGTACCAGTTGCCCATTTTCCCACTTTCCTCACCGAAACTGCAAGAGGCCTGAAGAAACTGCAAACGCCAGGAAGAAAAGTAGACGTTAAAAAAATGACCTTGTTCAGCTTTCACTAAGGTGAATCACAAATGATCCTAGCAGTGATGGGATTCGAACCCACGACTCATCAGAGAGTGGAACTTAAATCGACCACTCAGCAACCCTTGCGCGTGACATGAAAACACCAAAATCGGCATGATTAGTGTTGACAGTAAATTCGAATACTTGTTGTAGAATATTTATCAATCTGATTAGCCTGAAGAAACTTCGAGCCTCTCTTTTTTTTAAAGAAAGCAATTCTTCCCCTGGATGTGAGTACTTCAGCATTTATTACAACTTCCCAGTTGCCTCTGAGAAGATGGTGGGGAGCGGTTTGCTGCAATTGGATCAATCTGACCAACTGGCCCAATACTGACTGAAGGAGCTGTTCAGTCAACATTTCAATTCTCCTCCAATTGATACCGACAAAGAGGCACTCAGATAAATGCAATGCAAGTGGCGTGATGGCTCAGTGATTAGCACTGTTACCTTACAACAGCATGAACCTGTGTTTGATTCCACCTTCAAGTAACTCCCTGTGCTGAGTTTGCAAGTTCTCCTGAGTCTGCATGGGTGTGATTAGGTTTCCCCCCACATTCCAAAGATATGCAGGCAACATCACAGGTAGCCTTGGAGTGCTCTGCAGCGTGTCTTTTACGCATTTGCTTTCCATGCCGAGGCGTCTTGGTTCAATGCGTCGTGGAAGCCTGATTTGCTGGTGTTACAGTGCACCAAGGATTCCTGATTCACCCTCTCTTTCAAATGCATCTGAAATTAGTCTCTGAAAGGTCTAATTCTGATGCTGTCTGCCATGTCTCAATGTGTGTGAATCAAAACTAGAAGTCCTCAATCATGTTTTGGAGTCGAGAAATATGTTGGCATTTCTTAGCACATGCGCATCTCATTCAGTCAACAACGAGAATGAATGGATTTACGGACTCTGATAAACCTCTTGATTCACGCTCTGACACAGTCACTAACAGTAAGGTGTGCTCTAAAATCCCAGCCATGTTACTATTGAAACTGAGGTAAAGACGGTCAGACTGCCCAATAACATGGTATCCATTTTTGAGCCATCACAAAAAAGGCTGTGTTTCCATTGTGCAGTGGTTATCGCATGCGGAATGACCCCAGCATGATGTCGGGAACAAGAAGGCTGCGCTGCTGCTTCGTGTTCCAGGCAAGATGCGTTGTTCACCATTTTCACTGAAAGCGAATGAAGATCGCTATATCACTGCTGCTGTGAAATCAAATCCTGCATTAATTCTAATCGCAGTTATTTGCTGTGGTGGCGAAAAGGAGGGTAATTGCGATGCGAAATGTTGTTACATTTCTCTCATTTCCTTCCTTTCTGTCCTGGAGAAGGGAACCAATGAGCCGCCTTCTCGATCCGCTGCAATCGTTGCCGTGCAGGCACACCCGCATTGTTGATCAGAAGGGAAACGCAGCCTCTTTGAGACTGTGATTGCTATTCGTCAATTTTCATGGGTCATTCCTATCCTGTTCTTTTTTTACCTGATTAGAGCATTTTCCGGAAAGTGGCATTGGACTAAACTCCCAGCATAATTGGAAGCGCAATTTGGAATTGCCCCAGTGCCACTTGTGCGAGTGGTTCATGACAAGTCAAGGTGCCTCACTGACAGCATTCATGCTTTGGTGCGTCTGCAATTGCGTTCGCCTTGTCATTGTTGCTTCGTTTGCGCGTTCAGACCTGTCTGTTTTGGGCTTCGCTTGATTCGTGAGGAGCGAACACGGTGATCATCTTGCGGACAAAATAGCTCCCTGGTAGCGGTCATCGGGGTTAAAAGCGAACTGGGTCTTTGTCCCTGGGTGGGCTCGAGCCACCAACTTTTCGGATAACAGCCGAATGCGCTGACCGTCTGCGCCACAGAGACCGGCGCCCGCGGGCCCTGCAAACAAACAATTAAATCGGGGTTCAGCAACTGTCGCTTCGCCCGGATGGACAGTGCGAAAAGAGACACTTCGGGAATGTCGTCCATGACGGCCAGACATCTTAAATTAATTTAGCCCCATTTGCCAGCATTTGGTCCTTATCCCTCTAAACCCTTCCGGTTCATGCACGCATCCCGGTGCCTTTGAAATGTTGTCATTTCTCCAGCCTCCACAACTTCCTCTGTCAGTTCATTCCATACACGCACCACCTTCTGCGTGAAAAATGCCCCTCAGCTCCCATTTCAATTTCCCCCTCTCACCTTAAATATATGCCCTGTAGTCTTGGACTCGCTCACCTGGTGCAAAAAGATCTTGACCATTCACCCTGTTCATATCCCTAATGACTTCATAAATTTCTCTCGCTTCTCATCCTCCCACCCTGCCGGGAAATTTCGCCCGGCCTCTTCAGCTTCGCCCTAAAGTCCAAACCATGCAATCCTGGCAACCACATTGTGAATATTTTTTGAGTAATTTTACGTGACTTTCTTTATTTCTCAATAATAGCAATAAGGTTGGACAACTTCAATCTATTTGAAATTGAAAAGTAATACGTGATAGACTGCAAATTTCAATGCTGTACGAAAATCAGCAGGCGCGACGGCAGTGTATCGTGTTTCTGTAATATAGTGGTTATCAGGTTCGCTTTACACGCAGAACGTCCCCTGTTGGAAACCACGCACAAGCTGTTGGGTTTGCCCCGCCATTACCAGTAACAGGCTTCTGAACTGATGTCGACAGAGCTTTCCTGTTTGCTCTTCTCGTCAGCCACCCTTGTTTTGAATGTATTCGGACATCTCTGTGGTTGTGTCGAAAAGGAATGCTATTCCACTGAATTGCAGTGCTATTTTTCGTGAAGTTTCTCTCCTGCTTGATCCTGAATATGCGCTGTTTGTACTGCACAGATGATCATCATTTTTAAACGTACACTTGGCGTGTCCTGATACTTTCTGCAGAGTGGTAGTTCTGCATTTGCTGTACGTGCAAAGGCATCCTGGTTCAACACCAAATAGAAGCCTGATTTTGCTGGTGTCACAGTGACCCACGGATTTCTGATTTACCCTCTCTTTCAAATGGATCTTAAGTTAGTCCCTGAGAAGCCTACTTCCGATACTGTCTGTCATGTCTCAAACTGTATGAATCAAATCTAGAAGTCCTCAGTCATGTTTTGCAGTAGAGAAGCATGTTGGAATTTTTTAGCGCTGGACACATTAGCGTCTCAAACAGTCAACGATTTACGGCCTCTGAAAAACCTCTTGACTCACACTCTCGTCAAGCCCCGAATATTAAGGCGTGCTCTGAAACCTAAGCCATGTTGGAATTGAAGCTGAGGTAAAGACTGTCAGGCTATCAAATGACATTGTCTCCATTTTGTCATGACAACACAGAGGAGTAATAAAATGCAAATAGCCAGGAATCAGAAAGTGAGGCACATGCGGCTCTGGTGAAGCAAATTCTATCTCATTTAGTCAGAAACAAGGTACGGGAAGGTGACCCAGAGCTTTTCACATCTAGAAGAAAATGCAATCACGTGCTGTTAGCACCTCATTTAACAACTCTCATCGCCGTTTACTTTCTGTTAATACGTTTAGAAACTGCCTTTTGTGCATCTCTGAATAAGCTCCGTGGAGATTAATAAAATATAGTGAGTCGCATTCCTTCATTTCCCACACAGGTTTCCAGCTCAACGGCAGCCGTCTGAAACTTGCTCATGTCCAGGTCGGGAAAGGTCCGCAGACAAAATTGCACGGTTAAGGAGAACAACAAGGGAAATGGCAACTCATTCCTGCATCGGGGATCGAACAGCCACGCAAACTGATCTGTTGTTCTCGGATTATAATCCGAACTCAGTTTTTGAGATTGAGGACTTTCTTTGAATCATTTATTCTACAAAACTGGCGTGATAACTGTAAGTGTGCTGCAAGGTGTCATTTAGGACACGATGGGCTGCTCAGCTTTGTGCATTTTCCCTGTAGTCCGGTGTTTTTCATGTTACGTGTAAACGCGGCAGTTCTTCTGTTTTGAGCAATGACAGAAACAATTTTCCAAAGCGAAAATCAAAATTCCAAAAATGTCGTGCAGTTCATGCTTTCTTTATCGAAGCAAAACCGAAGACAGTTTCTCAAAGATGCATTACATTTGTTGCTCGACCGAGTCTGACGAGGTAGATTCAGCTTTGCATTGATGGTTGTTTTGATGGCTGGGCTATCGGTAGCTGGTGGGAAATTGATATTGTAGACAGGCATTGCCCGCAGCTAAGAAAATGTGCGAGCGGGATAGGGATCCTCAAAGCCCTTCCCTGTGCCTTCCCTGTTGTTGTGTCGCAGTAGCAACATCAGAAAATGTCATATCTGAGCAAACGGCTCGTGGTGACCTGAGGCGCTGGATTGAGGTTCCAGTCTCTGAGGAGGCGTGGGTTCTGCCGAAGTACAGTCGGGATGAGCTGCGTTCATGTTGAAAGCAACAACATGTCTTTGCTGCTCGCAAACTGATCTATGATGTGGGACAGCACAGAGCCTCCAGCGGGTCAACGTCCAGACCGTGTTTACATGGTGCAGTGGCATGGAATGCCCCCAGAATGATATCGGGAACAAGCAGGCTGCACTGCTGCTTCATGTTCCAGACAAGTTGCGTTGTTCATTCTTTTCACTGAGAGCGAATGGAGATTGTTATACCACTGCTGCTGTGAAATCAAATCCTGCATTAATTCTAATCGTAGTTATTTGCTGTTGTGGCGAAAAGGGGGTAATTGTGATGTGAAATTTTGTTACATTTCTCTCATTTCCTTCACTTCTGTCCTGGAGAAGGGAACTGATGAGCCGCCTTCTCGATCGGCTGCAATCGTTGCCGTGCAGGCACACCCGCATTGTTGATCAGAAGGGAAACGCAGCTTCTTCGAGAATGTGATTACTAATCGTCACTTTTCATGGGTCATTCTCATCCTGTTCCTTTTTTTCTTATTTGAGCACTTTCCGGAAAGTGGCGTTGGTCTAAACTCCCAGTATAATGGGAAGCGCAGTTTGGAATTGCCCCGCTGCCACTTCTGCGAGAGGTTCATGACGCAAATAAGTCGAGGATTCTCACTGACAGCATTCACGCTTTGGTGTGTCTGCAATTGCGTTCGCCTTGTCATTTTTGCTTCGGTTGCGCGTTAAGACCTGTCTGTTTTGAGTTTCGCTCGAGTAGTGAGGAGCTAACACGGTTATCTTCCTGCAGCCAAAATACCTTCCTGTCAGCGGTCATCAGGGTTAAAAGTGAAGCTGCCCGTCATTCCGGGATGGGCGAGAGCCACTAACTTTTCAGTTAACAACCAAAATGCACTAATCGATTGTGCCACATAGACAGGCTCAAGCAGGCCCTGCAAACAAACAATTAAATCAGGGATCAGCAACTGTGGCGTCGTCCGGATGGACAGCGCGAAAAGAGACACTTCGGAAACCTCGTCCATGCCGGCCAGATATCCTAAATTAATTTAGCCCCATTTGCCAGCATTTGGTCCTTATCCCTCCAAACCCTTCTGATTCATGCACGCATCCAGATGCCTTTGAAATGTTGTCATTTCACCAGCCTCCAAAACTTCCTCAGGCAGTTTATTCCATACACGCACCACCTTCTGCGTGAAAAGTGCCCCTCAGCGCCCATTTCATTTTCCCCCTCTCACCTTAAATAAATGCCTTGTAGTTTTGGACTCTCCCACAGGGTGAAAAAAGATCTCGACCATTCACTCTGTTCATATCCCTCATGACTTCATAAATTTCTCTAGCTTCTCATCCTCCGTCCCTGCAAGGAAATTTCGCCTAGCCTCTTCAGCTTCACCCTAAGGTCCAAACCATGCAACCCTGGCAACCACAGTGTGAATACTTTTTGAGTAACTTAACGTGACTTTCTTTATTTCTCAATAATAGCAATAAGGTTGGACAACATCAATCTATTTGAAATTGAAAAGTAAAACGTGATAGACTGCAAATTTCAATGCTGTCCGAAAATCAGCGGGCACGACGGCAGTGTGTGGTGTTTCTGCAGTGTAGTGTTTATCATGTACACCTCACACACGATAAGTCGCCACTTCAAAAGCGCGCAGAAGCTGAAGTCTTTACTCCTTCCTTACCAACAACCTGCTTCTGCTCGGACATAGACCGAACTTTCCTGCGTTCTCTTCTGGTCAGTCACGCTTGTTTTGGATTTATTCGGCCATCTCTGCTGTTCTGGTGTAAAGCAATACAATTCCAATTAATAGCAGAGCTCAGTTTTGTTAAATTATTCTCCTCACTGTTCCTGAATATCTGCTCATTTGTACTGCACAGATAGTCATCATTTTTATGAGTGCAATTGGTGTACTCTGATACTTTCTGCAGAATAACACTTTCGCATTTGCTTTACCTGCGAAGACATCCTGGTTCAATCCCAAGTAGAAGTCTGATTGGCAAGAAAAATGGCATTTCGTGCCTGCACCAAAGTTCGAATACTCTCGCAGTGTGATCTGTCGTTCTCGGATTCTAATGCTCGGTCAATTTTTCAGACAGAGGATTATCTTGAACCACCTACTCTGCAAAACCGGCGTGGTAATATTAAGGATGCTGCACGGTATCATCTGGTACACGGCCTGCATAGCTTTGTGCATTTTCCATGTTGTCCTGTGTTTTTCATTCCACGTCTAAACGCGGAAGTTGTTGTGTTTCGAACGAAGGGCGAAATCATTCACCAAAGAGAAAATCCAAATTCCAGAAATGTGTGCAGTTCATGGTTTCTTTATCCAATATACTTTCTGCCAGGCATGTTACATTTGTTGCTCCACCCAGTCTCACAAGATGCGTTCAGCTTTCCGTTGATTTTTGCTTTGTTTGAAAAACTGTCAGCATCTGGTTGGAAAATGATATTGTAGCTGGGCATTGCTGAGCAGCCAAGGAAATGGATGAACAAGACAAGGATCATTGAAGGCGTTCCTTGCGCCTTCGCTTTTGTTATAATCCAGCAGCAACGTATGAAAGAGTCATATTTGAAAGGCGCTGGTCTGTGGTACTGTGACCGAGTGGTGTAAGTCGCTGGATTTAGATTCCAGCCCGGTAGGCGGTGTGGGATGAAATCCCACCGCTTCCATTTATGTTGGCAGCCTATTGTGTTGGTTGGCTGAAGCTGGGAAAGCATAAGCTGCGTGTAAGTTGAAAGCAACAGAATATAAACCGTTTTGTAACAAATCAATGCATGATGTGGGATAACACAGAGCACCCGCTCCTTGCTTACATTGTGCCAGTGGTTATCACTTTCGGCAGAGAAGTGTAGAGAGCGGACACACAACCTTCGGTCCACCCCGCCAATGTCGACCAGATATTTTAATTTCATGGAACCCCATTTGCCAGTACTTGGCCCTTATCTCTCTAAACCCTTCCGATTCACACACGCATCCAGATGCCTTGGAAATGTTGTAGTTTCACGAGCCTCCACCACTTCCTCTGGCAGTTCATTGCACATACCCACTGCCTTCTGCATGAAAATATGACCCTCAGGTCACTTTTTAGATTTTCCCCCCTGACCTTAGTTATATGCCCTCAGGTTTTGGACTCGCCCACCCTCTGATAAAGATCTTGACTCCTCACCCTATTAATATCCATCATGATTTTATAAACTAGCATTAGCTCGTCCCTCAGCCTCCGACGCTACATGGAAAATTGCCTCAGCCTATTCAGCCTCGTGGTCCATCCCGAAAGCTGCAACCCTGGCAACGTCCGCGTGAATATTTTCTGGGAAGCTTTACATAATATCATTTACTATTCGATAATGCCAATAACGCTGGACGATATCAATCGATTTGAAACAGAGAGGCGAAGTGTTGAACGGCTGCCAATTTCAATGCTGTAGGAAGGTCGGTGGGGACGCCTTCAACGGTTCGTGTTTGCGCAAAGTAGTGGTTATCACGTTCGTTTCACACACAATGGTCCACGATTCGAAACGGGGCAGAAACATTCGTGGTCCTTTGTTGCCAACATTTCTTTGATTAAAGTCTGCCATATCCGCTTTCGTTGTGGAACGAAGTATAATTCTGCTTCAGAGCAGTATGAATCTTTGTTAAATTTATCTTCTTCCTTGTCATGAATGTGCACAGATCGTCATCCTTTTTAAGATTGCATTTGGTGCGCCATAATGCTTTCTTGTCGCGGAATAGTTTCACATTTGCTTTCCGTGCAAAAGCGTCCCAGTTCAAAGTCAGGGAGAAGCCTGATTTGCCGGTCTAGCAGGGGACCGTGTGTTCCTCTCTGGCAAATGCATCTCAAAGTAGCCTCTGAAAGCGGGAGATCCGTTGACCTCTGCCATGTTTCAAAGTTCGTGAATCAAAACCAAAAGCTCTCAGTCACATTTTGTATTGGAGAAACATGTTTGTAATTCTTAACAGCAGACACCGTAGCTGCTCATTCAGGCAACAACAGGAAGGAAAGGATTTTCAGACTCAGAAGAAACCCTTGAATCGCGCTCTCGTAGAGTCACTAAAATTAACGTGTGCTCTGAAGACGAAGCCGCGTGGTAACTGTAAGTGTGCTGCACGGTATGATCTGGTGCACGGTCTGATCATCTTGGTGCATTTTCCCGGGAGTCCGGCGTTTTTCACGCTATGTGTAAACGCGGAAGTTGTTATGTCTCGAGCAAAGGGCGAAGTCATTTATGAAAGCGAAAATCCACATTCCAGAAATGTCATGCAGTTCATGTTATCTTTATACAAGCATTACTGACTAAACTTTCTCCCAGGCACATTAGATTTGCTACCTAACCGAGTCTCAGAACATGTGCTCGGCTTTCTGTTGATTTTGCTTTGATCAAATGGCTAACAGCATCTGATGGGAAAATAGTCTTGTAGCTGGGCATTACTAAGCAGCTAATAAAATGGGAGAACAAGACAAGGATCCTTGAACACTTTCTGGGCGCCTTTGCTTGAATTGTGTTGCAGTAGCAACATCAGAAAGAGTAATATTTGAGCAAGGTACGCATGTGGCAATGTGCCTGTGAGGTCAAAGGCGGTGGATTAAAGCTCTGGTTTCTTCAGAGGTTTGTATTCAAATCCCAGTACAATCACCTATGCTGGTAGTCAGTTTGAAGCTGGGTAAGGACGAGCTGCCTTTAAGCTTTAAAAACAACAGAGTGGAACATTTTGTTGCAAGTCAGAACAGAACATCCGCTCCTCATTTCCATCGTGCTAGTCGTTATCAATTTCATTGTGGAAATGTAGAGAGTGGACGCACAACCTTCGGTCTACCTCGCCAATGTCGACCAGATATCCGAAATTAATGCAGCCCCATTTGCCAGCATTTGGCCCATTTCCCTCTAAGCACTTCCAAACCATACACGCATCCGGATGCCATGGAAATGTTGCAATTGTACCAGGCTCCATCACTTCGCCTGGCAGTTCAATGCACTTGCACCACCTTCTGCATGAAAAAAAAATGGCCCTCAGGTCGCTTTTAAATTTCTGCCCCTCACTTTAATTACACGCCCTCCAGTTTTGGACTCACCCACCGCGTGATAAAGACCTTGACTACTCACCCTGTCCAAATCCCTGATGATATTATAATCTGGCAGGTTATCCCTCAGCCTCCAGCACTCCAGGGAACACTTCCCCAGCCTATTCAGCCTTGCCGTGCAGTCCGAAACCTGCAACCGTGGCAACGTCCACGTGAATATTTTCTGGGCAGGTTTACATAATATCTTTTATTTTTCAATAATGCCAATAACCTTGGAGTACATCCATCTATTTGAAATAGACGTGAAGTGTTGAACGGCTGCGAATTTCAATGCTGTAGGAAGGTCAAAGCGGAGGGCACGGCAGTGGTCCTGTTTCTGTAGTGTAGTGGTTTTCACTTTCTCCTCACGTGCGATAATTCCCCGGTTTGAAGCCAGGCAGAAATAGTGGTGCTCCTCTTTTACAGCTATAGGTTTCTGGAAGGACGTGGAGTGAGCTTTCTCGTTTGTTGTTCTCGTCAGCTAACCTTTATTTGAATGATGTCGCCCGTATCTGCTTTTGTTGTGGAAATGAAGAACATTCTATTTCATTGCGGTATGAATCTTTGTTAAATTTCTCTCCTTCCTGGTCATGAATGTGCAGAGATGGTCATCCCTTTTAAGAGTGCATTTCGCGTGCCCTAATTCTTTCTGTAGCAGAGTAGTATCACCTTTGCTTAACGTGCGAAAGTGTTTCAGCTCAAAGTCAAGGAAAAGCTTGATTTGCCGGTGTCGCAGTGCACCGCGCATTCCTCTCTGTCAAATGCATCTCAAAGTAGTCTCTGAATGTTCTAGTTCCGTCAGACTCTGCCATGTTTCGAAGTGTGTGAATCGAAACCAGAAGCCCTCAGTCATGTTTTAGCGTAGCGAAACATGTTTGCATTTCTTCGCAGCGGACACAATAGCGGCTCATTCAGTCAACAACAGGAGTGAAGGGGTTTGCAGACTCAGACGAACCTCATGACTCGTGCTCTCGCAGAATCACTAACATTAACGTGTGCTCTCAAGTCAAAGACAAGCTGGTATTGAAACCGAGGAAATGACAAGTCAGGCTACCAATTGATATTGAATCCATTCTTGTTTCTTGATATCAAAGAGGACCAAGAAAATTTAAACAAGGAGAGATAGCAAAGCGAGCCACATGAAGCTCAAGGGAAACAACTTGTATCTTAATCAGTCAGCAGGATGTGAAGTGATGGTGACTCAGGCTCGAGAGCTGTTCACTTCTGGAACAAAAAGCAATCGCATGCTGTTCGCATCGCTTTGACATCTCTGATCGCCTTTTACGTTCTGTCAACGTGTTCAGAAACTGCCTTTTGTGCATCTCTGAATAAGCACCGTGGAATTTCGTAAATTTTACTGAGTTGCTTTTCTTTGTTTCCCACGCTGGTTTCCAAATCAGCTGGCTGCCAGCTGACAGTTGCTCATGTCCAGGGCTGGAAAGGTGTCCAGGAAAACGTCAGGCCACGGAGAAAGGCAAGGAAGATGGCAACTCGTACCTGCACCGAGGTTCGAACAGCTTCCCAATGTGATTTGTTGTTCTCGAGTTACAACGCTAGCTCAGGTTTTTCAGACAGAGGGTTACATTTGAGTCACGTATACTGCAAAACCGGCACGGTAACTCGAAGTATGCTGCACAATACGATCTGATACATGGCCTGCTCAGCTTGGTGCATTTTCCCGGTCGTCCAGTGTTTTTCCCGCCATGTGTTAACGCGAAAGATGTTCTGTTTCGAGCAAAGGGCGAAATCATTTACCAGAGCGAAAATCTAAATTCCAGAAATGCCGTGCAGTTCATGTTTTCTTTATCCAAGCATAACCGAATATACTTTCTCCCAGGCACATTACATATGTTGCCTAACTGAGTCTCGCAAGATCTGCTCAGCTTTCCGTTGATTTTTGATTTGATCGAACGGCTATCAGCACCTGGTGGGAACATAATGTTTTAGCTGGGCACTGCCGAGCAGCAAAGAAAATGGACGAACAAGTCAGGGATCCTTGAAGCCTTTCCCAGTGCCTTCGAGTTTGTTGTTTTGCAGGAGCAACATCGGAAAGAATCGTATGTAAACACTGTTAGCTTACGGTAGTGTGACCGCTCGGTCTCAGCCGCTGGATCTAGGATCCAGTCTTTGGAGGGGTGGGTTCAAATCCAAACACTGCCAGTTGGTGTGGTAGCCTTTTGTGTTGGTTGGCTGTTTTGCTGAAGCTGGGTCGGGATGAGTTGCGTTTCAGTTGAAAGCAACAGAAGGAAGCGTTTTGTTACAAATAAATGTGCGATGGGGGAGAGCACAGAGCATCTGCTCCTTGTTTCCATTGTGCCTGTGTTTATCAATTTCGTCATGGAAATGTAGAGAGCGGGCACACAACCTTCCATCTACCCCGCCAATGTCGACCAGATGTCCTAAATTAATGAAGTCCTAAATTAATGCAGCCCCGTTTGCCAGCATTTGGCCCATTTCCCTTTAGACCCTTCCGATTCAGACATGCATCCAGATGCCTTGGAAATGTAATTTTACCAGGCTCCACCATTTCGTCTGGCAGTTCAATGCATACTTACACCACCTTCTGCATGAAAAAATGGCCCTCAGGTTGCTTTTAAGTTTCTTCCCCTCAGTTTAATTATACACCCTCCAGTTTTGGACTCACCCACCGCGCGATAAAGACCTTGACTTCTCACCCTGTCCATTTTATAAACTTCTGCCAGGTCATCCCTCAGCCTTCGACGCTCCAGGGAAAACTGCCCCAGCCTATTCAACCTCGCCGCACAGTCCGAAACCTGCAAACCTGGTAACGTCCACGTGAATATTTTCTGGGCAGGTTTAAATGGTATCTTTTATTTTTCAATGATGCCAATAACACTGGACTACATCGATCTGTTTGAAACAGAGATGTAAGTAAATAGCTGTGCTCTTTAACATAGAAATGATGATGACAGTTGGTGTCGTATGGATCATGAACTGATGTTAATGAGCCATACATTTTTGTGTAGCCAGTTTCAAAATCCAAAATGAGACACGTTTGGTAAGTGTGGAGTGGAGAGAAATCTCCAAGAGCTGTGTTTGAATTCTGATACAACAAACGCAGATATGTGAAACAGCGATGGTTTGAAGGGAAAAAAATCACCTCGGAGAACATTTTCCTAAAAATGTTTGATATTTTGCCGCATTTCTGTAGCACGTGTCGCAAGGAGTAAAAGACACAATCGGTGAGCGCACAGTCCTTCTATGACAGCACAGAGGCACGTGAAATGCCGAGCCTGTGAGCGCTAACCTCACCTGGAGCAGCTTTTATTGACGTGGAGCGGAGATTGTTGGGGCATCAGGCTGTTCAGAGCAATGTTAGTCTGCATGGAATTTGTTAAACAAGACTAGCTTCTTTTGTTGGATCATGATCTGTCCCGGGAAAATGTCTCAATTATCAATCAAATTAGAGACTACTCTTCTGTCGACCAACAGATTGCCCCCGCCTGTTAAATTCATCGTTTCTATGTTTGTCTGTGTGTCTTTTTAAACAGAATTCCTATTCTGCATCCACGACCTTTTCATCAGAAGCAGGCAAATGTCCATGTGCTTCTGGCTAATTTAAATGTCAGAGTACATGATCAGGGGAATATTACCATCCACAGATAAACAAAAATTAGGAATGTAACGAAAACAGAAATTTCTGGAGAAACTCAGTAAGTCTGACAGCATCTATGGAGTAAAAGCAGAGTTCATTTTTCAGTTCAGAGACAATTTTTCAGAATTTTTTCGAATGAGGAATGAAACTGCTGGATTAGACCTTCCTGAAAATCAGAAAAATCATGAGTCTGTCCATCTGAATGAGTTGCACAACCCCTTCGTCTGACATTGTGTGTTTGTTCATGATACGTTGCTGTTTGTGTTTGTGTGTGTGTGTGCGTGTGTGTGTCTGTTTCTGTCTGTCACTGTCACATTCTGGTTGGCGTGACACATTGGAATTGTACAAGCAGGAAAGCGTGCCACCAAGTGTGCTCCTATTCCAAAGCCAGAAGGAAGTTACAATCTATTTCAGTTGTGGGTTGCCTGATATAATAGCATCGTGGCACAGCGGGAGTATGCTGGTCCCATAACCCAGAGGTCATGGATTGAAATCATCCCTGCTATTTACACAACAAACTGATGTATGTTACCTGAGTAGTAGTGTTTCAGCCAGCTTTGCTCACGTTGTCTCTACATCAGCTTCTTGCTCCCAGTCAACAATTCGATCTGCAGTAAACCGCATTTATTCCGGCATGGACACACACTGTAAATGTTACAAACACACGCCAGCTGATACTTTTCCCCTTCACTCAATCCTTTCTTCAATGGAGCTAACACTGGCATGATGGTCTGAATGGCCTTCTCCTGTTCTCTGTCACTCTGGGATAATCGGAACAGTGACAGTTATTCTCTACAATGAAGCAATACAGCGGGGAGACAGCAGTGTAGGGGTAATGTATCTCCTAGTAATCCTTAGGGACTGTCCATGTCAGCTGCTGGAGTTCACACTCAAGGAATAAAATCTGGAATATAAATCTGATTTCACGAACAAAACCATGACTTTAATTTCCTGAAACCACCAGTCATTCATGTCCCCTCTGGAGGGAGGTTATTACTTGGTCTGGCATACAAGTGACTCCACGCCAACAACAACATGGTTGACCCCAAACTGTCCTCTGACAGCAGTTCAAGGTGAATTCGGAATGAACAACAAATGCTGTCCTGACCAGTGCTCCCCACATCCCGTGGGAGAACAAGAAAGA
Organism: Ginglymostoma cirratum; assembly: GCA_024137785.1. Classification (NCBI taxonomy): domain Eukaryota; kingdom Metazoa; phylum Chordata; class Chondrichthyes; order Orectolobiformes; family Ginglymostomatidae; genus Ginglymostoma; species Ginglymostoma cirratum. The sequence goes on from JAHRHZ010000102.1 coordinate 4,478,634, forward strand.
ATGAAAACACATTCATCGCAGGGAACAACAGGCCTTGGTCCTGCGTGGACTTAAATTCACCTGATTGCCCAATCTGGACAGACAGAAGAACAACCACACCACAGAGAAACCAGGGAAATGTGGGCACTGAGGGAAGGATTCAGTTACCCACTGAGGTGGAAACTCATTTACTCAGTGACACTGGGGAGATGCCGATCAGGAATGCCATGTGTGGGAACAGAAAACTCAGAAAAACAATCTCCGGAGAGATCAGCAAATTCACATTTGACAGTAGGGGTTAGGTTTTGCTGTTAATACCAACCAGGAATGAACCAAGTCTGGATGACTTTCCAGTGGAGTTCTCAGGGTCACTCGACTTGAAATGTTATCTTTGATTTCTCTCCACAGATGCTGCCAATTCTGTCGAGTTTTTCAAGCAATTTCTGTTTTTTATTTGTTTCTGATTTTTCCAGTGGAGTTTCATTGTTGTCTGATGTAGATCAATGATTAAAACCGAATTGTATGGACCATTATTTAGAAGGTTGCAGATGACACGCAACAATACGTGATGTAGTTAGCCACGAGGAACAAAGCCTGGGACTGCAGGGAGAGATCAATCAGGTGGAAAGAATAAATGATGAACGGAATTCAATCCAAAGAGATTTATAATGAATTCAGGGAGAGTGAACAATGGAAGTGGGAATGCTGAATGGTGAAGAGGAACAAAGACACCTTGGAGTGGACATTCACAGATTCCTGAAGGTGGTTGGACAGGACAATAACGTGGTCAAGAGGGTTTTGGGACACTTTCTATTCTCGACCACAGGCTGGACTATAAGATCAGGAAGTTGATGCTCGAGCTTTAGCTAACACCAGTTCAGAGAACAGCTGGAAGACTGAGCACAAGCCTGGTCATTGCGTTAGTAAACTTTAAAAAAAAAAAATCATGATAGAAGATCCAGGGCAGCGACAGGCTTTTTGGCCCGTCAAGTTCACTGCACCACTCAAAGAGATCATTGTTGATACTGCTCCAAGTCAGGATGGTATGCACCCTGGAGGAGAACTTGCAGATGGTGTTGTGTTGATGCATTCTCTGCTCTTGTCCTTCAGGGTGGTAAGAGCTTGCAGGCTTGGAAAGTGCTGTCAAAGGAGAGTGGGTGAGTAACTGCAGTGCATTTTGGTAGATAGTGCACTCTGCTGCCACTGTACCTCAGTAATGAAGGGAGTAAATGCTGAAGGGACTGAATGGGGCACCAGTTAAGTGGACTGCATTGTCTTGGATGGTGTCAGGTTTCTTGGTGTCATTGGAGCTGCATCCATCCAAGCAAATTGACAGTGTTCTTAATGAAAGACATTCTTAATGATGCACAGGCTTTGGCGAGTCATGAGTTGAACTAATCACGATAGAATCTTTTCCCTCTGACCTACTTATGTAGGCACAATATTTATATATCACGCCCAGTTCAGTTTCTCATCACTACTAGCACCCCAGGATGATGATAGTGGGCAATTCAGTGAAGATAAAACCATTGAATGTCACTGAGTTATGGCTAGATTTTCATTTCTCAGATTTAGTCATTAGTTTTTGGGACTTGGTGCAAACGTTATTTGTCACGCAGCAGGCTAACTTCAATGTTGTCCAGGGACATTGCATTTAAATATCTATTACTACAGTAGCTGAGTCACAAATGGTGCTCAACATTGCACAATCATTGACAAACATATCCACTTCTGACCTTACGACTCAGTGAACGACATTGATGAAACAGCTAAAGGTGCTTGGGGCCAGAAACTGATGCTGCGGAATTTCTGAAACTGAGACAGCTGGCCTCTAACAACCACAAGCACTTACCTCTGTATTCAGTATTATCCAACTAGGGTGAAGTCGGGCAAGGAGGATAGGACAGTGTACAAGGGCAATATAAAAGGAAAGGAGTGAAGCATTAAAACACAGAACAAGTGGGAGGTAAGCTTGGACGAACAGTACAGCATCGGGCTAAGAATCAAAGACAACCATGTAATGACAGTTACTTCGTCTCAGGTAGTTTAAATGCATATCTTTCACAGTGAACCATCAGCAGTTACGAGCTAAAAATACTCACGTAAGTATTACTCACAAAGAAAGGCTTGTGTGCTGTGAGCTGATGGTAGGGACACAGAAACTCTGAAGATAACGTGGAAATAGAAGACCTGTTGAAATGAGAGGACTCAGGACATTGTGAGACACTGAACAGCATCCTGTTTTTGTTGTAAATGACTTATCTAATTTATCTTATGCCTGTGTTATATACAACCATCCTGACGTGAAAACGTCTCAATATGCTGTTTTGAGCTGTAAGTGTTAAAGTATCTCCAAGCTAGACGAGGAGACCTCTTCCGCATATATGTGGTACAAGCTTGAATAAATTCATCTTGTTTTGATCTATTCAGGTCTGAAGACAGAATCTTTTCAAAAACCCACAATCAAAGCGAGAATAATATTCTGTGATTCCCATTGACTCTAGTTTTGCTATGATTCCTTGATACAATGCTCTGTCAAATAGAGTCTTCAGATGGCAGGAAAGTCACACTCTCATTTGGAATTCAGCTGTTTGGTCCATGTTTGCACCAAAAATGGAAGGAGATCAGGAGATGAGTGGCCCTTGCTTAACTGAGATCCATCACTATGATATTGCAAGACAAGTGCTGCTTGATGTCATTGTTGTCATTCTGTTTTGACTGCATTTAAGTATCGACAGGCCAGACGACTGACTGACGGCTTGTCCACACAGACCACGTGTATGGTTTCTCTTCTCTGTGAGCAATGCTTTTTTCTTCCACGTTCAAATCTCTCGAGAATTGAGTGTTACTGGCAGCTGTTGATCCAATTTTTGACTTGAGCTGCCTGTCTGTAAATCCTTTCCAATTCCCTGGAAAATAAATTTAAAACAGTCAAAAGTGGAATGAAGACTTCTGGATTGTTAGAAAAACCCACCTGGATCATTAATGTCCTTGAAAGGACAGAAGATGAAAAATAGAGGACAAATCAGGCTGCGGAACTGGCTACTGAGCTAGTCGTTATTTCTGCAGGGCCAACAGTGGGAGGTTTCAGTGATACCACAACAACACTGCCCATGTAACAACACAAACCGTACAACTGTCTGACCATAACCTGTGTCAGCCTGCACTTGAATAAATGTAAATGACCTGAGCTTGCTGAAAAGCATTACTGTAAACAAATGGGAATTCATGGGCCACCTTCAGACACACGCGGTCTCCCTTTGTACTGGTGAGACTTGCATTTGTGTTCAGTTATAGTCACCGTACTTATAGAAAGTTGTTAATAGATTGGAAACGTTTCAAAGACTTAATGGTCTCATACCTAGAATGAGTTGAGTGCCTAATGGGGAAAGGGTAGACAGGCTAGGTTTGGATCCTCTGGAGTCTAGAACAAAAAGTGGAGACTAAATTGAAACATGAAAGATATTGAGGGAAGCCGACCACGTGGATGCTGAAAACATGGTCCCTCTTGCAGGAGAATATAGAACTGATGGTCATTGTTTAAAGGTAAGGGTGAATCCATTTGAAATGGTGAGGAACATTTCTTTTCTCTAAGAGCGTTGTGAATCTTTGTAACTCCGTTTGTCAAAAGGCAGTGGTTGGAGAATTGGTAAACTTTTTTTAAGGCAGAAGCAGACAAATTTTTGATGACCAAGATGATGAAAGATATTCAGGGATACGCAGACACAGAGCTGAGGTTGAAATCAGATCAGCCGTGATCTTATTGAATCTCAGAACAGGCTCAAAGGGCTGAATGGCCGACACTTGTTCCTCATTCATATGCTCGAATGAACCAGAGAACAAAGAAACATAAATCTTGTCTGATTACTAGGGGTCAGGAGGGTGTCTGAGATCCTACTTCACCTACTAGGCATATTAGTTCCATTCTATCCCTCCACCCAGATTCAATTAACATCCTTTTAATTTCCAGGGAATACACCATTTTTGGTGAGATGAGGCGTTTTGAAAGAAGGAGAAGAGAACATATGAAATAGGATCCAGAGTTGTCCATTATGCCCCTCGAGCCTCAAAAAGGTCAAAGCTCGTCGATTTAGGCTTCAATTCCACATTCCCAAATGGCCTTGATAATATTTTTTCCTTTATTCCTGTGGGCATTGCTGGCTTATCCATCTAGTTTCCATTGAGAGGGTGATAGTGATCTGCTTTCGTGAACCACCGTCCTCCATGGTCTGTAAGTTGACCCACAATGCTGTTAGGGAGGGAATTCAGGATTTCGACCCAGCAACACTGAAGGAATAGTGATATATTTCCAATTAAGGATAGGGAGTGACTGGGAGGGAATTCATGCCCAACATCCAGTCTCAGAAACCTACAGCACAAAAAGCCTCGGCTGACTCTGTCTGATTTTGTCACTATCATGTGAGTCGTCTGTTATCCCACCTTTTGTAGTGGACTCGAACATATTTTCCCACCAGAAATGTTATGCAAATTCTGTGTTTTCTCTCTGATGCCCTTCTGAAATACTGGGGTTATGTTAGCTACCCTCCAAACCGTCGGAACTCTTTGCGACTGTATCGTATTTTGGAGTATAACCACGAGCGCAGCTGCTATTGCTACGGCCACTTCCGAAGGTATTCTGAGATGAAAGTTATCAATCCCTGGGGATTTATCTGCCTGTTGTCTCAATAGTTTTCCCAATTTCTTTCAATTCCACCTTCCGATTAGACTCTGTTATTCCCCTTAATTTTGGGACATTATTTGTGTGCCCCTTTTTGAAAATCCAGGATATATTTAATTGGTCTGCCATCACATCACAATTCCCTGTTTGATTGTAAGGAAACCCTACATTCTTCTTGACTAATCTTGGATTATCAATCTTCAATTAAGAGTTTAATGGTGATCATAAAACCGTTGGTGATTGTCAGGAACAACCCATCTGGCTCATTAATATCCTTGAGGGAAAGAAACTGTCATCCTTACCCGGTCTGGCCGACATGTGACTCCACCTCCACTGCAATGCAGTTAACTCTGGGCAATCAAGGATGTGCAACAAATTCTGACCTAGTTAGCAATGTCCACATCCTGTGAATGTCTATTTTAAAATGCCGTTGGTTTTATGGTCCATGCAAGAGTACGCTCGGATTCTATTTTCTCCTTCCAATTAAATCCCTTTGTCTCCCTTTGCTGAAATCTAAACTGTTCCCAATCCTTGGGTTCTGTTGTTTTATTTACCCAATTTGTATGCTGTTTCCTTAAATTTGATACCAGTTCATTTCTCTTTCTCTGCCGTGGTTTGACCATGCTTCGATTTTATTTTTATGCCACAGCTTGTCCGCGTCCTCTTTCAATGTTTGCCATTACCCATCTCCTAATATCCATTTAAATTGTGATCCACAATTTATCACAACTGGCTCACGCCTCACACCATTCTAACTTCTTTTATTTAATTAGAGGACTCTAGTCTCAAAAACAACGACATCATTCTCCATCTTAATGATGAATTCTATCCTGTTGTGGTCATTCTTCCGTAAGGACCCACGCTCAACTTGATTGTCAATTATTCCTTTCTCACTACACAATACTCATCTGCTTTTTCAACGTAAAATTGTACCATATACACGCTAAGAATTCCTCCTCTACCTGATTGCTCCTGATGCTTTCTGCTCAATTTCAGTGTCGGTTGAAGTCACCCATAACATTACGCCTTGTATCTCTAAATGCCATTCTCATGCCTTCCCCAATATTACTGTAGTTTGGGGTCAATATACAACACGAATATCATTTTCTGTCCATTGGCTTTTCTGAGCTCAACCCATAGAGATTCTACTTCACCACACCCTATATCCTGACTCATATCATATTACTTTCCTGTTTTAGTCAGCAGTTCTCGCCTAATCCTATTCCATTTCGCCTGCTCAACCTATCCTCCTTAGGCAACCCACTTATTCCAGGTTTCAATCTAGTAAACCTTCTCTGAACCATTTCAAATAAGCGTACAGATGACCAAAACCTGCACGTGGTATTTGAGATTTGGTCTCTTCCCTTCCCTGCACAAATGAAGCAGAACATCGTTGCATTGAAGTTTAATTCCTCTGATAATAAAGCATACAGCCTATTGGCTTTCTGGATTAGACCGAGATCTTGCTCAATTGGGTCAATGGGCGAAAGAGTGGCAGATTAAACTTTATTTGAATAAATGTTTGATTTATCCAAAATGGAATACTTCACACGGGCAGGACTTATACAATTAATAGTAGGGCCCTGGGTACTATTACAGAACAGAGAACCTTGGCTTTCAGGTACATTATTCTTTGAAATTTGTTTCACAGTCGGACAGGGTGGTTAAGAAGGCATTCAGCAGACTTGTCTTCATTGCTCAGGTCTTTGAGTACAGAAGTTAGGACACCATGTTGTAGATTGTAAAGGATGTTGGTGAGGATGCTTCTGGGATACTATGTGCCATTCCGGTCGTCCCGTCATAGGAAGGATATTACTAAACTGGAGTGGGTTCAGAAAAATAAAACAGGATATTACTGGGAAAGAAGGGTTTGAGTTGTAAAAATAGGCTGGATAGGCTGGGACTTCATTCACTGGAAGGTAGGAGGTTGAGCCGTAACCTGAAAGAGGTTTATAAAAGCACGAGAGGCTCAGATAAGGTGATTGGCAAAGTTCTTATCCCTCAGATAGATGAGTTCAAAACTAGGGGGCATATTTATTTTATGGTGAGAGAAGAAAGGTTTAAAAAATGACGAGGGGTAATTTTTCTTTTTACATAGTGTGCTCAGTCTGTGGAATGAAAAACCAGATGAAATGGTAGGTGAAGGTACAGTTACTGTTGCAATGTTTAAAAGAGATTTAGATAAGTACACAAATTTGAAAGGTTTGGAGTGATGTGGGCCAAATGCAGGAAGGTGGGACCAGTTTAGTTTGGGAATATGGTCAGGATGGAATAGTTGGACCATTGGGGCCGTTTCCATGCTGTATGACACCATGGTTACATGCTATATCTGCACACTAACTTTGCAACTCATACTTTATCCTCCACATCTCAGAATTCAGCACTCATTCACCATTCAAGGAATATTCTGCTCTTGTTTCTGCTTCCTGCTAAAGCGAATGATTGCACATTTTCCTACATTATACGCCATGCAAAATATTTTGCCCATACTAATCTTTTGGGTTTCAGAAGCTGTAGGAAGGATAGAAAGGGAGGCAAAAGAAGTGAGTGAGTGGCGTTTTTTTTTTAAAATTGGGGAAAATATTGCAGCTGCAACTAGAAAAGATATTTCTGAAAGAAAAATGTCCAGTGAAAATATATGGGTTGAAATTAGAAATAAGAAAGGAATGATCACTTGGTGGGGTTGTACTATGGGTCCCTCATTAGTCGGGGGAAATTGAGGAACAAATATGTAGAGAGATCTCAGATATATGAAAGAATGAGAAGGTTGTAGGAATCGGTGACTTTAATTTTCTAAGCATTGACTGGAACTGCTACAGTGTTAAATGTGTTCAAGAATATTTTCTTTATCAATAAGTCAATGTTCCTACTAAAGAGAAAGAGAAAACTTGAGCTTCTCTTTGGTCATAAGGCACAGTAAGTGACTGAAGTGACTGTACAGGAATACTTTGGGTCTGGTGATAATAATTCTGTCAGTCTTAAAACAGTTATGGAAAAGGATAAGCCTTCCAGAAAAGGTAAAGGTATTTGATTGGAGTAAGGCCAATTTTAATGGTATGCGACAAGAACTTTCAAAAGTTGAATGGAGTAGACTGCAGCTAAAGAGTCATCTGTTAAGTGGGAGGTTTTCAGAAGTGTGGTAACGAGAGTTCAGAAACATTCTGTTCTTGTTCCAGTGAAAGGTAAGGCTGGTCGAATTAGACAACGATGGATGAAATGGATATTCAGCTTTTAGTCAAGAATAACAAAAAAACTAATCACCAATTAGATACAAACAACTGGGTTTAAATGAATCTTTTGAACAGTATAAACAGTGTACAGGCATTATTTTGTGGGAGATCAGGAAGGCAGGAGAGGATATGAAATTGCCTTGATAGATAAGGTGAAGGATAATGCAAAGATGTACTACAAGTGCTTTAAGAGCAAGAAAGCAACTAGAGAGCGAGCATGGCGCTTTAAACAGTGAGATTAAAGAGGTCATCTCGGCGTTGAACCTCAGGAGATGACAGAAATATTCGAGATATTAATATTTTGCATCAGTTTTTTATAGTGGAGAAAGAAATGAATGTTGGAGAATTCAGGGAAAGAAATAACGTGTTTTAAATACAGATAACATGGACGTCTTCTAAAATATAAAGATGGATATCCTGTGGGACAGAAGATGGGGGAAGATTTTTAAATAAATATTTCTCCTCAGTGTTTAGTGAGGAAAGAATCATGGATGCTGCGGAAATACAAGAAACAAGTGGGAATGTTCTGGACCACACACTTACTCCCAGAGAGGTGGTGTTTGCAACCTTAAGGTGCATTAAGGTGGATAAATCCCCTGGGCCTGATCAAATCCATCCTTGGACATTGCGGGAGGCTAGGGAAGAAATTGCAGAGGCCTTTGTAGAGATTTTTGCTTCAGCTTTAGCCACTGGTGAAATTCCAGGAGACTGGATGGTGGCTAATGTTGTTCCATTGTTTAAAGAAAGGTAGCAAAGACATGCCAGGGAACTACAGGCCAATGAGCCTGACAGCATTGGTAGGCAAGTTATTGGAGAGAATACTGAGGGACAAGATCAACCAACATTTGGACAGTTAATGTCCGATTAGTGATTGTCAGGATGGGTTTATTGCGTGGGGAGTAATGTCTGACAAACCTTTCAGATCTTTTCTGAGAGGAAACCAACAGCATCGGTGAGGGTACAGCAGTGATCTCATCTATGTGGACTTTAATAAGGCTTTTGACAAGGTCCTGCACGCAGTCTAGTCATGCAGTTTTGGTCGCATGGGATCTTGAGACAGCCAGTGAATTGACTCGAAACTGGCTCAATGGTAGTAAGCATCTACACTCTTTGCGACAAATGACAACACCTTCCGGTTGGGAACCATTTCAGCACCCCCTCCCACTTCCTGGGTGACATGCCCACCCTGGGCCACCTCCAGTTTCACAATGACATCACCTGGAAGCTGTACGAGCAGCACCTCATATTCTGCCTTAGGAGCCTACAACCTAATGGTCTCAATGTGGACTTTACCACTTTCAAAATCTCCCCACCCCCGGCCTCGTCCCTCTCATCCCCACCTCCTTGACCTGATACAACCCGTCCATCTTCTATCCCACATATCTGCTCCTCCCACCTCACTGACCAATCCCCACACTGCCTACCTGCACTCACCTCTCACCATCCCACCTCCCTTCCCCAGCCCCACTCTTCCTGTCTCTTAATTTCAGAGCTCCCTTCCCCCTCCCCCATATCTGAAGAAGGGCGCCGACCCAAAATGTCAAACATTCTGATGCTGCTCAGCCTGCTGTGTTCCTCCAGCTCCACACTGTTATCTCTGACTCCAGCATCAGCAGTTCTTACTATCTCTTGATTTCAATGCCTGGACTCTGACGAAGGCTCCTGACTCGAAATGTCAACTTCCTTGCTTCTTTGATGCTGGCTGATCTGCTGTGTTCCTCCAGCTCTAAACTGTATGGACACTTCTTTGAACCTTGTTTGGTAATTTGTTGTTATTTCTGCCAATTGTGTCTAAATGAAGTTTCTGCTCCTACCCATCTCTGGTTACATGCTGCTGATTTCCCAGCTTTATCTTCCCATGGTCAGGAATTGTTTGTTTTGCTCTGGAGATCGTTTCTATTTTGGAGCTAATTTTGACAATCAAATACTTGTACGATGTCAGGATAGCAAAGCAAAACAAATTAGTCTCTCTATAACTGGATTCACAACTGTGAAATTTAAAATATTGAAAGACCCTCAAAATTGCCCAAATGCTCCTGACCAGACTTTTTGAATGACCGATCTTGGACACCAAATTTCTAGAAAGAAGAAATAACAATAACTTGAGCAAAACAATCACAATCAACTGGGCAACCTCATCAATATCTGTGATTTAAACACAACCTTCTTCGTTTATAATCTCCATTCTCACCGATTCACAGACACCCATAAGGGATATATTAAACAGAAAATAAAATTAATGTAAATTTTCAGTTCAATTAAACAGTTTCGAACAATTGATATCAAGCCTTTGTGCAATCCTTGGATAATGAGTTGTCCACAGACACATGAAACTTTAATGAATTTCAAAGTCAGCAGTGAATGTGACAGTTTCAGCAAGCTTCCATAATTATTATCTTATTTCCTATGTTGCAGTCCTCAGACCATTCAACAATTTGATAACTGGATAGAAATTGAGAGACAGAGCAGCCAGTCCAAAAGCTTTCAAAATCACTGCTCCTCCTTGACCTTTTTGAACTGCTGCAGTCCGTGTGGAAAAGCTCTGCCCAGATTGCTGTTTGGTAAGGAGTTTCCGGATTTTCATTTAGTGGTAATAAGGTAGTGCTGATATCGTATTAATTACAGTCATTTTGTTTTAATATCCCACCATGAACAGAATAGAAACATGGAACATAGGAACAGAAGTAGGCCATTGTGTCATTTGATCCTGCTCCCCTAGTCAGTCTGATCATGGCTGATCTTTCAACCAGTAGCCTTTTCCCACTTTACACCCACATCCTTTCATCGCTTTAGCCCTCAGAACTATAGCTACATTCCTCTTGGAAACAACCAGTGTTTTCACTTTAACTGCTTTCTGTGGAAGAACATTCCACAAGCTCACCAGTCTCAGAAAAGAAATTTTCTATCATCTCAGTCCTCAACAGCATACTCTATATCCTTAAATTGTGACTCCCTGGTTCTGCACTCCCTCATCAACCTCCTTCCTGCATTTAACTTGTTAGTCCTGTTAGAATTTTACTGGTTTCTGTGTGATCTTCCCATGTTCTTCTAAACCCCAGTGAATTTCATCCTATCCGATCTATTCTGTCATAATACGTCAGTCCTGCCATCCCAGGAATTAGTCTGGTAAACCTTAATTTGACAGCGTCCATAGCCAGAACATCCTTAGTCACATAAGTATTCCAAAACTGGACACAAGGCTCCAGGTGTGGTCCAGCTAATACCCTGTACAATTTCAGCAAGTCATCCCTGTTTCTGTTCTCAAATCCTCTCGCTATGAAGGCCAACCTAGCATGTGCTGCCTTCATTTCCAGCCTCTACCTGCAGGCTTACTTTGAGTGACTTGTGTCCAAGGGCAAACAGGCCTCAGTTCTCATTTCTCATTTCCCTTTTCTAAATCCAAGCCAACTGACTCTGACTTTGTCTGATCCTGTTACTGTTTTCCAGTGTTGGGCTAACCGATCTATAAGTCCATGTTTTCTCTCTACCTCCTTTTTTCCGTAGTGGGCTTACATTAGCTCCCCTCCAATCCATGGGAACTGTTCCAGAGTCTATAGCATTATGAAAGATGACCATTAATTTCCTCAATTTAGATTCAAGCCCCTAGTTTCAGAATGCATCCGCTATCTCTCCTGCCACTTTGCTAACTACTGTGGGGCGTATATTATGAGGTGCTGGGATTTGTTGGCTTTTAATCCCATCAATTTCCCCAACATTATTTCCCTACTAATACTGATTTCCTCACTTCCTCCCTCTCATGTGATCCCCAGCATTTTAGTGATATTATTTATGTCATCATTTGTGATGACAGAACCAAAATATGTAGTTAATTGGTCTGTCCATCGCTTTATCCCACATTATAACTTCCCCTGTTTCTGATCGTAAGGGACTTGTTTTCATTATTTTTTTTTCTCTCTTCATATCCCTTTTGGAGCTTTTACGATTGGTTTGTACGTTTCCTACAAGCTTACCCTGAGACTTTATTTTCCCCTTAACCAATCCCTTAGCCCTCTTTTGCTGAAACCTGATCTGCTCCCAATCTTCAGTTCTGCTCCTATTAGCCGATTTTTACGCCTCTTCCTTGGATCCAGTACTATCCCTAATATTCCTTGTTGTCTATGGCAGGGTCGCCTTTCCCATTTTATTTTGTGCCAGACAGGAATGAACAACAGTTGCAGTTCCTCCAAGTGCTCTCTAAATATTTGTCAACCCCTTTAAAGCTTAAGTTCCTCAAGTTATTGTAGCCTGCATGCGCATCAACACTGTAATTTCCTCTCTTTAGATTTTGGCCCCGAGTCTCAGAATCGTCTCTGTCACTCTCCATCTTCATGAAGAGTTCTATCATGAAGAAGTCTTCATTTTTCCACAGCTAGATTGCCAATTAATCCATTCTCATTACACAACTAAAATTTTGAAATAAAGTTGCTGTGGTCACAGAAGATCGTCAGACTGTTCTGTCGAGAGAGAGAGAGGACGGACTAATGGTGCTTTAACCTCAGGGTTACCGTGCCTCAATCAATGGGCAAGGTTAAGATGGTGGGACCTTAATGGTGACCTCAGCTGGTACAGGAAGTGAGCACGTGCTGCTGGTGTCACTCTGCATCACAAACCAGCTGTCCAGCCAACTGAGCTAACCCACCCCTGATCATGACACAATACACCATTGAGGATGCTCTGCCCTCTCTTTGGGTGCTCAATATGTTGATCGAGAAAACCATCACTTACACAACCCAGGAATTTCTCCTCTATGGTATTGTTGCTGTTTCGATTTGTTCAACCTTTATGCAGATTGAAGTCACCCATAATAACCATAAGAGCACAAGACAGAGGAGCAGAATTAGGCTATTCGGCCCACTAAGACTGCCCCACAATTTGATTGTGACTGATATGTTTCTCACATCCATTCTCCTACCTTCTCATGTTAATTCCCTTACCAATCAAGAACCTATCTATCTCTGTCACAAGTACACTCAATTACTTGGCCCCCACAACCTTCTACGACAGAGTTCCACAGAATCACCACTCTCTGGCTGAAGAAATTCTTTTTCATCTCCGTTCGAAAGGGTCATCCCTTTGCTAAGAGCGGTGTCCTCAGGTTCAAGTCTCTCCTGCTAGTTGAAACATCTCCATGTCCATCTATCCTGTCCTCTCAGTATTCTGTTAGTTTCAATCACAGAGCCATAGAGTCTGACAGCATGGAAGCAGACCCATCGATCCAACCAGTCCATGCTGACCATGTTCCAAAACTAATGTAGTCCCGTCTACCTGCACATTGTCTGTGTCTCTCTGAACATTTCTTATTTCCATATTATCCAAACGTCTTTTAAATGTTGTAAACTGTACCTGTATCCACCACTTCCTTTGGAAGTTCATTCCACGCAAGAACCACACTCTGCTTAAAAAAAAAAGGTTTCCCCTCATGCCTTTTCTCAATCTTTCACCTGTCACCTTAAAAATATGCCCCTAGTCTTGAAATCCCCTGCCCGAGGGAAAAGACATCTGCTATTCACTTTCTCTATACTCCTCAAGGGCAGGACTTAAACAATTAATGGTAGGGTGCTGGGTAGTGTTGTACCGAGGTACCTTTGTACCTGCGATGGTGCCACAAGTGGCAACTTGTAAACTTTTCACTGTACTCACGTGAGTACATGTGACAATAAATGTTTCAGAGATAGTAGGAACTGCAGATGCTGGAGAATCTGAGGTAACAAGGCGTAGAACTGGATGAACACAGCAGGCCAAGCAGCATCATAGGAGCAGGAAAGCTGACGTTTCGGGCCTAGGCCCAAAACGTCAGCTTTCCTGCTCCTATG
>JAHRHZ010000102.1:4522333-4602740 GCA_024137785.1 Ginglymostoma cirratum
AGGAAATGAGAGAAATTTAACAAAATGTCACATCGCAATTTCCCTCCGTTTCACCACCACAGCAAATATCTGCGATTACAGTTAATGCAGGATTTGATTTCACAGCAGCAGTGGCATAGCGATCTTCATTCGCTTTCCGTGAAAATGGTCAACGACGCATCTTGCCTGGAACATGAAGCAGCAGCGCAGCCTTCTTGTTACCGACATCATGCTGGAGGCATTCTGCATGCGCTAACCACTGCGCAATGGAAACACAACCTTTTTTGTGATGTCTCAAAAATGAATACGATGTTATTGGGCAGTCTGACCGTCCTTACCTCAGTTTCAATTGCAACATGGCTTAGATTTTAGAGCACACCTTACTATTAGTGACTGTGTCAGAGCGTGAATCAAGAGTTTTATCAGAGCCCGTAAATCCATTCATTCTCGTTGTTGACTGAATGAGATGCTCATGTCCTAAGACATGTCAACACATTTCTCGACTCCAAAACATGATTGACGACTTCTAGTTTTGATTCACACACATTGAGACATGGCAGACAGCATCAGAATTAGACTTTTCAGAGACTAATTTCAGATGCATTTGAAAGAGAGGGTGAATCAGGAATCCTTGGTGCACTGTGACACCAGCAAATCAGGCTTCTACGAGGCATTGAACCAGGACGACTAGGCATGGAAAGCAAATGCGTAAAAGATACGCTGCAGAACACGCCAAGTCTACCTGTGATGTTGCCTGCATATCTCTGGAATGTCGGGGGGAAACCTAAACACACCCATGCAGACTCAGGAGAACTTGCAAACTCAGCACAGGGAGTCACTTGAAGGTGGAATCAAACACAGGTTCATGCTGTTGAAAGGTAACAGTGCTAACCACTGAGCCATCGCGCCACTTGCATTGTATCTATCTGAGTGCCTCTTTGTCGGTATCAATTGGAGGAGAATTGAAATGTTGACTGAACAGCTCCTTCAGTCAGTATCGGGCCAGTTGGTCCGTTTGCCTCCTACAAAGATGGCGGCCGTTACCCGCGGCCTGCCGTTGAGAGGAAGTCTCGATTTGTCCCGTTCTGAGAAACGAGCGCAGATAGGTTCTTTATGCGGGGTCTGCCGCATCCACTAAGTGTTTCGAAAGCCTCCCCGTCTAACCGCCCGGTCTATCGCCTCCTCCGTTCTGCCTCATTGTTACCTTTTGTGGAGCCGAGGAAAAGAATAACTGCTTCTCAGGATCGCTCCGACTGCGCACGCTCGAGACTGTGGGCCCGCTGGAACACACTGAACCTGCGCAGTGATAAGCAATGCCGTGCACAGCGCTCGGAATTCTGGGTTCAGTGGCCACCATTGCAAAGCTTGAATTTTATTCGTCGTAATGTGTAAAAGCAATTCTTCTCTACACTTTCTTCCAAGGCAACTGACATATATAATACAATTAATAATTAATAATAAATAATTAATGATTAATAATACAATACATTTTGCATCCCAGGGATAATAATATCACAAAGTCTGACACTGTGTCACACTGGTACTGACACTGAGTCACCATACACATTCTAGGTCACAGGGGAGAGACAAAAGTGATAGTGGTTTGACCTGAGGAACACCATATCTCATGTCAGCAGAGAGGTTGAAAGGGGAGAGTGATTAGTAGTAACCTCAGGCGGTGTGGGA
This sequence comes from Ginglymostoma cirratum, assembly GCA_024137785.1. Classification (NCBI taxonomy): domain Eukaryota; kingdom Metazoa; phylum Chordata; class Chondrichthyes; order Orectolobiformes; family Ginglymostomatidae; genus Ginglymostoma; species Ginglymostoma cirratum. The sequence continues at coordinate 4,523,999 of JAHRHZ010000102.1, forward strand.
TTTAAATCTACACTGTTAGCATCATGGGGGAAACTGGCAAACGGCTCTGAGAAAGAGTTTGGCTTTCATAACTGTCTTCAAAGAGAAAGACATAGATTTCATGTTGCAGCAAACAACATTTCCTGTCGTTTGTTGAAGGAAGTGCTTTTGTTCCACTGATGCCCTCAAAACAAAATCTAACTATTCGGATCAGCACTTGAAACATCAGCGCAAACGAGGCGATGGGCCATGTGTTGGAAACTGGGTTAAGAAGTGAGATGTTTGATGACTGGCATAGATATAATGGGCTGAAGGGCCTCGCTCCATCGTGTTAAAATCTCACTGACTATTATTTTGCAAGAGAAACAAAAGGTCAAAATCAGTGTCAAGAAGAAAAGTTGCAAATATTGTGTACACCTTCCTTTTTGGGATTCAGCATTGCAACTGCCGTGTTCTCGGTTTGATTCCAAAATAAGAATGAGGATTTTATTGTTCCTGTCCAAACTCTTAAAATGAACGTGAATTCCTGACATTAGAAGACATACAGGGGACATCTCCGTCAGAATCAGTGGAAGTTTCACCATCAAAGATGAAACCAAACAGGAGGAAGCACTGAAATCCATTAACTTCACGTACTCAAACACAGTAATACAAAAATACTTGCTCCTTATTAAGGCATACAGGTTTCTTTAAGATTTAACATGTGGACACAAAAAAATTCATTTTGGGAAGACTTGCACCAGAGTGCCTGATATCAGAACAGTGGTCGCACATTGAAGACAGATGAGGAAGCATTTATTCTCTCAGATGGTTGTGAATCGGTGGAATTCCTTACAGCAGAGGGTTGTCAGATCTGGGTCATTAAGTGTATTCAGTGGTGAGATTGACAGATTTTTAATCAGTAAAGGTATCAAGGGTTATGGGGAAAGGCAAGAAAGTGCAGTTCGGGATTATTTGATCAGTCAAAAGCTCATTAAATGGCAGAGCAGACTGAATCGGCTGAATGGTCTCTTTCTGCTCCGAACGTTTATGGCCTTCATATGAGACTGTAAAGCTGACTTAGCAAAATTTGTCAAGTTAACATGCATCATCCCCTCCGGACACTGAACCGAGGTGAGATGTGCAAGGGGCAACCACACAAAGGATAGTCATTGTGGGTGATTGATTCAGAGTGATCTATGTACCAGGGTAAACAGTGAAAATCAGTCTTCAGAACCCACATTGGGCCTGGCTCCATTCGGCCGACTGTCAGCTCTCGCAAACCACCATTCCCCTTCACTTTTCCTGTCTTCGCTCTTTTCTTGTTTTAAACAGATTGCACGTCAGACAATTACAGCTGACATTACTAATGTTTAACAGTAATATGCAGAGAATCAATTCGGCCTGGTCCTTGACATAATTCTGCTTCTAAAGATTAGTCAGTGTTTTATATTTATTCCTGTAAATGTTAACCATTGAAGTCACTGAATCCTGATCACTAGACTACCCGGGCAGTTCTCTGTTCATATCACCCTGGACACTGTCTAATTTCGCATTGTCTTCTCCCATCCTTCGGCACATGATTCCCTCAGCTCTGTATGGGATTTGTTACATAGTCTTGGTGGATGATGCATAGGCGACCCAGTCATCTATTACGTTGCAGCTTGTAATGCGTGAATTTGTAGTTTGGTGATTCGCCCAGTGGTTTTGAGTTTGATTCTTTCTGGGGCCTGAGAGAATGTTTAGCACCTGCTGGAACCAGCCAAAGGTTGTGACAGGGAAAATATCATTGAGATGAATGCTTGAAACGTCAGAGGACACTTGGCTCCAGGCTAAATATTGGAAACTGGGATAATAGGTTCGATTTCTGGTCAGGGAATCAGGATTTATTGTTCCTGACAGCAACAAAATCAAACACAGAGTAGTCTCTGACGGGAATCCTTTCAGTGTCTCAGATCAGTTAATATCCCCAAGAACATCAGAGTCAATGTCCCAGCTTCTGAAAGAAGGGAAAGCTTCCTCAACCGCCGCTGCTCAGGTGGAAAATTCACCTTTATTTTCCTCTGATTTCACTTTGCAAAGAATTTCTAAAGACTCACAAAGCTGAGACTGGTTTTAGTTTTAGTTTCTTTCCATTCCCAGGTCAGTTGGTGTGGGAAATTGATTGTGAATTTTGTGGGACTATTTCAGCTTCCCCTCCTATGACATTCATTGATGTGAGACATTGGAAGGAGTCTTGTTCCTGCAGATTAGAAATTCAAAGCTCATCGTGGTTTCAGGGCAATGAGGAAGATTAGTTTGGAAGTGTAAAGAAGTTGTGAATTACACTTGAGCGAGGTAGTTGAACCTACGATCTCCTGATCTGTAGTCCGGCGCATTATCCATTGCACCACTGGCCCCACGTCTGTGGGACATTTACATGTGGCAGTGTGGTGATACTGACAGGGACATGAGCAGAAATGGTAACATTCATAAGGTGAAAAACCAGCAAAGATAATCACTGTCACTGCTTCAGTTCATAGGCCCCTGCTTCGCGAAGTGGTGAGTTTTACTGGCAAAGAAAACACATTTGTCCACAGGAGACTGCTTCAGTGTCTTCTCTGTTTTTTCTGCTGGATGCATCATAAAGTTCCTTTCCGCTGTTCCACAAGGACTTCTGCTTCTCCTTTTCTTCTATTCTCATCCCTTCATTCCCAGTTTGGTCAGAATAACAAGGTGAGCAGGATAAACTGCAGACTTAGCGGGGAATTGTGTGGTAATGGCACAGGCAGAGTGAGCTGATCCCCCTCATTCTCCGCTGTCACCATTCATTCATTGTACACCGAACAGTAAAGACATCACTATAATCATTGAATTGCATTTTTTTCTGCTATATTGAGAATTCTATTGAATTCACAATATTTTGAGAGAAGACACACTTCATTACCTTCGCCCTAAGTGACAGACACATTATCCGGGGAATGTGAGCCCAGTTCCAGACACTCCAGCCAGAGGGTAAAAGCCTCTCAGCAGCTCCACTCTTAAATTATCTCTGAATTTCAGACTTTACACAGAGCAGGAATGGGAAGTGAGGGATTTTGACAGAAGGAGAATGTGAAAGGGGGTGAAGTGGATACACGGAGACGAAGAGAGACAAATAAAGATGTATATTGAGGTAGATACTGAAAGGACCAATTCTCCATTTGACATGTCTGCTAACTGAGACAACGGAAGAGGAAAAGGCATCCACTCAATCAGAGCCTTTCACCACGTCTGGGCAACAGAAGGAGCATTAGAGCCAATGAAATATCTTTAAGGTTGTAAAGTTGACAGTTGTCAGCTAATGAGAGAGCACAATTTGATAAATATGTTGATTCAACAGGTAGAGCTGTCAAATTCCTCTGGCATTGTAATATAGAAATTCATAACAAACTTACAAATAGTCACTGGACCCGAAATGCTAACTCTGTTTCTCGACACCGGTTCTGTCAGACCTGCTGAGTTTCTCAATCTATTCCTGTTTTCGTGTCGGTTTTCCACAGTTCTTTATTTTATGTTAATCTGAATAGCGTTTGCAATAAAATAGATTACCTCTAGCTCCTGAAAAGAACAGTCAGAAATGCTGTCATCACGATAAATTAGCAGAGTAGAACCTCCATTCCCTGACCAGGAATTGCACGTTGGCTATAATGGTGAGAGCGCCAAATCCTAACCACTTGACCACCAGGGAAAACAACAGACGCAGTCATATATTTTCTCAATGATACTGCCTTTGCATTTGAATTTGTGATCATTTTCACTGCAGATTTATTTCTACGTTTTTGAGTTTTTACAGGATGGAAGAAAACCATTCGGCCCATCGTGTCAGCGCAGGTCACCAAAAATCCATCTATTCCAGTTCCAATTTCCAGCATTTGGCCCATAGCCTTGTGTGCTCTCATGTTTCAAGGGCAAATGTCAATCAGCTTGTCCCTGTAATCTCAAATGGTATCATGAATTGAACTGAAGATTCAGATGGTAAAACTGTTTCAATACTCCCTTAAGGAACTCATCCTCATATTCACCCACAGAGGGAGACACACAGACACGTCCCCAAAAGTGACAGAGTCCTCATGATTATACCCACTCCATGTGCTTCATGTCCATTCTCCGTTCCCACACACAAGTTTCTACGAAAAAAGACAGCTTTAGGTGGATTACAAGTGACTTCTCTAGAAAAATGAGAGCTGTTACCGTGAGCTGGGATATGAAATGGACATGAATCTGAAATAGTCGGACAAGCTGCTCACATTCAACTTCAATCTTGTGAACACACTGACCCAATCACTGCAGCTTCTGGGAATCTTAACAGGACAGCGCCCGGCAGAGATCCCTCACTAATGAGAACTGACAGAAGGAGTTACAAGAGGGAATGGCCGGACCCCTCTGATAATTAAACTAAAACACAAGCCCCGATCTGTTATGACAGATGTAGGGGTTCCCATCTCATAATTACCCCCTAAACACCCAAAGAAGCTCACCTTTCACCTCATCATCTATTAAAAACGTATGTAATAGAAAGGAAATCCTCGATCTCCATTTTACGAGAGACAAGAAACAATTTATTTGTTAAACCCAACAATGAACAAATTAACAAAAATTACTAACAATCGACAACTCCCCCTTGAACTGCTAACTACTCCTGAAATGGTCTAAATACTACTAGAGTGCTGTTTCAATAAAAACAAGTCCCACTAAAATAAACACAATAAATAAGAAGCAATAAATAAATTATAAAGTAATCTCTCCAAGTTCGCACAGACTGTCTTCTGGAATATTCTGTCATCTCCGCTTTCTTCACAAACGTCATTCTTCCTTTAATTCTGCTGTCAGGGATGTTTTATCTCTATAATTTCATCAATGAGGACTTTGAGCTAAAATGCTGTGGTACTTTTGATGAATTCGATATGCTTTCTCTGAGAGCTGAATGGTGCTAACTCTGACAGATGACAGTCGGCTCGCTCCGATTTTCCAAATGCCCTCGTCTTCTATACCCATTATGCCATCATCACTTTCTTATCATGTGATTGGTTTCACGTTGTAAACACCATCAGATTTCAATCCAATTGGCTTCCTGTATCTAGGGGCTTCATTTACATTAAGTGGCCAAATTCAAACAAGACCGATGTTTTGCCTGCTGCCTGTAAAGCTTTGATACATCTGTTTCAATTTTTGAGGCTCTCTGCACTGGCAACTTCAGCTGCTGCTCACAGACAGATTTTTGTTTAAATTTCTAAGTAAAGACGAAGCATAAATCTCAAAGGAACCACACATGTTAGCTTCCTGCCTTCCACTTCACAATTACTCTTTCCAAATTCATAACATAAGACAAACTCTGAACAGTTTCATGTCCCATCTCTTTCTGCTTCTGTCCCTGTCTCACCTCCAACTCCTAGCTCAATGGCCTGCTTGGTACAAACACAGGCAATGAAGCCAATCTTTACCCAGAAAGCAGGGCCAGGGAATGTAAGACAAGGCATTGGGAAGCAATTAGATTGCACACGGCTGGGTGAAGAGACACCAGTGTTGTGTTTTCCTGATTCTCCCAGATACTGATTCCAGGAACATGCACAGTGCAAGTTACCCCAATCTCACTAGATAACGTGCCTGACAGATAGGAGCGTATTGAGCAAACATTGTCTTGTTATTTCACACACTAAGATCTCCAGCACTGAAGCAAGACCCTGCAGGTCTGCAGCAGTTGAACTCAAGATCCTGAATATTCTAGTTTCACTTCCCAGCACTTCTTTCACAGCCTGAAGTGTACGTCTGAACATGTCTCAACTCCAATGTTGTTCCACTCCGACAGGCAGTGAGTTGCATATTCTCACCATTGGAGATCTGGGTGAAATGCTTTTTCGCCACCCTTCCTGTGATTCCTATCGCAAACAAGGAGGCGGGAAGCAAACTCTCTTCCGATTTGCCCTCAGCGCTCAACCACAGTCGGCAGGAGTCGAAACTGTCCAGGGACACCCCAATGGGTTTGAAACACCATCTCCTCAACCACGCGGCTACAACTGTGACAGCCCACTACCCACTCACCTTTCCAGGTCTCTCTCCCTGTCGGGCTGAGGAAGAATGATTTATTACAGAGTTTTTTTGAATCTGATTACTTCACAGATTTGGAAAGGGTTGAATTCAGTACAGAGTGGTTCCGGTTGTTTCATCCCAAAACGTGGAATACACATTCATTTAAAAATAAAAACATAAATTGCTCGAAAAGCTCAGCAGATCTGGCAGCATCTGTGGACAGATAATCAGGGTTAACGTTTCAAAACTTCTTCAGAACTGTTTTCTCCCACAGGTACTGCCCAACCTGTTGAGTTTCTCCAGCAGTTTCCATATTTGATTCAGATTCCCAACGTCCAAAGTTCTTTATGTTATCCATTAGAACAACATCGAAATGCCTTTTTGGTTACTCAATGGTTTAGATTTCCGTGTGGGGAGCACTTTCCTGGAAGTATTAAACAAACAGGACTGTGCAGCAAAGAGAATTGGTGGAGTGCGAACAGCAATCGTTCCATCATGGGTGGCCATAATCCGCTAACTTCCCACTTAACAGCCAAAAGCTCTGACCAATTGCATCACAGAGACTGGCAGGCCATTCGCTTGCACAATTCCTTAAAGCAGGCTCTATGGTGAATTCAACCTTCAGACTGCTTCTCTTGGAATAACAATTGTCCTTTATCGCTTTTTGTTTTCCAAACTGAAGCCTGGGGCATTCATTGTGGAGACATGGGAACAGTCTAATACCACCGTCTGCAGACACATCCATGTCACTGGGTACCAGCTCTTCGACAACTAGGGCCTTCTGGCTTGGAGCCTTTCAGTGCTTTTTCTCTTCCGTAGTGTTTTTAGTTGCCCCGGAGCCAAAATGATGTTTGAACTCCTGATATGCAGGAATGAGAATTGTTTCAGTGTCTTAGATCAGTTCATGTCCTGAGAACATCAGAGTCAATGTCCCGGCCTCCTAAAGAAGGGGCAGGTGTCTTGACTGTTCGTGTCACTTCGAAAGTTCTCAGTGAACTTTTCACTGTACCCATGTATTCCTAGACTTAGTACATGTAACTATAAAATCTACATCTAAGTCTGAATCTAAATTCATTCTCCTGTGATTCTGCTGCCCAGAGAGCTTCTACAGATTCACAAAACTGGAGACTGGCTTTTCTGTTTTGCTTCCTTAACATTTTTCCAGATGCCAACTGACAATATTTTCCCAAAATCTCTTCACAATCCTCCACCTTGCACAATCTCCACGCAAGAGGAAATCCCGTTTCGTGGACAGAATGCCGAGGTCAGGAATGTTCTCTTTGGAGCAAAGAAGGTTAACTGGAGATTTGCTGGTGCTGTTTATAATGATGGGAGGGTGACTGGAGGTGATAGGCGGGTTGATGATCGGGAGAAACTGTTACCACTGACCAGGGTCAGCTGCCAGAGTACTGGGATAGAAGATATTTAACGCAAAACAGCATTTTTTGCACAATAAACACAGGGAATACTGCAGAAACTCATCAGAAACAGAAACAGAGCTGAGGTTTTGAGCATGGTAAGAATCTCGATCAGAACTCGTCTTTCCTGCATGTCAACAAACGACCAGACGTGAGTATGTCAACACAGGGTTTCCGGAGTCTGTGCGATAAATCACCAAGAACGAAGTCATTTAAAAGCTGCAACTGCAGAAATGAAGTCGGCAGGATTCAAACCTGCACAGGGGAACCCCAATGAATTTCGAATCCATCGCCTTAGCCTCTCGGCCACGACTACAGACCCTGACCAGGTAGTTAATACTTCTCATGGAATGGTTTCAACATGAAAACGTGAGTATTCAGTTGGTCCTGTCCGTGTCACGAACCTAACATTTACTGTCACCCTGCACTTGATCAAAACGGAGTAAATTGCTGGGAAATTAAATTGAACTGCACATATTGATAAGAAATAGAATGGATGGTAAGGACCCATTTCCACGAGCGGAGAGATTAATAATCATGTCAATGGATCGAGAAAGAAAGATGTCCTGGTATTTTTACAGCTCCTTTCATCACCACCTAAATCACAGCCAAAGAACTATTTTTGAAGCAGAGTCGTCTTTGGCAAATCTAATTGTGCAAATCAGGACAGTGTGTTTAGCCAGAGGTCAAAATAGAAAATGTTTCAAATACCCACAACTGCCGCTGAGGATGCCAGTGATTTCATACCCAACTTTGGGGGTTTGCTGTGTTCTGATTTACACCAGAGTGAGTAATCTCAGAGGAAGGAGTTGCCCAGTTAAAACGGAGATAAGGTGGATATTCTCACGTTCAGAAGGTAGCGACTTTGTGGAATTATTTACAACAGGGGGCTGTCAAGGCTCGCTATATTCAATGCTGATGTTGACAGACATTTAGTCAATTACGGATTCAAGCACCCCGCGGACAAGGCAGAAAAGTGGAGTTGAGGATTACCAAATCAGCTGTGACCTCATCAAAAGATATAGTTGACCCAATGGGCCAAACAGCTTCCATCTGCTCTAATTGCTTATCTGTCATTTGGAAAATGCTAGGGAACATTATAAAGGAAGCAACAGCAGGACATTGACAAAAGATGATTGCAGACCAACTGAGTCAACATCGTTTATCTGAAATGGAAATCGCACTTGACAATTTTTCAAGAGTTCCTTCCTTATATTACAAGCAGAGTTCATAAAGGAAGCCCCTAGATGAAGTGTATTTGAATTTTTCATCGGCACTCAAAGAGGGAACACATAAAATGTCATTGCACAAGTTCAGAGTTCACGGTACTGGGTAATAATGAGCATGGATTGCCAATTGTTTAATTAACAGATGACACAGAATTGAGATTAACGGGCATTTTTGAAGTTGGAAAGACATAATTAGTGGAGTGCCAGAATGGTCATTCATCGAGCTTCAATTATTTATCTCTGTATTAATGACTTGAAGGAAGTGACAGCGTGAAATGCGTCCAGATTTGCTGACCATACAAAATAGGTGGGAGGGCATATTGTGATGAGGACGTGGGAATATGCAAAGGGATAGAGGTAGGTTGAGCGAATGGGCAAAAACCTTGCAGATGCAGTTTCATGTCGAGAGTGTGAGGTCATGCAATTTGAGAGGAAGAGTCAAAAGGCAGACTGCTATTAAAATCGACAGAAACTCCAAAAATGTGCAATGCAGAGTAATCTGGGTGTTCTCATGCATGAAACAAACAGGGCTAGCAGACAGCTGCAGCAAATAGTTAACAAGTCAAATGGGATTTGCCATTGATTACTATGGGGTTATAGTTCAAACATTTGGAAGCCTTGTTCCCACCATACAGGGTTTGTGAGTCCTCATGCTCTGTCGACAGTTTTGGCTCCCTTGTTTTAAAAGGATGTAATGGCATTGGAGGTTGTTCAAAAGGGACTCAACAGACTGACTACTGAGATGAAGATTAAGAGCGGCGAAACATGCCAGGCATTTGTTTATTACAGTTCAGAAGAATGAGAGTCTGATCTTGTTAAAATATGCAAGATTCTGACGGTGTTTGATAGGGTAGATACTGAGAAGATTTTTTCAAGCGTGGGTGAATCATGAACCAGAAACACATTTACAGAATAAAGGGACGCCCAGTGGAACGCGAACGAATTTCTTTTCTCACATAGTAGAGAATATTTGGAATCCTCTACAGAAGCAGTTGTGGAGGCGAGATCACTAGAAGTGTTCAAAAGAAGGAAGAGAGTTTTGTTTTTAAGAATCTAAGTTGAACAATATACTGGATCTGTGAGAAAAGAGGAGTTGATGCCTAGTGCAGATTAGCTCTGATCTTGCTGAATGAGTGGCTGAATGTCCTCCTCCTGCTCCTGTTTCTGATGTCCTGATATTGTTCCCAGACTGTACAGGATCTGCCTAGAAGTAAATAATACATATTCGTGTGACTTGGCCAACGTTGTCCAGCTCATACGTTGCAGGCAGGGGTGGCTCGAGGCACGGTATTTTGGCAAGACCATGCATATCCAATGGAAATGGACTAATAGACACGGTGCAACAATCACGAGACAAGAATGTTCCATCCCAGTCTGGGAACACTCCACTGGTCTGATTTTCAGGTAAACGTCCTCCAAGGCGGCCTTCGAGATACACAACACACAATAACCGAGCAGAAGCTGATGACCAAGTTCTGCACCTATGAATATGGCCTCAACTGTGATAGTGGGTTCATGTCGCTCTGCATGTAACCCCACCATACTGTTCTTTTTCTGAAAAGTCTTCCTTACTGTCCTGTTTTGATAAATTACCTTGATAATTTGTTATGATCTCTCGACCTTAAATAGTTTTTACAATTTTGGATTACTTGTTACTTTGGTTAGACACTTGGTATGTTACCTCATTACACATCCTGTTATTCCAGCCATTTGGTTTGTCTCCAGCAGCATCTTATTTTTATTGTTTTGTAATTATCTTTCTGCCTCAATTATTTAGATTATAGCCCTTCTCTTGCTACTCATTTATTGATGCTTTACTCAGATTTTCTGATATTTTGATCAGCTCGAGAGAATTATTATTCAGCCTGTCAACATCCACACCATCCGCTCTTTTGATCTCTCTGATTATAACTTCAGTGCCTGTGTGCTTCTCTTCACTTCACCTGGTGAAGTGGCTGTGCTCTGAAAGCTTTGATTTCAAATAAACCTGTTGGACTATCACCTAATGTAGAATGGCTTCTGATCTGGTCTACCCCACCCAGTCAAACACTGGAACCTGTAGAACTCGGCGTGAATTGAGGGCAGGGCTGTGAGTGCACATTTCTGACTGAAGCTCTGTCTCATGTTGTTTCTGTCATATTCCAGGAGTTTGCCCGACTTCTTGAATAAACTGTGACATTTTCAAATCTGCTGGGTCTATTTCACAATCTAAGGATGTTTGAAAAATTACAACCAACGTATCCTCGATCTCTGTAGCTTCTCGTTACAGAAGACTTGGGTGTGAGCCGAGGGGCGTAACTGCCTTTAGTGCCATTAGTTTGCCGAATGCTACTTCAGTCCACACCACCCCCTGCATCCTTTCCACCGTAGTCTTAGGTACACTATTTGATGGGCACTGTTCTCTAGGAGATATTTTAACTTGATGTAATTCATTAAACCTGCAACATTACATATTACCAGATCTAAATTAGCCAAATCCAACATCCTACCCCAAATGCATCATTTGGGTCTTTGAACAGCTGTGGAAACATCTTCCTCTGAAATTTATCACCTCTACAAATAAAAAAGCTTTATAGTGAAGGAAGAATCATAAACCATTTTTTACTTAGCACAGATTTATTTACAGAGTTCAACGTTACAGGTATGTAGTTCCTGACTCAACTCTGTGTCTGTAAGTGTCTCGTTATCAGTTCTCCAGTCACCAAAGAATGTGGACATAATATTTGATAAATAATAAACAACTACAGTCTCGGCCACTAAAATATTTATTATCTGTGTGGCTGCCAAGATGTCTCAGCAAGTGGGATGATTGATTGAAATCAAAACTCAAAACAAATGCATGGTTTCTCTCCCGTGTGAATGTGCTGGTGTGAGAGCAGACAGGAAGACTGACTAGATCTCTTCCAACACTTGGAGCATTTGATACATCTCTCCTAAGTGCGGTCTCGCTGGTGTGTAGCAGGTAGGATGTTTGAGTGAACCCTTTCTACACTTAAAGCAATTAAACCTTCATAGAGATATTCAGCACAGAAACAGAGCCTTTGGTCGAACTCGTCCATGCCGACCAACATTGCACCCTCTGTCCCTTTACGTTCAAACATTAAACTGATGTCCTCAAGTTTGGACTCCCCTACTCCGGGAAAAAGACCCTATCACAGCCCATCAGGATTTTATTAACTTCTATAAGATCACCCCTCAGCCTCCAATACTCCAGTGCAAATAGCCCTAGTTTATTCAGCCTCTCCCTCCAGGTCAACTGCTCCAACCTTGGTAACCTCCTCGTAAACCTTTTTTAAACCTTTTCATCTTTCCTCGAGCAGAGAGAATAGAATTGAATGCAGTTTGCGAGGCTTCATCTGTGTGTAGTAACGTGGTTGATGGGTGCAGAGAGGATGAACACATAATTTTTATCTCGCCAGTTTAAATTGCGAAAATATTGGTTTTAAAGCAGTGTAAGAGGAGATTGTCTCGTTCTGTGCATTTTCACCGTCTTTACAAAAACGGTGTTTGACTTAAAATTCTCACTGAGTAACATTGAGATAGAAAAAAAAGCATCAAATTTCTGTGGTCGAATGTTTAAGTACATGAACATACGGATGGGAAGAGGGTCAGCGCCCACCAACACCTCTCCCGCCCCACCCCAACCCAATGTGGCACCATGGCTTAGTTGGTTAAAGTAACTGCCTAGTAAACAGGTGATTGTGGGTTCAAGTTCCTATGGCTTAGATTGACAGTATCTTGTCTGAATTATTCATAAACACGCTTAGTTTTTTGCTTCCTGCATTTATCCTCAATATATTATTATGCCACTGCTCCCACTCCAGTTGCCTGAGCTTAACTTAATAGGCCTTTTATTGTTGCTGTTTTGTGAACTTTAACAATTAACCATTGTAGGCTGATCAGAGAGAGAAATTTTGATAAATATGCCAATTTGACAGATAAAGCTGATAGTTTCGCCTAACATTATATTATAGAAATGCATAACTAGCCTAGTTCTGACTAATGGTCCGTGGACTTAAAAGATGAACTCTCTTTCTCTCTGCAGATTCTGCAAGGCTTGCTGAGTTTCTCTGTCAATTCCTGTTTTTGTTTCAGATTTCCAGCATCTGCAGTTCTTTGACTTCTGTTAACTTGAATAATGTCTGGGACAAAACAGTCTATCTACAGGCTCCACGGCCTCTTTTCTGCTTCTGAAAATCAGTCATCGCAATTAATGAGCATAATAGAACTCCAATTCCCTGACTGAGAACAAGACCTGGCCTGTGGCAGTGAAAGAGCCAAATCCTAACCACCAGACCACCAGAAAGGGTGCTTCAGACATTCATGTTTCTTCTCAACGACACTGCTTCTGACTTTTGATTTGCTATATGTTGGCTGCCGATCAGCTTCTCACTTTCACTGAATCCTCGCAGCGTGGGGAAAAGTCCCTTCGACCCATTGTGTCAATTCGAGTCATCAAACCTCCATTTTTCTAATCCCAGTTTCCAGTATTTGGCCCATAACCTTCTGTGTTCTGACGTTTCAAGTGCTAATCTCAATGCGATTATCCCTGTAATCTCAAATGTTGCAACAAATGGGACTGAAGTTTAAGGTGGTCAAACTGTGTTAAAACCTCCTGAGGATCTCGTCCTGATTTTCACAGAGAGAGAGAGAGAGACATACAGATAAATTCCCCTGGAGTGACAAAGGCCTCAGAATTATATCCGCTCCGTGTGCTGGACGCCTACTGTCCGTTCCAACACACAAGTTTCTCCAAAAGAACGCAGTTTTACATGGAACACAAATGAATTCTCCAGGCAATGAGAATCGATACCGTACGCTGGGATATGAAATGGAAAATGACTTGCAAAAGTCCCACAAGCTGCTTAGGTGCAACATTCAATATTGAAAACTCACTGACCCAATCACTGCAGCTCCTGGGAATCTAACAAGATAGCTCCTGGCAGAAATTCGCCACGAGAATCAACTGTCAACCCTGCAATATTAGAAAAGAAAGGAAAAGGCTGTTGTATGCATGTGAGCCAGAGAATATACAAACTTAAAACATTCTGACTCGAAGACAGATGCGTTACCAATTACAGCACCAGCTCACATTACACTGCTGTGTGCCACAACTTGTCGAGTTGTGATGTTAACGGGGAGATAGACAGAAACAGGATTCACAAGCCAAACAACCAGCAAAGACAATCATCGTCATTGTTTCACTTCAATGGTCTGCAGTTTGCAAAGTGGTGAATTTTACTGACAAAGGAATCTCATTTAGTTGCAGAGAAGTGGAGGAATGGATTGGGAGGCAGATACTGGAAAGGTGCAGAAGTCACAAGGTTGTAGTCAAAGGTGACTTCGACTTTCCAAATATTGATTGGAAACCTTTTAGTTGTAATAGTTTAGATGGAGCGGATTTTGTTCCAGTACTTTCAGGAAGGATTCCTGGTGCAGTATGTAGATCGACCAACACGAGGAGAGGCCACTTTGGATTTGGTGCTTGGCAATAAATCGGGTTAAGTGTTAGACCTGTTGGGAGGAAAGCATTTTGGCAGTAGCGATCATAACTCTGTTACTTTTACGATAGTCATGGAAAAGGATAGGTACATTCAGCAGGGTAATTGGGGGAAGCGTAACGATAATTCTGTTAGGCAAGAACTGGGTAACATAAAATGGGAACAGACGATGAAGGATGAGAGGTGACTTGATAGAGGTGTACAAAATGATCAGAGGTATAGATAGAGTGGACAGCCAGAGATTGTTTCCGAGGGTGGAGGTAGCTATTACGAGGGGGCATAGTTTTAAAGTGAGTGGAACATAAAACATTGAACAATACAGCGCAGAACAGGCCCTTCGGCCCTCAATGTTGCGCCGACCTGTGAACTAGTCTAAGCCCACCCGCTACACTATCCCATCATCATCTATATGCTAATCCAAGGACTGTTTAAATGTCCCTAATGTGGCTGAGTTAACTACATTGGCAGGCAGGGCATTCCACGCCCTTACCACTCTCTGAGTAAAGAACCTGCCTCTGACATCTGTCTTATATCTATCAGCAGACAATTTGCAGCTATGCCCCCTCTTACTAGCCGACGTCATCATCCTAGGAAAAAGACTCTCACTGTCCACCCTATCTAATCCTCTGATCATTTTGTATGTCTCTGTTAAATCCCCTCTTAGCCGTCTTCTCTCCAATGAGAACAGACCCAAGTCCCTCAGCCTTTTGTCATAAGACCTTCGCTCCAGACCAGGCAACATCCTTGTAACTCTCCTCTGCACCTTTTCCAATGCTTCCTCATCCTTCCTGTAATGGGGCAACCAGAACTGTACGCAATATTCCAAGTGAGGCCGCACTAGCGTTTTGTACAGTTGCAGCATGACATCACGGCTCTGGAACTCAATCCCTCTACAAATGAAACCTAACACACCGTATGCCTTCTTAACAGCACTATCAACCTGTGTGGCAACTTTCAGGGATCTATGTAACTGGACACCAAGATCCCTCTGCACATCCACACTACCAAGAATCTTTCCATTGACCCAGTATTCTGCCTTCCTATTATTCTTCCCAAAGTGAATCACTTCTTATTTATCTGCATTGAACTCCATTTGCCACCTTTCAGCCCAATTCTGCAGTTTATCCAAGTCTCCCTGCAACCTGCAACATTCTTCCATACTGTCCACCACTCCACCGACTTTAGTGTCATCTGCAAACTTACTAACCCATCCACCTATGCCTGCATCCAAGTCATTTATAGAAATGACAAACAGCAGAGGTCACAAAACAGATTCTTGCGGCACACCACTAATAACCGGACTCCAGGCTGAATATTTTCCATCAACCACCACTCTTTGGCTTCTTTCAGAAAGCCAGTTTCTAATCCAAACTGCTAAATCTCTCTCAATCCCATGCCTCCGCATTTTCTCCAATAGCCTACCATGTGAAACCTTATCAAAGGCTTTACTAAAGTCCATGTACACCACGTCAACTGCCCTACCCTCATCCACATGCTTAGTCACCTTCTCAAAAAACTCAATAAGGTTTGTGAGACACGACCTGCCCTTGACGAATCCATGTTGACTCTCTCCAATCAAATCGTTGCTTGCTAGATGATTATAAATCCTATCTCTTATAATCCTTTCCAAAACTTTTCCGACAACAGATGTAAGGCTCACTGGTCTATTATTACCTGGGTCATCTCTACTGCCCCTCTTGAACAAGGGCACAACATTTGCAATCCTCCAGTCCTCTGGTACTAAACCTGTAGCCAATGACGACTCAAAGATCAAGGCCAAAGGCTCCACCATCTCTTTCCTAGCTACCCAGAGAATCCTCGGAAAAATCCCATCCGGCCCAGGGTATTTATCTGCCTTCACATCTTCTAGGACTGATAACACCTCCTCCTTACTAATTTCAATCCTTTCAAGTCTAATATCCCGTATCTCAGTCTTCTCCTCTACAATATTCTCCTTTTCCCGAGTGAAAACAGATGAGAAATATTTGTTTAACACCTCTCCGATCTCCACAGGGTCCACACACATCTTCCCACTTCTGTCTTTGACTGGCCCTATTCTTATCCTAGTCATCCTTTTGTTCCCCACATACCGATAGAAAGCTTTAGGGTTCTCCTTAATTCTACCTGCTAATGACTGCTCATGTCCCCTCCTTGCTCTTTATAACTCTCTCTTTAAATTCTTCCTAGCTAATCTGTAACTCTCCATCGCCTCATCTGAACCATCTCGTCTCAATGTCACATAAGCCTCCCTCTTCCGCTTAACAAGAGATACAATTTCTTTTGTAAACCAAGGTTCCCTTACCTTATCACTTCCTCCCTGCCTGACAGGGACATACCTATCAAGGACATGCAATATCTGTTCCTTCGGCCAGCTTCACATTTCGATTGTCCCCATCCCCTGCATTTTGCTACCCCATTCTATCCCTCCTAAGTCTTGCCTAATCGCATTATGATTGCCCTTCCCCCATCTATAACTCTTGCCCAGTGGCATGTCCCTATCCCTTTCCATCGCTAAACTAAATGTAACCGAATTATGGTCACTCTCTCCAAAGTGCTCACCTACCACTAAATCAAACACCTGGCCTGGTTCATTACCAAGTACCAGATCCAGTGTGGCCTCCCCTCTTGTCGGCCCTTCGACGTACTGTGTCAGGAAACCCTCCGGCACACATTGGACAAAAACCGATCCATCCGACGTATTAGAGTTATAGCATTTCCAGTCAATGTTGGGGAAGTTAAAGTCTCCCATAATGACCACCCTGTTCTTTTCACTCCTGCCCAGAATCGTTTTGCCGATCCTCTCCTCCATATCCCTGGAACTTTGTGGAGGCCTGTAAAAAACTTCCAGCAGTGTGACCTCTGCTCTCCTGTTTCTGACCTCAGCCCATACCACCTCAGTAGACGAGTCCTCGTCAAAAGTTCTTTCAGCCACCTTTATACTGTCCTTGACTAACAAAGCCACACCGCCCCCTCTTTTACCACCTTCCCTGATCATTATGAAAGATCTAAACCCTGGAACCTGCAACATCCATTCCTGACTCTGCTCTATCCACGTCTCCAAAATGGCCACAACATCGAAGTCCCAGGTACCTTTCCATGCTGCAAGCTCACCGATCTTATTCCAGAGACTCCTGGCATTGAAGTAGACACACTTCAAACCAGCTTGCTGTCTGCCAGCACACTCCTGTGACGGTGAAATCCTGTCCATGTCCTCCCTACTCTCATCCTGCTGTGTACTGGAACTACACCACAGGTTCCCATGCCCCTGCTGAGCTAGTTTAAATCCACCCGAATAGAACTAGCAAATTTCCCACCCAGGATATTAGTACCCCTCTGGTTCAAGTGAAGACCGTCCTGTTTGTAGAGGTCACACCTTCCCCAGAATGAGCCCCAGTTATCCATATACCTGAAACCCTCCCTCCTGCATCATCCCTACAGCCACGTGTTCAGCTGATATCTCTCCCTGTTCTTTGCCTCGTTATTACGTGGCACGGGTAACAAACCAGAGATAACAATTCTGTTTGTTATAGCTCTCAGCTTCCACCCTATCTCCCTGAAATCCTGCCTTATATCCCTATCCCTCTTTCTACCTATATCATTGATACCTATGTGTACCACGACTTGGGGCTGGTCACCCTCTCCCTTCAGGACCCCAAAGACACGATCCGAGACATCACGGACCCTGGCACCTGGGAGGCAACACACCAACCGTGAGTCTCTCTCGTTCCTGCAGAATCTCCTATCTGTCCCCCTAACTATGGAGTCCCCAGTGACTAATGCTCTACTCCTCTTCCCCCTTCCCTTCTGAGGAACAGGGACAGACTCTGTGCCAGAGACCTGTACCCCATGGCTTACCCCTGGTAAGTCGTCCCCCTCAACAGAAGCCAAAACGGTATACCTGTTATTGAGGGGAACGGCCGCAGGGGATCCCCGCACTGTCTGCTTGTTCCCTTTCCGTCCCCTGACTGTAACCCACCTACTTCTTTCCTGTACCTGAGGTGTGACTACCTCCCTGTAACTACTCTCAATCACCCCCTCAGCCTCCCGAATGATCCAAAGTTCATCCAGCTCCAGCTGCAGTTCTCTAATGCGGTTTCCAAGGAGCTGGAGTTGGGTGCACTTCCCGCAGATGAAGTCAGCAGGGACATTAGTGGTGACCCTTACCTCCCACATCCTACGGGAGGAGCATGCAACTGCCCTGACATCCATTCCCATTGTTCTGAATTCTAAAAAACAGACTATTGGGAAAAAAAACACTGGTAACTTACCAAATCAGCGCTCAGAACCTTTTTGGTTAGAGGACGATGTGTGGGAGACACTAGTAGTGTTTCGGGTAAAGCAACCGCCCAAATATATTACCTCACTTACTCAACTGTCCTGTGTCTGCTCCTGCTCGATGCGCTCTCTGCCTATTCACGAGGTAAGTTTTTAAAGGAGAAGCTTACCTTCCCAGGCTTCCCGCGTGTCTCCTTCCGGACTCCCGCCGCTGAAACGACTGAAAAGCAAGGAGACTGGAGGTAGATATAGGGGAGACACCAGCCGTAGGTACTTTACTCAGAAAGTGGTCAGGGCATGGAATGCATTGCCGGAGAGGGTAATGGAGTCGGCCTCATTAGGAGCATTTAAGCGACTATTAGGTAGCTGTATGGATGATAGTACAAGGTAGAGGTGGAGGTCAGATAGATCTTAGGATTAGGGTAAACGTTTGGCACAACATCATGGGCAAAAGCGCCTGTGCAGTGCTGTACTGTTCTATGTTCTATGTTCTATGAAGAGTGGAAGAGGCATGAGGGGCGAATTGGTCTACATTTACTCTTTTTTTTGAAGTTTCTCTGATCACCAGAGACATGGGGAGGGGTGACTGGGATAAACAGGGAGCCGCAAACAACAGCAGAATGTATGAATCACTGGGAATAGGGAAATGGGATGAAGACATGGCATAAATTCAGAGAATAAGTACAGTACAGAAAGGTGCCATTCTGCACTGTATCTGCCCAGAGTAATAATGCACACCAAAATCCATCACCTATCTGCAATCATTGTTTACAGGGCCATGGGGATGGTGAGGTAGGAACAATTTGAGACATGACACAGGGCAGCAGATCACCCAAAAGCCCCTCACTGGTTACAGAGGCTCGTCTTGGTCTGGCAGGATTGTATCAAGCTTCAGGAAAATGCCAGCTAGTAGATATCTCTAAGGTTTTGGAGTAGATTTGTAGCTCGGGTTGTGAGTGTTGAGGTTGGTTGGCTCGCCAAGCTGGTTTCTTGTTTAGCAGAAATTTCCTTACCCTGTTTGGTAACATTCTCAGTGCAGCCTCTGATGAAGCGTCGGTGTGTTTTGCCGCCTGGTTTTTAAACTCTGGCATCCGTTGAGAAGTCCGTGGATAGCTCAGTGAACTGGGCGGGGTTGGAGGGGTTCAAGGGTGACTTCAGAGCAGGCAACTTCCCTGATTCTCTTCCTCTTCTCGTCACTCTTTCACTAGAGCCATGTTGCTGAGTTTTTCTAAACTCTATCTCCCCACATCTTAGTAATGTGTCTGTATGTGGTCACTGTGAATGTTAGAGTTTTAAAAGGGCAATGTCTTATCAATGTTATTTGTGCTGTTGTTGTAGAACATTTTTCCCAAATAGAGCCTTTAAATCTGTTTTGCTTCGCCAGTTCTTTTTAAATAAAACTCCACTCTTAATCACTTATCTGTACGTGTGTGCTCAATTTCTGTCTGTCTGTCTGTGTGTGTTTGTGTCTCTGTATGTGTGTGTGTGCGCTTCTGTGTGCCTGTGTGTGTGTTAGTGTGTTTGTATTTCTGCGCCTCAGTGTGTGTCTTCGTGTCTGTCTGTGTGTTTCTATGTTTGTCTGTGTGTGTCTGTGCCTGATTCTGTGTGTATATATGTGTGTATAACTGTGTGTGTGTGTGTATGTGTGTGTGTGTAGCTGTGTGTGTGTATGAACTAGTGTATCTGAGTGTGTGTATCAGTGTGTATCTCCATGTCTGTGCGTCAATGTGCCTGTGTTTCTGTGCAGTGGGCTCTCTGTTGTTTTGGGGGTGAATCCATTGAAATGGGGTTAACCACCTCCCCCTTTCTCTCTGTCTGTACCTCTGGTGTTTAAACTGATACAATGGTCAAGTGGGTTGTTTGTCTCCATATGTGTGTCTCTGGGTGTTTGTGTGTGTGGGTCTGTCTCGGGCTCTAATGGGACTCATTCGAAGGACGCTTGAATGAATGAATGAATGACTGAATGAATCAATCAATCAATCAATGAAGAAGTGATGACTCAAAGGCTCAGAATCTCTTTCCATCTTTTGTTTAAAGTGATAGAATGCTCCCTCTGGTGGATTCTCCACGCCACTAGACAAGGTGCAGATTTTTTTTGGAGAAAGCATCACAGCCTGTGAATCTCTTAGGTTACAACGTTGTTTTGTTCTTCAAACAATGTCTTTGGAGATAAAGTGCAGTTTTGTCTTATCGATGTTGTCCCTGAGAGTTGAGCAGAAGGAGAGATGAATAAACCCAATTCTGGTCTCACTCTCTCGATTTTGAATTCTTTTTCCACTGTGGATTTGAGAGAGTAGATCACAAAACGTGATAAAATTGCAAAAAAGTGATACAAGATTCATCATGTCTCCTTACAAAACAGTTCATCTGGAAGTGTCTGAATACAGTTGAAGTGGGAATACTGTATTTAATGTGTATAATTTTCGAACAACTGACAAAAGACAAATCAATTCCGCATTGCAGAGTGAACACAAATATTTCTGAACAGGAGCATATTCACTCTGACCTGCCTCAGTACCGTTACAATCCTCATGCCTGTGCAGTGTCGTGGGGCAGTTGGAATTATATCACTTAAAGCGCAAAGGACCAATACGGAGTGAGAAGCGGGGCCTTTCTCGCTCTCCCTACCTCTCTCCCCATGTTCCCACTGTCTCTCTATCCTGCCTCTCAATCTTTCTGTCTCTCCCCCCACACCCTCCCTCTGTCCTTCTTCCTCCCAGTCCCTCCCTCCTGCCTCTCCCCCCTTTTCTGTCTGTCTCTCATTCTCTCCATCTCCCTCCCTCCCTCTCCCCGTCTCGACGACTCTCCCTCCCTAATTTCTCTCCCTGTCCTTCTCTCTCTGTCACTCCCCCCAAGCCTTGCTCAACATTTGGAAAGCTCATGTCTGATGTAATTGTGTTTGAACGCCACCATTCTGCCAGTAGGTTCGGAAGGAAGGTAATAAATCTAATATGAGAAGCAAATTAGAACTATGAACAAAGACAGCTAACACTATACGATATTGGGTGCCAGTGAATAGCTTATTAATGAGAATGTGATGCTCGAGAGCACTGTCCACTTCCCTTCCATCATTTCATTGGCAATTGAGAGATAACCTATGGGATGCAAATTAACTTGACTGGACTTTTACTGTCTTTTGCGCTCAGGCATAGCCGGGAAATTTCCCACATTGCTGCGTAGATGCCAGTGGTGCAGGTATCCTGGCACAGCTTGGCTCGTGGCCTGGCCAGATCTGGAACGCAATCCTTCAACGTTATTTCTGGAAGGTTGTCAGGGCCTTCAGCTTTTACAATATGCAATTCCTTCAGCCATTTCCTGATATTACATGGAGTGAGTCAAATTAGTTCAAGACTGATATGCGTGACACTGAGGTTCTTAGGAAGAGGCCACGGTAAGAAGACAAAAGATATACGCCTGTGTGATCTGCCTGTACTGCACGCAAATCAAAAATTTTCACTGTATCTAGGGACGTGCAATAAATCAAACCAACTCGAAACGACGTATTATCAACTTGATAGTTCTTTTTGAGGATGGAAATAAATAGCTCTGCCTAGTCAATGCAATGATGTCCTGTGTTCCCTCAGCATTGACCCTTGGAATACTTATGGAGCTGCCTCCTCATGTCATTTATCTAATTGCCCATCTCCACTCACAGCTCGCCTCGGCAGGACTGCACAGCTCTGACCTGATCTCCAGTTTGGGTGATCTCTTAGAGGTGACAATCTGAAGCTGCTTTCACTGTTTGTCCTTCACTTAATCGTATTTTTAATACCATGAGTTTGACACTCTCAATCCTTGCGCACGGCAATGGCCTGTGGACCTAGACGTTTCACCCAGTAGTAACTTGTGGGCCCATCCCACACAGATCCACAGGCACCGACCTTCAGACCCAGCACCACACTATTATACTGACAAATGCCAGGGGTCTTCCACCCACTTTGTTCCTCTACCAACGGCCTGTTGTACCACCACTGCAGTGTTACCTTAACAACAGGCTTCGTCGTCACTCACACAATGGTGTCTTGCAACATCCTGTTGCCCCAAACCAAACAGTTCCCTGGAAATGGAAGATGAGAAAAGATTAGATGAAGAGGGGCATGGAGCGTTTGAGGAAACTGAGAGAGAGAGAGAGATTGGGAGGTAGAGAAATTGCAAAAGGAAGAGAGTGTGAAGGAGAATATGGTCGAGAGGACAGTGAAAAAGAGGGAGAAATAAGGATGCAGAAACGGAGAGGGAGGGACATCATGGTGAGATTTGGAGGGAGATATGGAGGGAGATGGAACAAGGGAGAAACATTAAGTCTGTCAATGCCAGGTCAGAGTGGTTGACCCAGAGGTGAAAACAATGACATGGTGACTTAACCACAACGGTTGAGCTCAGACCCGGTTCCCTCCACTTCCCTGAGGACCAGGACCTGAGGCCAAGTCTGTCTCTCTCCAGCTCAGCTTCTTCAACACAAAGACAAACAACAATATAGTTCACTGTGTTGCTTGGCAGTTTTTAATGATTTTTTAAAATTTTAAATTACGAATTCCAGTTATAGATACAATCAGTAGAATGATGCCTTTTCTCACTGACCCCTGACTTGAGAGTAACATTGAAATATGCCCCTGTAACTGTCTATTGGATAAGGTTGGATAAACCAGCACTACCTTAGCGACAGGCTGCTTCATTGCTGAAACATTGAACTGAAATGAGAAAATCCTGGAAGGATTTATTAATGACAGAATTTGATTGACTGATGAATTTTGGTAAAGGGATATTTTATCACTTTCTTGAGATGCTGTCTGAACTTAGTCTGGGTCAAGGCATAAATCGCGGTGTTTGTGCAGCAACTGAGGAGCTGCAGCATGAAGCCCAATTCCTGCACAAAGTAATCGAGATATACAGCGGTATACACAATAAACTGCATGTGGTTCCATACAGAATACACCAATAACATTGACCATAACAGGATGAAATTGGTCGAGACCACAAAGAGTAAAATAATGTTTTTTTTTCGATTCCGCATCTCTGTGTCACCCTGAACATCCCCATTGGGGTGAGCCCGGAGTCTCCTGCGGGCTCTGCTGGTCACTAAAATGTGCCTGACGGTGAAAACATTGAGGAGCAGAATCAGGAGAAATGGGAGAGCCGGGCTTAGAATGTATTGGAGGAACTCGACTGCGGCCCAGACAATAGAGGAATAAACACCGATTGCTCCACGGCAAAACCAAGGGTTGTTCCCCAGCGAATAGCGAGCTGTGAGCATAAAATACCAGAAAATGTTATTTAAACAGCTCAGCACAGTCACTGATCCCAGAACGACAGCCGCAGTTTTCTCACTGCAATATTTACTTTTCAGATTCTGGCAACAAATGGCCACAAATCGATCAAAGGTGAAAGTGACGGTGAACCAGACAGAACAGTCAGTGGCTGCATAAATCAGGGCAGCGTGGATATTACACACGGGGATGGAGAATAGGAAATAAAACTGTTCCGCATAAACAATGGGAATGTGTCTCAATATCAGGTCGAGGATAATGACCAGTAGATCCGCCACTGCCATGGCCCCCAGGTAACGTCTGACACACGGAGACAATCCACAATCTTTATAAAGCAGGACGTAGATCGTCACTACGTTAACTGTGAGGAAGGAAAACAAATTATACATCAGCCTGGAGGTAAAGTTTGATTGAGGACCCAATGACATTTTCAAATGTATCACTGCTTTGTTCAAAATAATTGAAGCTTAAATAACAAATAGTAATGTCTCAATTTTACTTTACAAAAAATGTAACATAATATATAAGAAACTCTACCTCCCAAACACACAGACATACATCCATAATAACAGATGGTTTCTCGAATATTCCCACACACTCGATCACTCAAGAGGAGAAACAGGTCACTTCTTTACGATTCCTGATACAAAGTGTGAAAACGTTGCCAAAATGAAGAACTCTTCCAGTTCCTAGAAGATGAACGGAAGTTCGGAAGTTGGAAATTTCTGTCTTTGAGACTAAATTACGTAAAATCCTGAGTCGTTAAGAAATGTAAATCCAGGGAAAAGATATTCCCCCCCCTTATCTGCCTGAGGGGACTTTGAAATAGAGTCTCCTTCTCCCTGGAATGGGATCTCTTCCCTCAGGATCGCATCTTTTGTTCAATTAACTGACGTTCGGCAGTTTACAAATAATATCATTTACAGAATGTTCCCGGGAATGTCAGTTATAGGATGTGATGGAATCATAAAGACCAACATCACAAAGGCCCTTCTGTCCATCAGTTTTGATGAGATTCACACAGCCACACAGGTGGAAATCTCTCCCCATACTCAACACAACTGGCACTTTGCATACAAAAACAATTAGATTAAGCTCATACCTTGATCATCTGATGTAAGACCCTCTTTTATGATCAGACAAATATCATCCCTTATTTGGAGATCTGCCAAACTTCCCTTTCCTTTTTGCATAAAATTCCCAAATGTAAATTCTTCTGGATATTCAGTCCTCAATATTAGTCACCCTGTAGTCATGTCTCCCAAATTTCATTAAATCATATCCATTTACCTAATTGATGCCATGAATTCCTCAATCTTTCCTGAGATTACAACACACATTCAGATAGAGTGCCTTTCATTCAGCTTTTTAAGCTATTAATTTCTTCTCCAGTGTCACCTTTATTCCTCATTTTGACCGGTCAGGAAACAATCTGACATCGTCATACTCACAGAATCAGACCTGATAGATAATGTCCCATGAAACACCATCACCATCCTTGTGCATATCCTGTCCCACTGGCAGGGCAGACCCACCAGTGGCAGTGGCACCGTGGTTTCCAGTCAGGAAAGGAGTTACCCTTGAATTCCCTAATATTGACTCCAGACCCAGAGAAATCTCATGCTAGCAGGTCAAAGATGGCCAAGGAAATCGCCTGAAGGGGGACATCTGCTGTCCTCCACACCACTCCTCAGTGATAAATCAGTTCTCCTTGATAATGAAAATACATTGGAGGAAGCACTGAGGGTGACAAGGACAATGAACGTATTCTGGGTGTGATACTTCAATGTCTATCACCACGAGTGTCTCCACAGGCCGGCTACTGACTGAGCAGGGTGAGGCCTAAAATACACAGCAGGCAGACTGTGGGAAGTGATGAGTGAATCAACAAGAGAGAAACATTCTCACCAAACCACTTGTCACAGATGTATCTGTCCCTAATAATATCTGTGGGAGCACCGAGTACACAGACATGGCAGGGAGAAAGTCTCAGCCTCATATTGAAGATCCCATCCACTGTGTTATGTGGCAGTACCTCCTGCGAGGTAGGGCGTAGTTCTTATGGACCAGGCAATTCGAAACTGGGCATCCATGAGGATGAGCAACAATTTGGCAAATGGAATACAACATGGGTAGCTGTGAACCTGTGAATTTTTCAGGAAGAATAAAGGCTGTGAATTACTTAAATGGAGAGAGATTGCAGGATGTAGTGTTAGAGTGTGTACTGGAGACTTCACTCCGATCCATTCAGACATCGGAAGCATTGTTCCATCTCCATGATGGTCCGCTCCCTGATTTTCCCAGTGGCTACATTCTTCTCAGTACACACAAGATAATTTGATGTGGTTTGTTTGCAATGGGGATTGTGAGTGGGAGGGTGTCTTGAACCGTATTCCAAGGCTGACCTTTATCCGAGAGGCCATCCTTTATTTCTACACGGAGACCCGAAGACGATGGGAATAGCTGCCAGGGTGTGGCTGCTGCCAGGACAGTGGGCATTCACCAACATGATATACTATGTATGGTCACACTGTAAATTAATGGATTCAGAGTTCCTTCAGGTCCTCAACCTCTCTGGATTTTAACTATTAACACCTCAAGAGTATAATTCACCGGTTTATCCCATCTGCTATTTCAAACTTGATCTATGAAATACAGTCTTCATGATGCCAATAATCCACTGCTGACATTTCCAGCTTTAAACCAGCCAAAACAAATCTGAGTCAATTCTGCGTGGCTCATATCCAAACTAAGAACAAAATCCCATCCATCCCTCATTCCTCTGCTCACTGATCTATATTGTTATTGGGTCTGGCAATGCATTTATTTTAATATTCTCAAACATGTCATCACATCTGTCCATGAAATGTCCCTCTGTCCCTCAATTATCCAAAGCGCTGCAAGTTGTGCATTTTAAAACTGATTTCCTCCATGTGTGTTCTCTCTCAAACAATGATTTTCACATCTAACACTCCATCACACCCACCACAGACACTTTGAACCCCTTGGTTGTTCTGGTGCCATGGAAATATGGAGAAATATATTTGTGGGAGCCCCATTTACTGTCACTCACAGCATGGGCTGTAAATTTCCCTGTGCTCGGCAGTTATCTCGGGCAAGTACAGTAGCAATGTACTGGCAAAGGTTTGCAATGCTTCTTATGCTGGGCTGATAGCCCAGTTTACGGAGCAATAAACTAGCATAGTTTGCACAGATCCCCATGCTGGGTTGTCATCTTGTCCCAGTTAATGGTCTCTGGGTTGGTTCTGTGACGCAGATTCAGAATTTGACAGAACGAACCATTTTGACTGATCTGGCAAAGCCTTTATTCAATGTTTTCATTCTTCTGATTTTGGACCAACTGAGATCTCAGTCCTCCAGTTAGTCCCATGCTCCTGTCTTCCCTCCGCCCCACCACTCCATCCCCCCTCCATTTCTCCAACATGTTCTCAGCTAATTAATTGTCAGCTTCCATCTTTAATGTGAATCTTTATGTCCATCTGCCCCTTTCCCTGGCGTTGGTTTTTGGCTCCTTATTGTGTCGAGTGCTGGTATTGTGAAGCTCAGAAACAATGAAATGGTGTGTCCCAGGCTGTTGTTCACTTCCCGGTATGTCCCATGATGTGCCTCATGTTAGACAGGGGGGTTTCAGCAGCTTCGAGACATGTCTTTGAAACTTGGTCTATGCCTGTCCACTGAACGCCTGTGTTTGCCCCTCTCAGCTTATTGTGCGGTCGGTAACACGAGGAATGCCCCTTGAGTATTGAAAAGGGCTGTGCATCTTATAGCTGAGGGGCTTCTGACTGTCTCCTGTTATTGAAAAGTTAGTGGAGGTGCTCCTATAAATGTATTTTTCACTATCTCCATTGAAACAAAACAAGGCAAGGTGTTTGTGTGTCTATGTTGGGTGTTATTGAGGGGAGTGTGGTACAGTAGATCTGAAAATAATTGCTGAAACAGAACATACTCAGAGGAAATCAGTTGAAATATGAACAACTTTCAATGGTTTGGATAATTGAAAAAGAGAGAATGAGGGAGGTTTCACGGACAGATGTGATGACGTACATGAGAATATTAAATTAAAAGCATTGCCAGAACCAATAACAATATAGATCAGTGCACACAGGAATGAAGGATGGATGGGATTTTGGTGTGAGTTTGGATACGAGGCATGATGTATCGACTCAGATTTGTTTCTGAAGGTTTGAAGCTGGGATTGTCAGCAGTAGATCAATGACATTATTAAGACTGTATTTCATAGCTCAAGGATCAAAAAGCAGATGGGATGAGCCAGAGAATTATATTCTCGAGGTGTCAGTAGTTAAAATTAGGAATCGTCAGGGGATGGTATCAGGAATCAGCTCACAGCCAAAGGGATTACCAGAGCTGTGACTCGTCTGTTACAGCCTCAGATATTGGCCAGGAATGGGATGGAGTCACAGGAAGGAAATGGAGTTTGTAACCAGAACAGAATACAGTGATAAAGAGATAAAAGGTACTGCAGATGCTGGAGAATCGGAGATAACAAGGCGCGGGGCTGGATGAACACAGTAGGCCAAGCAGCATCACAGGAGCAGGAAAACTTGACGTTTCGGGCCGAGACCCTTCATCCGAATTGGGGGAGGGGAAGAGGGTTCTGAAATAAATAGGGAGAGAGGGGGAGGCGGATAGAAGATGGAGAGAGGAGTGGATAGGTGGAGAGGAGGCAGACCAGTCGAAGAGGCGTGGATGGAGACAGTAAAGGTGAGTGTAGGTGGGGGGGTAGGGAGGAGATAGGTCAGTCCAGGGAGGACGGACAGGTCAAGGGGGAGGGATGATGTTAGTAGATAGGAGTTGGGGTGGGGCTTGAGGTTGGAGGACGGGATAGGTGAGAGCAAAAACAGGTCAGGGAAGTGGAGATGAGCTGGGCTGGTTTTGGGATACGGTTGGGAGAGGGGAGATTTTGAAGCTTACGAAATCCACATTGATACCATTGGGCTGCAGGGTTCCCAGGCGGAATACGATTTGCTGTTCCTGCAGACTTCGGGTGGCATCACTGTGGCATTGCAGGAGGCCCAGGATGGACATGTTGTCTGCGGAATGGGAGGGGGAGTTGAAATGGTTCACGACTGGGAGGTGCAGTTGTTTGTTGCGAACTGAGTACAGGTGTTCTGCAAAGCAGTCCTCAAGCCTCCGCTTGGTTTCCCCTATGTAGAGGAAGCCACAACGGGTACAGCGGATGCAGTATACCACATTGGCAGATGTGCAGGTGAACATGTGCCTGATGTGGAAAGTCTTCTTGGGGCCTGGGATTGGGGTGAGGGAGGAGGTGTGGGGGCAGGTGTAGCACTTCCTGCGGTTTCAGGGAAAAGTGCCGGGTGTGGTGGGGTTGTAGGTGAGTGTGGAGCGAAAAAGGGAGTCGCGGAGGGAGTGGTCCCTCCGGAAGGCAGATAAGGGTGGGGAGGGAAAAATGTTTTTGGTGGTGGGGTCTGATTGCAGATTGCAGAAGTGTCGGAGCATGATGCGTTGGATCCGGAGGTTGGTGGGGTGGTACGTGAGGACGAGGGGGATTCTTTTTTGGTTATTATTGCGGGGACGGGACGTGAGGGATGTGTTACGGGAAATGCGGGAGACACGGTCGAGGGCGTTCTCGACCACTGTGGGAGGGAAGTTGCGGTCCTTGAACAATGAGGACATCTGAGATGTACGGGAGTGGGATGTCTCATCCTGGGAGCAGATGCAGCGGAGGCGAAGGAATTGGGAAAAGGGGATGGCATTTTTGCAGGAAGGTGGGTGGGAGGAGGTGTATTCCAGGTAGCTGTGGTAGTCAGTGGGGTTGAAATGGACATCGGTTTCTAGGTGGTTACCCGAGATGGAGACAGAGAGGTACAGGAAGGAGGGAGAAGTGTTGGAGATGGTCCAGGTGAACTTCAAGTTGGGGTGGAAGGTGTTGGTGAAGAGGATGAACTGTTCGAGCTCCTCGTGGGAGCACGAGGCGGCGCCGATGCAGTCATCAATGTAATGGAGGAAGAGGTGGGGTTTACAGCCAGTGTAGGTACGGAAGAGGGATTGTTCCACGTAAACTACAAAGAGGCAGGCATAGCTTGGGCCCATGCGGGTACGCATGGCCACCCACTTTGTCTGTAGGAAGTGGGAGACCGTGTCTCCCGCATTTCCCATAACACATCCCTCACTCCCCGTCCCCGCAATAATAACCAAAAAAGAATCCCCCTCGTCCTCACGTACCACCCCACCAACCTCCGGATCCAACACATCATACTCCGACACTTCCGCCATCTGCAATCTGACCTCATCATCAAAGACATTTTCCCCTCCCCACCCTTATCTGCCTTCGAGAGGGACCACTCCCTCCGCGACTCCCTTGTCCGCTCCACACTCCCCTCCAGCCCCACCACACCCGGCACTTTTCCCTGAAACCGCAGGAAGTGCTACACCTGCCCCCACACCTCCTCCCTCACCCCAATCCCAGGCCCCAAGAAGACTTTCCACATCAGGCACATGTTCACCTGCACATCTGCCAATGTGGTATACTGCATCCGCTGTACCCGTTGTGGCTTCCTCTACATCGGGGAAACCAAGCGGAGGCTTGGGGACTGCTTTGCAGAACACCTGTACTCAGTTCGCCTCAAACAACTGCACCTCCCAGTCGCGAACCATTTCAACTCCCCCTCTCATTCCTCAGACGACATGTCCATCCTGGGCCTCCTGAAATGCCACAGTGATGCCACCCGAAGGCTGCAGAACAGCAAATCATATTCCGCCTGGGAACCCTGCAGCCCAATGGTATCAATGTGGATTTCACAATCTTCAAAATCTCCCCTCTCCCAACCGCATCCCAAAACCAGCCCAGCTCATCTCCACCTCCCTCACCTGTTTTTCCTCTCACCTGTCCCCTCCTCCAACCTCAAGCCCCACCCCCATCTCCTATCTACTAACATCATCTCGCCCCCTTGACCTGTCCGTCCTCCCTGGACTGACCTATCTCCTCCCTACCCCCCCACCTACACTCACCTTTACTGTCTTCATCCCCGCCTCTTCGACTGGTCTGCTTCCTCTCCACCTACCTACTCCTCTATCCATCTTCTATCCGCCTCCCCCTCTCTCCCTATTTATTTCAGAACCCTCTTCCCCTACCCAATTTATGATGAAGGGTCTAGGCCCAAAACGTCAAGTTTTCCTGCTCCTATGATGCTGCTTGGCCTGCTGATTTCATCCAGCCCCATGCCTTGTTATCCCAGAATACAGTGACTTGCATTATCTCAATATTTAAATAACAATGAATCGTGGTTCACAGCTGAAATTGAATACATCAGAATCGAGACTCACGAAGAACACTGCCAGAAGCAAAGAGGGAGAGATTGAATGAACAAGTTCACTGATGCAGTTAGTAATGGTTTTTAATGTGAATATCTGGATTCAGAGCCTTAGTAGGAATGATAACAGTCGCAAGGAGTGTTCAGTAAATGAAAAGAAAAGTGGTGTAGTAGTACATTGTTTAAGGAAGTAATAACTGGACCGTGAGACTAACCAGGCACTCCAGCAATAGCCAGGATAGGATAATAAAAATATCGAATAATGAAAAGTACATTTAAGATTCGCTGTGATAATGACATCGCATCATAATATTTAGAAAGATGCCAAACACTCCAGAATAAACTCCTGTCCATTGCTGCAACATTCCAGTCTATTGTTCTAAAATGCTGGTCTCTCCTCCCCTTCTCTCCGGAGCTGCTGATCCCTGTTAGTGCTGTAGGTGATGTTCCTGCTCATACTATGGGATAACACATTGAACGGAGCCCATTTATCATTAAAAGATGGAAACCCTCCACTGAGATATTTAGAATCCATGGAGACTAACATTAACCACAGTCACTGAACAAACAGGTTCAGTTGAACCCCTTCCTTACATCACATTCCATATCACAATAACAGGGAACATTTACTGTGTCCAGATGGAATGGATGAGTGTTGCAAAGGGATGGACCATAACTCTTTCAATCCTTTTAAACTTTCTTCCTTGTATGTGAGAGTAGTGACAGAACACTGCAGGGTTGTTTATGTCCCACCATGTTTATAAAAGGAGACAGGGATAAAATAATGGACCAACTGCATAAAATGACCAGTGAGGAATTTTCTAGTGACCATAACCCATGGTAACAATATTGTTGTTCATTGACTTTGTGTAATGCTGCTCCTGGTTTTAAGTGCCTTGTTATCAATTCCTTCCATAACCTTGAGACATCATTCTGAGTATTGAGACTGCTGCTCAGGAACAGGGGGAAGCAAATCTGTCCCAATGTGTCTGTTACAGAGGGACAGAAGGCGGTAATTCAGCCCACAATGGCCTATTGCCACATGAAGAGGTGGAAAGCCGGAATGATGGCACATTCCGTAAAGGGAATCATTGAAAACATACAGCAGTGCTCCTACAACTGTATGAAGTGTTAATGAGAGGGCACCTGAAGTACATTGTGTCGTTTGTGTTTCTGGAACTTAGAAGAAAGGGACCTCCATCAGATACAGGTTCACATCTGCTCATTATCAATGCATTGCTGTGTCATTTAATGTCTTGATCCTGTTACAGAGGGACAGAAGGAGGCCATTCTGTCTCTCAAGTCTGTTACACAGTAAGATCGGAGGCCATTCAGTCCCCCCAACACTGCTATGCTCGAACAGGAGGTGGCTATTCAGATTGTCTAGTCTATTACACAGGAACAGGAGGAGGCCATGCAGCCTCTCGATCCTGTTGAACAGGAACAGGAGGAGATCATTCATTCTCTTAAGTTCATTACATGGTAACAGAAGGAAGCCATTCAGCCTCTCAGGACTGTTACAGAGGAACAAGAAGCGATTCAGCCTCTTGAGCCTGTTACGCAGAGACAAGAAGAGGCCATTCGATGTCCCACACCTGTCACAGTGTAATAGGAGGCCATTCAGTATCTTGAGCTTTTTGCAGGGGAATATGAGGAGGCCATTCAGCCTCTCCAGTCTGTTACACAGGAATAGGAGGAGGTCCATCAACTGCTCGATTCAGTTACAGGGAAACTGTAGGAGGCCATTCAGCTTCTCCAGCATGTTACACAAGAACAGGAGAATACCGTGCAGCCTCTCGAATCCAGGAATGACCGATGAACAAGATTTAGTGCGCATTAGGATGATAGTGGGTATTGAATGAAACTTTGTTCTGCAGCTGAATGGCCTCCTATTACACTGTGACAAGTGTGGGACGTCGAATGGCCTCTTCCTGTCTCTGCGTAACAGGCTCAAGAGCCTGAATCGCTTCTTGTTCCTTTGTAACTGGGAGTGGAGTCAGCACACTATTCGAATCATTGGGCTGAATCTTACAATAATTTGGCGGTGTCATTTTCATTGGGTTTGATGGAGGGTTTCTCTCCGTGAGGCTGATCTGGTGTGCTGGTGCTACATTAACGAATTCCTTCAATAACTACCTACCTCACCCCATGGCATCCATTTCATTGAATGCCAGGCCGATTCTCCCAACCGCAATGGTAGGAGGTACTCGTCAACACCTGGATCTTCTATGACCCCTGGCACTGGGGCCATCTTTAAAGGGGCAATAAGTACACGGTTGAGCATTCTCTGTTTGGTGCTACACTTCAGAGTTTACCCCGAGCATTGCAGATAAGGGGTAATTGCACCAATTTGTCAGCAGGGTCATGGAGGTCAGGGTGGATGGGCTCGTACATTGGAGGACTATTCTCTTCCCAGGGGAGACCACATCACCAGACTCACCAAGCAATGTCTGAGCTGACTACCCAGTTCAGCACAGTATCTGCGATATGAAGAAATGTCCAGCAACACAGGATAGGCATTAATAACCTTCCCTGCTCTGCCAGAATAAGTGTCACCGTCTTCTCTCTGCATCCTCACACTCATCGATATCCTGTTGATGTTCCACACTATCCTCCTTGCACTTTACAATTCTTCCAGGTTAGGTATCTGCAAGCATTGAAATTGTCATGGAGTCAAACTCCATACAGAGATACTTACACACTCAGTCGTATGAGTAAGCAAAATGTTGACACAGTCCCCGCAGAGCAACAGAAATACTGACACAAACGAAACAGAGCGAGTGAAATCCTGAGAAAATCACCACAGGGCAGGAGAAATATGGACAGAATCCCCATGTCTGTACAAGTGTCAGTGTATTAGTGCGTATACCTGCGTCTCTGTATTAGTGACTGCGTATCTATAAATGTGTGTATATTTATATGTCTGTGTCTGTGTGCCTGCATTTGTCTCTCTGTGTGCGTGGGTCTGGCAGTCTCTGTTGCGTTTAATGTGATGTCATGTCTCCCTCAGCTAGCCTCCGCGCCATACTGCACCGAGGGCAGGGGAGGGTGAAAACCATCAGGGATTCATAGAACTTAGAATATAGAACATAGCACAGTACAGCACAGTACAGTACCTTCGGCCCACGATGTTGTGCAAAACGTTTACCCTAAACCTGAGGTCTATCTAACCTCCACCCCTACGATATACTATCATCCATATGCCTATCAAATAGCCGTTTAAATGCCCCTAATGAGGCCGACTCCACTACCCTCTCCGGCAAAGCATTCCACGCCCCGACCACACACTGAGTGAAGAACCTACCTCTGACGTCTCCCGTATATCTACCTCTACTCACTTTAAAACTATGTCCCCTCGTAATAGCTACCTCCACGCTAGGAAAAAGTCTCTGGTTGTCCACTCTATCTATACCTCTGATCATTTTGCACACCTCTATCAAGACACCTCTCATCCTTCATTGTTCGAAAGAGAAAAGCCCGAGCTCTCTCAATCTTTCCTCGTAATACCTTCCCTCCATTCGAGGCAACAACCTGGTAAAGCTCCTCTGCACCTTTCCCAACGCTTCCACATCTTTCCTGTACTGAGGCGACCAGAACTGGGCACAATACTCCAGATGTGGCTTAACCAGGCTTTTGTATAGCTGGAGCATAACATCACAGCTCTTGAACTCAATCCCTCTATTAATGAAAGCTAACACACCATATGCCTTCTTAACAATTTTATCCACCTGGGTGCCAACTTTCAGGGTACAGTGGACATGAACCTCAAGATCCCTCTGCTCCACCACACTGCCAAGATTCTTTCTTACATTACTGACCTGGCACTGGCCGACAATGTCAATGGAACAAAGACAAACATGTTTTATTTTTGATCTAATTGGAGTGGTAAGGAAAACATTACTTACTATTCAGGAGATAGAAAATGTAGTTCAACAGCTTTTAGTGGTATTTTCAGTATAAATGCGCAGTCCCAGGCTCAAAGAGCATCAGCCTGACTGAAAGCGAAGTGGTGAGAGCAGCTCGTCCAGCAAATGGAAACCTTCTGACCCTCCCACTTCATCCACTGTCCAAATGAATACGGCTCTCCCCTGGATGTGATTTCTCCCTCATTGTTAAAATCAATTCATGATATACAGCATCAATGTCTCGGTTAGCATTTATTGCGCATCCCAGTCGTGCTGCTTGAGAAAGTGATGGTGAGTTGCCTTCTGGGACTTGCAGTCCTTGTGGCGTAGGATCACTCACAATGCTGTCAGGGAAGAATTCCAGGATTTTGACCCATTGACCATTAAGGAGCAGCCAATATGGAGGTGTATGATATTCAAATCCCAGTGATTTCAGCGACTCCATTAGATTTTCACGTGATGGTGAAATATTCAAATATTTTACATTCTCACTGTCTGATCACTTAATCTGAACTATCAAAATTTTCAAATAATCATTTTACACAGAGCATTCCTCCCTCTACAGTCAAAGGCTCATGATTTTTCAAGCCCAGAAGAGTCAGTCATTCTCCAGATATTGATTTGTTGTTTATTTCGATTCTGTACATTATCTCCATCGAATACCTGTGAAAAGAAATGACAGTGTGAGGATCACATGTAGCAAGGCACAGAAATGAATTAATGACAATTGGAGTTTTTTTCTGGTGGAACATTCTTTCCTCCTGTTTCCCCAAATATGAAAACAAATTCAAACTAATAGAAGCCAAAATCAGCAAACGGTTCCCCAGAAAGCTCCATATCCAAGGTTACCCATGTACAGACACGGCCAGGGAAGAGAGGCTGACAGGCAGTGATCACCCCCACTTTGGGCCTATGCGTTCTGATCTACAATTTGCTGGTTGAACAGGACCAAGAGTGGATCCAGGTGACAAAATTCTGACTTACCCAGCTTCTTTCCTCCACACTTTATACCTTTCTCGACTCAGCAGTGTTCAACAATTTCAGTGATTAAACTCTGTCCCCATTTTGTTTCATTTCCTTGGCTTGTTTCATTTGTTTCTTTCAGTCAGCAAGCAGCAAATCGGCTCCTAGCACATCGTTTCTAAGGGACTAACGTTCCCGAATCTCTCCTGAATTCCAACCGATCACAGATCTTCCTTTTGTTATGGTCCCACTCATATGTTGCTCAAGGCCTATTCAACACCTAATATTCCCCAGATCTAATGAAAGCTCACAGAACTGAAACATTCACTGTTTCTGCCCCCGCTCTCTCTGCACATTTGCTGCTTGGTGTACTGAGTGTTTTCCAGCATTTTCTGTTTTTGGATATTTAGATTTGGGAACAAGGAACTCAATATTGAAGTTTACAGCTGACAACAAGCTGTGCATCAAAACTGAGGAAGAATGGAACATGACTAGAGACAACATTGCAAAACTCAGATAACAAGGTGTAGAGCTGGATGAACACAACAGGCTAGGCAGCATCAGAGGAGCAGGAAAGCTGACGTTTCGGGCCTAGACCCTTCTTCAGATTTGGAGAAGCTCAGCAGGTCTAGACGCATCTGTGGAGACAGGGAAACAGAGTTAAGGTTTCAAGTCTAGCGAGACCCTTCTTCAGAACTGAAAATGGTTGGAAAATGGTCTTTTTAATACCTTGACAGAGGTGGAAGAGGGGTGACAGAAAATAGAGGGTTTGGGCGTGCAGTGCAAAATACGAATGGGCTTTTAATTGTGTTGAAAGAGAAGCAGACGTACAATGGGAATAAATAGTGGTGTGAATAGGGAGATGGGTTCTCTCTATTGAGTGCAATGTTAACAAGACACAAACATGACAAGGCCACATCGTCTGCATCATATTGTGTTCACCATGTCTCCATTAATAACTCTGAATGTCTTGCGCATATATGAACAATCTTATCTATCTGCACACATACACTGATTAAACAGTGTATATAAAGTCATTTCAAACTATCGTGTTTTGTTCACATTGTCACTCACCATTCCTTCAGCCAAATTTATTCTGTTTCTTTCTCTGCATTTTGTTTTATTCCGTCTATGAAGAAGATATTGGCTACTTGGCGATATCACTTTATTCCTGTCCAGTCTGCACAGCCACTGTCTCCTCTCCCTTATTGTTACTTAATCAATCACACAGATATTGTCTCTGACCCTTTAACCCCAATAATCAAAGCAATTGGAAATGTAATGCTTACTTTTGGGATAAGGCCAAAAAATCGGAAACGAAAAGCTGTATAAACTGCAAAAAAAGGAAATGTTTGCAACTTTAGAAGCAAATTATTGAAAGTATTGTGTTATAGATAAAATGTTGCCTTCTTAGGGCAATGAGAGGAAAGTTCAGCGAAATCCACATTTCCTGTCTTTCTCCAGGCAGTTGTGGCCAGAGACAGTTTTTAGATTGGCAGTTGTTGTCGTGGAGGAGACTTCAGTGCAGTAACAAACTCTTGATTGGCTCTTAGGAAAACGGTTACATATGGCATCGCATGTGGATAACACAGCAGAATCATCGAGCCTGCGCAAAGAAAGCATCACTTTTCTCCTTTACTTGTATCATTGTTAGAGTAATTGGAGATGGGCAATAAGACCAATAGCAGGCAATGTCAGCATCCCACCCAGACATGGTATTGTTGTTAGATTAAAAGTGTCAGAGTGAAAGGAGTTAACTGGAGCTGTTTGTTCTGTGACTCGAATTAATGTCAGTCTCCATGGATACTAATTGTGTCACTGGAGGGTTTCCCTCTTCTATTAATAAGGGTTTTCTTCCAATGTGTTATTCCATAGTATCAGTGGCTGTGTCATCCTCAACACGACTGGAATCAACAGCTCCAGAGAGGGGGAGAGATCAGAATCTGTGGAGAGCAGATTGGGAATGTTCCGATTATGGATCAGAATCTCAGAACCATACACGGGAATGTTACAACAATGTACAACAATCTGAGAGTAATAGATTGGAATGTTCCAATAATGGACAGGGGTTTATCCGATGGCCTTTACTGGCTTTCTTTGGATTGGATACGGTTAACATGGTGTATATAATGTGTACTGATGATTATTCAAGCGGGTTACTATCCCACCCTCGCTATTGTTGGTGTTCTTGGTAAGTCTCTCTATCTCTGTCCATTCAATTATTCTGCAAAAATTTGTGAACAGCATCTCAATTTCTACGATCAATATTTGGCAAAGATGTAAACTATTGTATTCACTGTCAATTACAAACTCTATTATTATTCCATGGCTTTTTTCACCTTCACTTACAAACGTCCGAGGAGGAACAAAAGTGTTCATAACCACCATTGGCCCATTTTGTCCTGAGCTGATTTATATCTCAATATTCCCTTTATCACCAATAATATTTCCAGTCTTCACTTATTCCTCAGTGCTCTTTCTGAATAATCTATAATCTTCTCCTTTCCAGTTGCAGTTCTCTTCTGGCCACACATGTAGTTACTGAAATTTTGATTGTATACTTATTCTTATCTCTACCTGGACCCATGCCAGTTGCAAAGTATGAAGCCAGTTTGATTATAAAATGAGGTGGTAACAGCTTTGTGTCACCGGTTTCAGCATAACCCGTCGATGGCCATCAAATGACAGTTTCATTGAACTGTTTGGATTCTAGAACTCTTCGACCAGGAGTGGGTACCATATCCATCATCTCCTAAGTGCAGTGCTCCGATGTATTCACTTGGTGACAGAGGCTGTCTCTCTTCACCTTACTCTCAATGTCCTGGGGATAAGTGGAATACATTACTTCTGTTTGTGATCTCGGCCAATTTCATCCTGTTGTGGTCGACATTAAAGCTATTTTCTATTTGGTACCGGATGTGGAGTATTGGGTCTCAGTCTGTGTATCTAGACAACTTTGTGCAGGATTTGGGATTCATGCTGCAGCTCCTCAGTTGCTGCACAAACACTGCG
This sequence comes from Ginglymostoma cirratum, assembly GCA_024137785.1. NCBI lineage: Eukaryota > Metazoa > Chordata > Chondrichthyes > Orectolobiformes > Ginglymostomatidae > Ginglymostoma > Ginglymostoma cirratum. The sequence goes on from JAHRHZ010000102.1 coordinate 4,562,885, forward strand.
ATTTATGCCGTGACCCAAACGAAGTTCAGACAGCAGCTGAAGAATGTGCTGAAACATCACTTTACCCAAATTCATCAATCAATCAAATTCACTCATTAAACAATTCAGTCGGGATGTTCTCATTTCAGTTCAGTGTTTCAGCAATGAAGCAGCCGGTCACTAATGCAACAGACTGAGGGTGATGCTGCTTTGTCCAACCTTTATTCCCCACAGGGTTACAGGAACACATTGCAATGTTCCTCTCAACTCAGAGGGCAGTGAGAAAAAGCACCATTCCACTGACTATATATATATAACTTCAATTTGTAAATGAGAATAATGTTCATTAAAAAGTCTCAAGAAGCAGAGTGAACTATATTGTTGTTTGCCTTTGTGTTGGAGAAGCTCAGCTGGAGAGAGACAGACTTGGCCCCAAGTCCTAGTCCTCAGGGAAGGGGAGGGGACTGGGGTCGAGCTCAAGAGTTGGGTTTAAATCACTCTGTTCTTGCATTCACCTCTGGGTAACCCACTCTGACCCAGCCTAGGCAGAATCCATCTCTCTCTCTCTTTACCTCTCCCTCCACATTTCCCTCCCACTCTCATAATGTCCCTCTGTCTCATTCCTCCTCCATTGTTTGTGCTTTTTTCAGTGTCCTTCCCTCCGCCAATCTCCTTCACAGTCTCTCAGTACTGCAGATTCTTTACCTGCCAAACTACCTGTGTTCCATATGCCTCACACCCTGCATATCTTCCGTTGCTTGGACAACAGAGTACATTTTGGTTCACAGGCCGTCAAAAAGTCAACAGATTGGGGCGAGTTCAAAAGGCCATTTTTAGGGGAACAGAGTGGGGATCGGCTCATAGCCCCATGTTATAATACCATAGTGAGGTTGGGTTCACAGGCCATGATTGGGCAACAGACTGGGAATGGGTTCAAAAGGCTGTTTCTAGGACAACAGATTGGGAATGCGTTCACAGACTGTTGTTCGGGGGGTACTGACTAGGGATTCGTTCATAGGTTATTGCTGGGAAGACAAAATGGGGATAGGTTCACATGACATTGCTCGGTGAGCTGACAGGTGATGGGTTAACAGTCTATTTCTCTAAGCTTAGAACAGGGGATAGGTTCTAAACCATTGATAGGAGAATAGATTTGGGGTAGGTTCACAGGCCGTTGCCGAGGGAAAAAATGGGTATGGGTTCACAGGCGGTTTCTAGGGGAAAGAGTGGGTATGGGTTCACAGGCCAGAGCAAGGAGAGCAGAGTGGGAATGGGTGCATAGACCGTGGCTAGGCCAGCAGACGGGTGATGGGTTCTAAAGGCCATTGCAAGGAGATCGTGGATAGGTTAACAGGCTTTTGCACGGGAGCAGAGTTGGGGTGGTATCATAGGCCATTGCTAGGGGAACAGGGTGGGCATGGGTTCACCGGCTGTTGCAAGGGGAGCACAGTGGGCATGGGTTCACAGGCCGTGTCACGGGGAATGAAGCACAGGAAATTGATTCACAGTAGATTCACTGGATATAAGTTGTCCCATTGGGAACACCCAGCATGGGTTCATGAAGGGTAGGTCATGTTTAACTAATTTGGTGGAATCTTTGAGGACATTACTTGCAATGTGGACAATGGGGAACCTGTGGATGTGGTGTATCTGGATTTCCAGAAAGCATTTGACAAGGTGCCACACCAAAGGCTGCAACATAGGATAAAGTTGCACGGTATTACAGGTAATGTATTGGCATGGATAGAGGATTGGTTGACCAATAGAAGGCAAAGAGTAGTGGCAAATGGGTGTTTTTTTTGTTTGGCGGTCAGTGGCTAGTAGTGTGCCTCAGGGATCAGTGTTGGGACCTCAATTGTTTACAATTTACATAGATGATTTGGAGTTGGGGACTAAGTGTGGTGAGTCAAAATTTGCAGATGACACTAAGGTGAGTGGTAGAGCGAAGTGTGCAGAAGACACTGAAAGTCTGCAGAGGGATATAGATATTCTAAGTGAGTGGGCAAAGGTCTGGCAGATGGAGTACAATGTTGGTAAGTGTGAGGTCATCCATTTTGGTAGGAATAACAGTAAAATGGTCTATGTTTTAAATGGTAAAAAATTGCAGCACGCTGCTGTGCAGAGGACTTGGGTGTCCTTGTGCATGAATCGCTGAAGGTGGGATTGCAGGTGCAGCAGGTAATTAAAAAGACCAATGGAATTTTGTCTGCCATTGCTAGAGGGATGCAGTTTAAAAACATGGAGGCGATGCTGCAGCTGTACAGGGTCCTGGTGAGGCCACACCTGGAGTACTGTGTGCAGTTTTGGTCTCCTTACTTGAGAAAAGAAATACTAGAACTGGAGGGGGTGCAGAGGAAATTCACTCGGTTGATTCCAGAGTTGAGAGGGTTGGATTATGAGAAGAGACTGAGTAGACTGGGATTATACCCATTGGAATTCAGAAGAACAAGGGGAGATCTTATAGAAACATATCAGATTATGAAGGGAATAGATAAAGTGCAGGTCGGGAGGTTGTTTAGGCTAGCAGGTGAAACCAGGACTAGAGGGCATCGCCTCAAAATAAAGGGAAGCAGATGTAGGACTGAGTTCAGGATGAACTTATTCACCCAAAGGGTTATGAATCTGTGGAATTCCCTGCCCAGTGAAACGGTTGAAGCTACCTCTTTGAATGTTTTTAAGGCAAGGCTAGATAAACTTTTGAACAGTACAGGAATTAAGGGTTGTGGTGAGTGGGCGGGTAAGTGGAACTGAGTCTCAAAAAGACCAGACATGATCTTATTAAATGGCGGGGCAGGCTTGAGGGGCCAGACGGCCTACTCCTGCTTCTAGTTCTTATGTTCTTATGTAGTTGCTTGGGGTGGAGTGGTGATGGGTTCACAGGTCATTGTTGTGGGAACAGTGTAGGGATGGATTCACAGGCTATTGCTAGCGAACAGTGTGGAGATGGATTCGTAGACAGTTGCTAGGACAACAGATTCGAGATGGGTCCTCAGTCCATTGCAAGGGGAACACAGTGGGAATTTTTCACAGGCCGTTGTTGGGAATCAGATTCGGAATAGGTTCAAAGGAAATTTCTGGGGCGACATAGTGGGGATGAATTCATAGGCCATTGCTATGGAAACGGAGTTGGAGATGGGTTCAAAAGGCCTCTTCAAGAAGAAAAGAGCGGGGAAGTGTTTACAAAGTATTGCTGGGAGAACAGAGTGGGGATTGATCATAGGCCACTGTTAGACGAGCAGAAGGGTGATGGGTTAACACGCCATTGCTAGTAGAACAGAGTGATGCTGGGTTCACAGTCCCATGCTTGGAGAACAGATTGGAGATAGGGGTCAAAGACTGTTGCTGAAGGAACAGAATGAGGATGGGTTCACATGCTCATATTAGGAGAATAAAGTGGGGATGTGTTCACAGTCCATTGCTAGGGGAACAGTTGAGGATGGTTTCACAGGCTGGCACTGGGAGAAGACAGCGGTAATAAGCTCACAGGCAGTTTCTGGGAGAAAAGAGAGGGGATGCTTTTTCAGGCCTTTGCTTGGGGTAGAGTGGAGATGCTTTCGCAGCCTGTTGGCTGGGGAACAGAGTGGGAATGGGTTCTCAGACGGTTGATCGGGGTCTACAGTGGGGAACGGTTCACGGGCTGTTGCTCGGACGTCAGAGTAGAGATGCATCCTCAAGCTATTGCCAGAGGAACAGAGTTGGGATGGGTTGAAAAGCATTGCTCGGAGAATAGAGGTGAAAGGTTCAAAGCCATTGTTATGAGAACAGAGTGGGGATGGGTCCAAAGGCCATTACTAGGGGAACAGAATGGGGAAGGTGTCACAGGCCGTTGCTATGCAAGCAGAAATGTGGCGGGTTAACGAGCTGTTGCTCAGAGATCAAAGTCTTTAAGTGGTGAACAGAGGTTGGATGGGTTCAAAAGCCATTGCGAGGAGTACCAAATGGGGATAGGTTCACAGGATGTTGCTCGGAGAACAGATTGTGGATGGGTTCCAAGGACCTTGCAAGGAGAACAGTTTAGGAATGTGTTGACAGGTTGTTACAAACGACCAAAATGGGGAAGGGCTTATAGGCTCTTCCTCGGGGAAAAGAGCAGGGACGGTTTCACGATTGCTGCTAGTGGAACAAAGTTGGGATGAGTTCACAACCATTGCTAGGGGAACTCTGTGAGGGTGGGTTCATGGGCTGCTGTTAAGCAAACAGATTGGGGGTGTGTTCACAGCCCATTGCTTGGTGTACTGAGTGGTCTTGGGTTCACAGGCTGTTGCTCAGCTGCACCGACTGGGGATCGGCTCATAGGCCGTTGCTAGGAGTACGAATAGGGGAACGATTCACAGGGCATTGTTAGGCAAAGAGAGTGGAGATGTGTTCACAGGATTCTGCTAGAAGATCAGAGTGGGAATGGATTCATAGGCCATGGCTAGGTGAACACATGGGTGATGGTTTCAATATGCCGTTGCAAGGACATCAGAATAGGAATGTTTTCACAGGCTGTTGCAGGGGAACTGTGGGGATGAGTTCAAAACCATTGCTGGGTGGACAGAGTTTGGATGGCATCACAGGCCATTGCTAGGGTAACAGATTAGGCATATGTTCACAGGCCGTTGCTTGGGGAAAAGCGCGGGAATGTGTTCACAACAGTTGCTTCGGGAATAGTGGTGTTGGGTTCATAGGCCATTGCTGTGGGAACAGTGTCGGGATGAATTCATCGGCCATTGATAGGGGAAAAGTGTGGGGATGGATTCATAGGCCATTGATAGGGGAAAAGTGTGGGGATGGATTCATAGGCCATTGATAGGGGAGCAGTGTGGGGTTGGATTCTCAGTCCATTACAAGGGGAACAGAGTGGTGATGTGTTCACAGGCCGTTGTTGGGAAACAGAGTCGTAATGGGTTCACAGACAGTTTCTCAGGGAACGCAGTGGGGATGATTCTATCGGCCATTGCTAGGCAAGAGAAAACAGAATGGGGAAGGTTTCAAAAGGCCTTTGCAAGAAGATCAGAGTGGAGATAAGTTCTCAGGCCGTTTTTCAGGTGAATACAGTATTGACAACAGTGTGGGGATGGTCTCATAACCCCTTGTCAGATCGGAGTGGTGTTGAGTTGACAGGCCATTGCCAGTGTAACAGAGTGATGATGGGTTCATGGTCCCATGCTAGGAGAACAAATCGGGGATGTGTTCACAGACTATTGCTCAAGGAACAGAATGCAGATGGGTTCACAGGCTCTTGCTAGAGAACAGGGCGGAGAAGGGAACACAGGTTGTTGGGGATCAGAGTGGTGATGAGTTCACAGCCCCCTTGTTGGGGCATCAGAGTGGGGTTGGGATCACAGACTGTTCCCATGGGAACAGAGTAGAATGGGCTCACAAGCAATTGTTATGAAAACAGATTAAGGACAGTAACATGAGGCCGCTGCAGGGAGACTAGAGTGTGGGTGCATTTACAGCCCTCTGCTAACAGAAGACAAAAAGGGAAAGCATTCACAGGCTCTTGCCAGGGGAACAGACCGGGTATGGGTTCACAGGCTGTTCTTTGGACAACAGGTGCGGATGGGTTCCGATGTCGATGAGAAGAGAACAGAATAGGAACGAGTTCACAAGCCATTGCTAGGGGAACAAAGTGGAGATGGGCTCACAGTAGATTGTCAGATCAGAGTTGACAGGCCATTTCCAATGGAACGCAATGGGGAATGCTTCACAGGCCACTGCTGGGACAACAAAATGAGAATGGGTTCACAGGCCTCTGCTACGGCAACAGTGTGAGGGTGGGCTTACAGCTGTTGCTAATGAACAGAGTGGAGTTGTGTTCACAGGCAGTTTCTAGGAGAACAGAGTGGGGATGATTTCACAGGTCATTATTGGTGAACAAAGTCGAGATGGAGTCACAGGCCATTGCTAGTGAGACAGAGTTAGCATGGATTGACAGGCCGTTGCCAGAGCAACAGAACTGGATGGGTTTACAGGCTTTTGCTGGAGGTGAGTGGGAAAGGGGTCACAAGCATTTGCTGAGGAAAAAAGAAGTGGGGTAGCTCCACAGACCATTGCAATGAGAACACACTGGTGATAGGTTTACAGGGCGTTACTAGGGGGAAGTGAATTGGGATGGGTTCAGGGGCCATTGCTACGGGAACAGAGTGTACATGAGTTCATGGGGCCTTGTTACAGGAAACAGATTAGCAATACGTTCACAAGTCATTGCTAAAGGAAGAAAATGTGGACGGGTTTACAAGCTGATGTGATGGGATCAGAGTGGGGATGGGCTCACAGGCTATTTATGGGCATAAAGACTGGGTATGGGCTCACAAGCTGTTGTTAGAACAAAATAGGTATGGGTTCACAAAGCATTGCTCGGGGTAAAGAGTGGGGATGGGGTCACATGTTGTTGTGAGGCAAGCAGACGGGTGATGGGTTAACAGGCTGTTGCTCATAGATCAGAATAGGAATGGGTTCGCAGGCCATGGCTACAGTAACAGAATGGGGATGTCTTCACAGGGCCTTGCTAGGAGAACAGATTAAGAATGGCTGCCAGGCGATTGCTAAGGGAACAAAATGGGGAATGGTTCACAGGCCGGTACTAGGAGAAAAGAGTGGGGATTGTTTTACAACCGTTGCTGGGAGAGCAGTGTGAGGTGGGGGTGGGGTTTAGTTTCACAGGCCATCACCAGGGGATCACAGTGGGTATGGGTTCACAGGCGGTTTCTGGAACAACAGAGTGGAAATGAGTTCACAGATCATTGCTTGGGATAAAGAGTGGGGATGTGATCACAGACTATTCCTAGGAGAACAGAATGGGGCAGGATTCACAGAATGTTGCGAGCAGTACAGACTGGTAAGGGATTCACAGGAAGTTGCTAGGAGAACAGAGTGGGGTTGAGATCATAGGCCATTGCTAAGCGAGCAGACGGGTGATGGGTTAACAGGTTGTTGCTCGGAAATCAGAATAGTGATGGGTTCACAGGCTGTTGCCTGGCGAGCAAAGTGGGGATGGGTTCACAGGACATTGCTAGTGGTAGAGTGTGGGATTGGGTTCTTAGGCTATTTCTAGAACGAAATGGGGATGGGTTCACACCCCTTGATAGGCGAAATTATTGGTGATTGGTTCACAGGACTTTGCTTGGGGAATGGTGTGGGAATAGGTTTACAAGCTTTGTTAGGAGAATAGAATATGTTGGGTTCACAGGACGCTGCTTGTAGAACAGAGTGGGTACGGGTTCATAGTCCATTACAAGGGGAACACAGTATGGATGGGTCACAGGCCTTGGCTGGGCGAACAGAATGGGGATGGGTTCACAGGTGGTTGGAATGAGAACCATTGAGGAAGACTTCAAAGGCCGTTTTTTAGGGAAACAGCGTAAAGTCAGGTTCACGGACCATTGCTCGAGGAACAGAGTGTAGAAGAGGAGAGTCGTGCGTGTATGGAATGAGGTGCCACAGGAATGATGGAGGCTGGTACAATTACAACATTTAAAAGCCATTTGGATGGGTATATGGATAAGAAGGGTTTAGAGGACTATGAGCGAAATGTGTGACTAGCTTTATTTAGGATATCTGGTCGGCATAGATAAGTTCAACTGAAGTGTTGGTGTCTGTGCTGTATATCTCTATGACTCTATTTTGTTCAAAAAATTACTGTTGTGTTTGACCAAAGAATCGTTTGTGACCATATCTCACACTATCCCCCATACCAGATACAGCTCAGAGTGCATTCTCTATCACAGACGCTTTGTCCACATTTTTTTATATCTCCTTGATGTGGAGAACAGAGGGGTTAGTACAGCTCAAGCTATATCCTGCTTTCTGCTGACTCCTCCCTATCTGAGTAATGTGTGGAATTGAGGGCTGAATGCATCTCATGCTGTGTCTTTCCATGGTCCCACCTCTTCCTATCCCTATGATGTGGGGAATGAAGGATCAATACAGTTTGTTGTATTTATGCGAGTGGTCTTTATGTAATCTGAGTCATGGGCTGATTTCAATGAAAGCACTTCCCAAAGGTGAAGAACCTTGTGCATCAGATCAAGGACTGAGGAGATGCTGTTCTCACATGTCCCTAAGATTAATCTTGGCTTCAAATATTAGGAACACCATGCCAACATAAACTGATAGGGAAACCTGGGAAACAGGAATCTTAGATTGTAGTTAAACTCATGTGGAATATTTCAGAGTTGGTGGAGGTCACGTTTTTCATCTTCTCCAAAAGGTACATCCATATACTGAATCAGAACATTTTCTTGTACGCGCTTAATCAATTCTTCTGCATGCAAGATCTGAACACTATGGTAGTCCTAGTCTATGTTTGGAAATTTAAAACCTCCTACCACAACCACCTATTATTCTTACAGATAGCTGAGATGTTCTTTCAAATTTGTTTATCGATTTCCACTTGCAGTAAGGTGATCAAACCTTTCTTATTTCTCAGTTCCAGCCAAATAGCTTCCCTGAATGTACTCTTTGGAATATCCTCTCTAAATACAACTGTAATGTTATCCTTCATCAAAAATGCAACTCCCCATCCTCTCTTGTCCAATCACACTCTTTTGATCTTTCCTATAGCATGTATACCTGGAACTTAAAGTTGCCAGTCCTGTACATCCCTGAGCCACGTCTCTGTAATTTCTATGTTATCCCAGTCCCATATTCCTAGCCATGCTCCAAGTTCATCGGCCTTGCCTACTGGGGCTTTTTCATTGGAATAAATGCAGTTCTTTACTTTGTTCCTGCCTGCCTGTCCGTTTGACTTACTCTTTTTCCCAACTGCACCAGTCTCAGACTGATCTCTTTCTTTACTGTCTCCCTGGTTCACAAACCATCCCCTCCCCCGCCCCTCTAGTTTAAATCTTCCCGAGCATCTCTAGCAAATCTCCCTGCCAGTACGTTAGTCCCCTTCCAATTCAGGTCTAATCCGTTCTCCTTATACAGGTGGCTCCTACCCTAGAAGACATTCTAATAATCCAAAAATGTGAATTCTTCTTCCCTGCACAAGCTCCTCAGCCATGCATTCATCTGCTTTCGCTTCCTGTTCCTATTCTCACGAGCTTGTGGCCCTGGGTGTAATCTAGACATGCCTACCCTTAAGGATCTAATTTTTAAATTCCTGCCTAACCTCCTATATTGTCGCCTCATAATATCATCTGTTTCACTTCATATGTCATTCGTTCCAATGGGTACAATGACCCTCTGCTGATCCTTCTCACTTTAAGAATATTTCACACTCTCTCTGAGATATCTTTGATCCTGGCTCCAGGGAGGCAACACATCATTCTGATGTCTCACTGTTAGCCGTCAAAGCATCTGTCTGTGCCTGTGGCTAGAGAATCCCCTATCACAATCGATGGCCTGGAGCTGGTGTCACATAAGAGGCAGCCTCTGTACCAGGAACCCGGCTGTCAGTGCTGCATTCCCCAGAGAATCCATTACCCCCTACATTTTTCAACACAGTGTACTTGTTTGAGATGGCGATAGCCACAGGAGACTCCTGCACTACCTGCCTCCGCCTCCCTTTCCTGGAGGTCACCCAGCTAGATGGCTGCATCTTCAGTTTATCTCCCTCCCTGCAACTGTCATCCATCTTATCCCCAAGCTCCTGTAAACTCCTCATTGCCTCTAACTGCCACTCCAACCAATCCATGCGATCCAATAGGATTTGCAACCAAACACACTTCCTGTAGACATAATCATCAGTAACATGGAAACTCTCCCTAATCTCCCACATCCAACAGGAAGAGCACATCACTCTATGAAAGGCCATCTTTGCAGCTTAACAATCCACAGACCCAGAAAATAGCACAGTCTTGCTGCTCTAAAAATGCTCATCCAGGCTAGCTTATACCTTTGTATTAAATTTTTAAAGTTTAATCAAGAGGCAGATCTCAATAACAAAATATAATTTAAAAAAACACTCTACTCACTACTGTAAATTTACAAAAGGAAAACGGTAATGTTACACTTAAAAAAAAAACACTTAGGTGCTCTCCTATTGTGAGTTCCCATCCACAGGTTTCTCCAAGGCCAGATATGAATTTGGTTGTTTCTTTATTTTTCTTAGAACAAGCTCTGATATCCAGCTATACTCGAAACAAGACAGCAAAGGCAGTAGCTGTGTAGGTTACTGTTGGGCCAGACAGCAGTGTAGATTTTTTCTCCATTTGAATCACTTTCCATGTGTCACTCTTCAGCTTTAGACAGATGCCAGTATCGGAGAGGACTTGGAAATTGGGAAAATGGAATTTTCAGCAGCAATCGAATACGATGGCATGGATTTGCAAAGTTTAAAATGGAGATTATTCCTGAAATGGTGGAGTGGAGAGGGAGGGCGTTGAGGTAGATCTGGCTGTTGTCAGTGGGCGTGTGAAAACTCACAGCGCTTTTAGATGATTCCATCAGTGGCAGCACATTGATGAGGAATGGGACAAACCAAAGATATATCCTACGGGACGTCAGGTACAAGTACAGCAAAGGGAGGGCCCAGGTGTGTCAGTTATCTGTATGGATGGTAGGGTACAGGGATATTTCTGAGGAAGGTGCTGACGGTGAATGTAAAGGACAGAGGGATAAAACCAGAAGAGATTGAGAGCACCATTACAATATCAGTGAACATGGGGGATTTGGATCGTTGGCAGTTTAGCTGGAAAGATTTGGGAGAATTCTTCATGCATTGAAAATCTGCACAGAGAGAGCCAGAGAATGTTGGCTGGGCAATAACAACCCCCTGGCTTTGTCCCTTGCTGTGTCTAAAACACGCAGCCTTCCGATTAACAGCCGAACGTGCTTAGCAACTGCATCACTATAACAGATGTGCGCACAACCGACAGGATCCCCAAACCAAGTGGTCAGTTTCTGCTTCTCTGATGCTGCCTGGCCTGCTGTGTTCCTCCAGCCCATAATGTGTTGCCTGTGACTCCAGCGTCTGCAGTTCTTGTTATCTCTATGTCACCTTTTTTCCTTTTCTGTTAAAAGTTCATGGTTGCTAATTATCAGGGTCAAAATCCACTCAATTCCACCCCCCCAAAAAAAACGCAGTTAAAAGAATGAATAGCTGCAAAGTTGAACGCTACAGGGACTTCACGATCCCATTTTGAAGTGCAATCTTTCCAATGTTCCATCGTTACCATGTTCGCTGAGAACACAAATGACCATGTTTAGAAACAGCAAAACTGATACTTTCCTAATTAAGAGAGGAAAAAGTGACAGAGAAAACAGAAAGGCCATGCAATAATCCCAGAATGGTAAGGATTTTTCATTATCAGAATGGACTTGTATTTTCGTCCGCCAACTCTAAACAGCGATATTTGCAGGTGAAATCCAACGCTCGAGGCGACTGTGAGCACCAAACTTTGCCGTAACCATGGCTGAGTGGTTAAGTGATGGGTTGGTTAATCCAGTGGGTTGGCTCACGTGTTGGTTCAAATCCTGCCAAATCTATACTGCTGCTGCTTTCATAAAACATGTGCCCGCAAGTCGCTAATGACCCAAATACACGTACGATATTTTGTGGAGATAGTCAGAACTGCCGATGCTGGAGTCAGACATAACACAGTGTGGAGTTGGAAGAACACAGCAGGACAGTCAGCATCAGAGGAGCAGAAAAGCTGACGTTTCGGGTCGGGACACTTCTCCAGAATTGTTTTTTTCTGCTGTGTTCCTCCAGCTCCACACTGTGTTTTCTCTACAATTTCTTGTGGCTTTTTCGAGGATGTTTAGAAACTGCATGGCCCACTAACTAGGCAGTGAGTTTGTTTTGCTGTCATTTGTAACATTTCCATTTGGATTCTTCGAGCAGGCGAGAGGTTCACGTTTAGAAACAACAAACCTGTTTTGTTTTAACAAAGAGAGGAAAATTCGAGACAGAAGCATTCAAGTCATGAAACAATTCGCAAATGGGAACGATTTTCATCCCGGAATCAGCTGAGATCTGTATCCTCAAAACAGCGATATTCGCCAACAAAATCAAATGCAAGAGACCGTGCTATCTGAATTACGTATTTGTGGCCGAGTGATGTAGGCGATGGATTTGAAATCCCTTGGGGTTACCCCAGAGCTGTTCGGAATCCTGCCGACTACGATCTGTTCTGCTGTTGCTTTACTGAAGCACAGGTCTCTCCTGTTGATGGCGAGAGCGAATCCACACGCGTTTTCTCGGCATTGTTGAAGGAAGCTTGCTGTCTTTAATACCGCTAGCCTTGTATTTGATCTGTGTGATTTCTGGCTGTTTCTCGAACATGAGGCATTTGAAACTCTCAGTGTCTGTGCTCTTCTGCGTACCTCAATGAGTGCCACTTGACTAAACTATTGAACACGTTGTTACTGTCCCAAATTACTCATGTCTCTCAGCTTCCTGGCTTTCCATAATGACTGAGCGCAGAAATAAAAAAGCTGGTTTACAAACTGTCAGAGGATATTTTCCTCTTTCTACCTAGCCTGTGACAAGCCAACATCACTTAGCAGAGCGACAGTTTGATTCTCTGCCCACAATAATAATCTGTGCCCTCTCATGACTGGCAATCACTTGCTGCTGAATTACAACTGAGCTGATGACCTGATCCTACCTAGACAGAAATTGCTACAAGCCATGGAAATGAAAGGCACCACACTTCATCAAATTTGGACCCAAACTTTAGCGATATTTGACCTGCTAGAACATGCTTTTGCCGCCAAGGAACAAACCAAAGCCTCTGTGCGATAAGGTGCAAACGCAATCGCATCATCGGCAGGAGTAGAAATGAGCACTGGAACGAGAGTACTGCACCTTAGACCACTAGGTCATGCCAACATGCTTACGAGTGGCTGAGCGATAAATTGGACTGTTATGATCACTGGAATGCAACACGAATGGATGATAGAGAAAGGTCTACTGGCCCTTGATCCCACTATATCAATCCATGAGGTGATCGGGGATTCCCCAACCAATGCACCAATTTTGCATCACATTCCATTAACGCATCGTTCAAAACAAAACCATTAGCGAAACATAATAGAAAGTTAACAGACGAGATTTTTGACTCAGTACATTCTGTTTGCATTCAATAAAAAAAAGCACACGAACTTCACAAGCTTTCTCAAATTCAGATCGTCACTTACGGCAGCATTTTCACCCTTTGGTTGACACGGAGAAACTTACACATTGGAGGAGAAAGTGCTGAGCTGCGACACAATTCTCAATTCTGGGAGGTCAATTCAGCCACTATCCCAATGTGTTTCGGCAGTGTCGGGTTTGTGACTGTTTCGGAAAGGCTGAATTTGTCTGCTGTCTGCCATGTGTGCGATTCAAAATCAGAAGACCTCAACCGTCAGAATATTTGAGTAGAGAAACATGTTCTCATTGCTATGCTTCGGACGCATCAGCAGCTGGTTCAGTAAAATACAGGAATGTATTTAGAGATGCAGATGAAATGATCAGATCATCGTTTTTTTTTTTCTTTCATTTTGGGGTAGAGGAGCAGGGTGTATAAACAGGGAGTCGATTGAAACGAGGCATAATCAGCGCTGTATTGACACCCAGAGAGTTCAGTGAGCAACAACAGACATGAAGGTGAGATAACAAGGCGTGGGGCTGGATGAACACAGCAGGACAAGCAGCATCGTAGGAGCAGGAAAACGTGACGTTTCGGGCCTAGATCCTTCATCAGAAAATTTTCTGATGTATACTCTGGCGACTGGCAGTCCTTCACTTTGTACACACATGGAGCAAAACAAAATTTTAAAATTCCCTATCTGCTTAAACAAAACCATCCCACTTATCATAGTCACATTAAGGTTCCCCACTTGAAATCATAATCTGTACCTTCTTATGAATCTCAAGGGCTCATTTGGTTAAGTACAACTGTTCTGATCGTCTGATCTTTGCCGAAGAGAAAGTGCTCAAACCATAAGATTACGACTTACACAAGTTATGATACTAACTCTGGCGATGGCTCTCCAGCAGTTTGATCATTATATTTGAAATATTTATATGCTGAAAGCTGTCAGTACGTGGACTGACTTCAAATCTTGGAAGGTGCTGAGATTTTGAAGACTTACTTTACACATCCGAAATCTGCACAGCAAGTGACAGAGAATGATAGCTGAACAATACTAACCCATGACTTCATCCCTGTCAGTGCCAGAAACACTCAGCCTTCCGATTAACAGCCCAATGTTCTAACCAATTGTGTCAAATAAGCAACGTACAGCCAATCAGCAGGATTCCCTGAACCAAGTAGACAATTGCTTTTTGGTTCCTCTGATGGATTTTCACATCCGCCAATTATCGTGGTCAAAATCCATCCATTTAACTAGAATGAAGGTTAAAGAATGAATGGCTGCAAAGATACACGCTGTACCGTCAGAAAATCTGTCCAGTCAACTTGGGCTGAATGGTTTCCATCTGCACCATTTGAATTCTATGTTTCTGAAACGTCTACTGGGAAATCACAGGAGATCTCCAATTTTCTGAAGAAGGGTCTAGGCCCGAAAAGTCAGCCTTCCTGCTCCTCTGATGCTGCTTGGCCTGTTGTGTTCATCCAGCTCTATACCTTGTTATCTCAGAAACTCCAACATGTGCAGTTCCTACCATCTCTTAGACCACTTTACTTTATACATTGCTTTGATTTGGATTGATATTGAGTTAAATTAACACAATAAAATGATGTTCAGAAGGAAGCAGTAGGTGTCACTGATACTAGCATAAATTTCCAGATCCCAGTAACCCTGAAATGTTACAAAAACAGAAGTTGCTGGAGAAACTCAGCGGGTCTGGCAGCAGCTATGGAGAAAGAAACAGAGGTAAAGTTTTGAGTCCAGTGAACTTCAACATCCCTTTACATTACTGAGACGGTGGTAGTGAGTGAGTGGTACAATTTGATGAATGACTCATTAATTCTGTTGGTTTCTGCTATGTACCAGGTCAGACCCACCTAAAATATTTTAAGAAGGCAGGTTATACCCTAATTTCCTCTTTTTTAAAACGCAGATATGAAGTAGGTGTCCCAGGAATGATGCAACTGATCAAAACACTCGGCTTTAAGCAAAAAAGAGTTTATATAAACACTACAGTTGAAACACGAACAAAAGAAAACGTAATTTAGATACAGTAACTATTGCTAATTAACTGTTCCAATGAAATAACATCCCACAAACACACCCCTCGGCAAAAAAAGATAAATTGAAACACAGATTCTAACAAGCAGGTGGGAATAACATCCATGGAGACAATGTCAGAGGAATCTTTTACCGAAGCTTCTGCACCCACACATCTTGTGACTGCCACCACTTAAAAAAACTGAATTGGGTGAACTGGCCACTCCCCTCCCATTGTTAAATTGTTACTTCACAGACACTTTGTAACCTCTGCATTTGCAACCTGTCCTAAAAACACCCAGGACAAAAATAACCTTTTTAAAGTGACAGCATTGTCACACCACCTCGCCTTTTTAAAAAAATGAACTGTCAATATACAAAGATGGCTTCATTTTAAACCCCTTAGTCTTCTTCCATGAGTACACTGCAATACATACACGGTTTGAGTAAAGAGTTGTAGCTTGGGTACTGGTTGTCGATGTTGGTGTGTTCACCAGGTCATCGATGTGTACCGCACAACTGGACCATCCAGAAATGACTTTCGGTTAATCTTTAAAATGTGTCTGGTGCATTTTCCTTCCCAAATGGCATAACATTAAATTGGTATAGCCCATTCGGTGTGACAAAATCCAATATGGCCATTGCTACTTTGGATAAAAGTACCTGCCAGTACCCTCTGAGCAAGTTTAACTGAGAAATATAAGTTGCTTGTCCCAACTTCTCAAAGCAGTCTTCCAAACGTGGAATTGAGTATGAATCAGACTTTGTAACTGCACGAATTTTGTGATAGTCTACACATAACCATTGGGTATACCATTGAGCTTTGGTACCACTAAAATGGATGAGCTCCAGTCGCGCTGCAACTCACTTCAATTATGTTGTCTTAGATAATGCATTCAATCTCCTTTTGAACTTGTGCCAACTTTAGAGGATTAAGTCTATAAGGATGTTTCTTAATGGGAACAGCATTTTTCATCTCTACAACAAGCATAATTAGCTTAGTATTTCCCAGTTTATTTCAATATATTTCCCCACGTGATAGTAATAATTCTTTCAGCTCATTTTGATTTTCCTCTGGAATCTAAGTCAGTTACTTATCCCAATTTTGAGAACTTCCTCATTATCCAATATAATCTGATGAATATCCAAATCAGAATCCTTTGAACTTGTCTCTTCACACTATGTTGGAGCTGGTAATATATGCTTATTTTGCTTTCTTTCCCTCTCAAAATACCTTTTGACCATATTCACATGACACACACTGTGAGATTTCTTTCTATCTCACATTCTTATCAAATCATTCACCTCACTGATTTTCCCTTCGATTAGATAAGGCCTGTTAAAACTTGCTTTTAAAAGTTCACCTACCACTGGAAGTAACCTAACTCTTTATTCCCACAGGCAAAATTTCATACATTTGGTTTCTTATCTGCTTCATGTTTCATAATATGCTGTGCTACTTTTACATGCTGTCTAGCCAACTCACCCGTTCTAAATTAATATCAATGTTACTCTCACCTCATGCCCAAAACTAACTCAAAAGGACTTAATTGGAGAGATTCATTTCATGCATCCCAAATTGCAATAAGTGCAAACAGAATGCTTTTATCCCAGTCCTCTGGATAGTCTTGACTACAAGCCCTCAAAACGGTCTTGAAAGATTGATGCCACCTTTCTAATGCTCCCTGTGATTCTGCATGGTATGCAATAGATTTGGATTGTTTTGTTCCAATGATGTCTATAATTTCCTTGAATTACCGCTGTAAAAATTGGCACTTGATCTGATTGTATTTCTGTGGTAGTTGGTATTCAATGACAAAGTTCAGTAACTCTTCCACAATTCTATTAGCCATGGTACTGTACAATGGAATGACTTCTGGAAATCTAGTAGACACATCTATTATGGTTAACAAATACTGATCCCAAATTTTTGGTTTTGGTAGGGGTTCTACACAATCGCTTAAGACCCTTGTAAAGGATTACTCAAATGCAGGAATGGATATTAAGGTACTGGTTATATTACTGCCTGAGGTTTTGCTGCAAAAACACGTCTTTCAAAGTCAGCCATGATCAAATGGTGGAACAGACTCAATTGGCCAAGTGGCCTACTTCTTCCCCTATAGCTTATGGCCTTATGGTCTTATGGACTCTACACAACAGGCCTGAATGCGATAGTACAGAATAATCGGAGCCTAAAGATCTCTCTTATTCTCGTACAGTGACATTCAAGGATGAAAGACAGTACCCAGACTAATGAAAGCGTTTTTGCATTTTGGTTTACTCCCCAATCACGTCCTATTGGTAATTCACGTGCAACCAACACTTGCTTATTGTAACCCACCAGCAGTACAAATTGACGAACTATTTGTCACAGGTCATTTCTCATTTGCCTGAACATATGATAGTATCCATTTCTTCATCAAGAAGTCATTTTTACGTTAGTGACATCCTGGGATACACTCAGATTCTTCTTCTGTGTATGCTTTTTGATACAGCTGCTTTATTTTCCATCTTCCTGTTTTAATTCAATAATTTATTTGACTAAAAATATTTACTTTATCCTCCACCTGTTCTTGTTTACTCTTACATATTCGGTCAAACATGGTCACTAATAATTCTACTTCAACTTCCTTATTTTTATTCACTGATTTGTCCTCCTGCTTCCCCTTGTGGCATTGCGACCTTGTTACGACACAGTAGGAAGAAAAATCCCAGGGGATAGTTCCTGGAACACAATAGTAGCTTGAATTTCCACTGGCTTTGCAAGCACAGTAACAGCGCTCCTTCCTGTTGTCCAGCTTTATCGTTACCAAGGGCAAATTGTATTCCTGGACTTCAGAGTTCCTCTAGTATTCCGAACACCACTTCTCCAATTTTCACTGGACACTCCAATCTCACTTAACATAATGGAACACTGTTCGTCTCACCGCAAATTTCACATATTACCATTTTTTTTTTGTCTGGTAATAGCCCTTATGAACGACATAGCTACTCATCTCTCACCATCTCTTAAAATTATAATCTTTTTTATTTAGCTCTTTCTGGAATTTATGCGTAAGCCTCATAAAAACTGAAAGTACTATGGATACTGTAAATCAGAAACAAAACAGAAGTTGCTAGCAAAGCTCAGCATGTCTCGCAGCAGAAGAAAAACGTCAGAGTTAAAATTACAGGTCCAGTCACCCTTCCTCATAATGAGTAAACCTTCCCCTCACAATAAATTCTTTATAGAGATCTGGCACTTTCTTCTCGACCAGCTCATGACCAGGTTATGAATTCTGGTGCAGCTTTTTACCTTCCACTTTGCTTTCCATTACCACTTCAACAAAAGTTGCTGACTCATCCTGTTTTCCCAGATTCATTTTCCCAGTGCTTTTCCTAAACCACCAACATTCTGTCTTCATATAGCCTACTGTTTTGCAGCTAAATACTTGAGTCTTTTTTTACTTCTCTTCCTGCTTATAGGTTTCTTTTTTACCCAACTCATAATCATCAGCTATTTCAGTTGCTAATCTTGCAGTTTTAAATCTCTGGTCTTCTACATGAGTTCTCACTACTTCAGGAAGTGAATTTTCAAACTCCTCCAAAATATCTGTCCCTGTAAAAGTGCCATATGTTTGATGTGTTTTCAATCCTCTTATGCACTGATCAAAATTACTTTGTTTGATCCTTTCAAATCCAATGTACATTTGAACAGGTTCCCTCATTAGTTTCTTGAAATGTCTGTCGGTCTCTGGCACTAGCTCATATGCACTTAAGAAGGCTTTCTTCACCTCCTCATATTTCCCAGATACCCACACTGATAGTGATGCAAATACCTCACGAGCTCGACCTGCCAACTTTGGATCAACAATACCCACATGGTCACTTGCCATTCTATGTCTTTAGCCACTTTCTGAAACAAAATGTGAAATGTTTTTACACCCTTCTCATCGAACTGAGGCAACACTTGAACATATTTAAACAAATTCCCATTCGGCCTTAGGCTACAATGGGTTTGCTTGTCATTACTATCTTGCTCACTGAGCCACCTTCAACCCTCACTTCCATCGTTTTTCGTCGACTTTCATCTCTAATTGCCAACTTCTGAAATTTAAACTCTCCCTCTTTCTGATTATCTTCTCTCTCTTTATTCATTTCTTCTCTCTATTTCTCTTCTAATTCTGCAAAACTTTCCTCTGCCTTTTTTCTCTGCTTTTAATTGGAATTCAAACTGTTTTGTTTCCTTTTCTTCTTTCTTGAATACGTGGCTCTGCAATTTAACCCTTTTAATGAGGAGATGTAGAGGAACTGGAGGACCTCTCATTCCATTAATGTTGCATTGTGACCATGCACACGACATCATACTAGTGAATGCCCACTGTCCTGGCAGCAGCCACAGTCTCTGCATTCAGAAGCAGTCAGCCGTTCCCATCATCACTGTGTCTGCACGTAGAAAGAAAAGATGGCATCTCAGGTAAAGACCGCCACACCAATACATGGCTCAAAGTACCATGCACCTCACAACAACCCATTGCCAAGCAACCACATCACGATATCCTGTGTGTACTGAGAGCTATGGGGCCACTGGGAACATCACGGAGCAGTCCATCAGGGAAATGGCGCAACATTTCTGATGTCTGAACAGGTTCGAATTAACCCTCCAGTTACGCTGCCTCACTAAGTCATGCAATCTCTCTCTATTTATGTCCTTTACGACCTTTATTCTTCCTGTAAAAATGACAGGTTCACATTTATCAACATTGTATTCCATCCACCAAATAGTTACCAATTGTCTTAAACTGTCTATATTCATTTACAGATTTTCCACCTCCACTTGATAATTTAGCTTCCTGCCTATCTTAGGGTTACCACCAAATTTAGTTGCAATGTATTTCCTTTCCACTCATCGAAATCATTGATAAATATTACAAGCACTGGGGACCCAGCACTGATCACTGTGTGACTGCAGAGGTTTACATTTGGTCAAACTGATAAAGATTGAATTGTCCCTCATGTCTGTTTTCTGTTTAATATCCAATCATCCACCAATTCCTGTGTAGTACATTTGCTTGGCTGAATGCTCCAGATAAAGAGAACATATTAAGGAGAAGCAATTCAGCAGCTCGAGCCTGCTCCACCATTTGATATGACCAGTTTCGTCTCCTCAATCCTGCTAATTCTGCTGAAACCTTCATTAACTTAACGTCCCAGCATCCCTAGACTCTCGGGTAGTCAATTGCACAGATTCATAACTATTTCACTGGAAGTAATTTTAACTCACCTCGTGTTAAATCTGCTACAGATCACCTCTTATTCTCGATTGCTCCATATGAAGAAACAACCTCTCTACATCTACATTATCAGTGTCCTTTCACATCTTACACACCTCATTTAGAAGTTCTCTCATTCTTCTGAACTCCAAAGAGTACAGGGCAAAAGTGCCCCATTTCTCTTCATAAACAAACCTCTTAGATCTAAAATCAATCCAGTGAACCCCTTCTGAACTGTTTGCAATGCAACTACATCCCTTCTCACCAAAACTGTACATGTTACTCCAGATGCAGTGTCACTACTACTTTGCACGATGCAGCAACTTCCTTACTTTTATGCTATTATCCTTTTGGAATAAGTGTGGAAATTCTATTTGCCTTCGTTAATACCTGCTGTATCCGCATGCTAGTTTTCTGCAAATCATTTATGAGGACATCCATATCCCTCTGCAGCAAAGCACTCTGACGTTTCCCTCCATTTAAACGATAATTGCACTTTCTAATTCTCTGACCAAAATGGATAAGCTCATGCTTATCTACGTTAAATTTTATCTGGAAAATATTTGCCCCTTCACCTAAATTATCCTTATCCATTTGTAAATTTCGTATTTTGTCCTCACAACTTACCTTCCAAGTTACTTTCGTGTCCTCTGAAAATATGGCTACTCCATTTTCCCTCCCCTCATCCAATTCATTAGAATAGATTGAAAATATTTGGGGCTTTAGGACCAAACCATCTGGCACCCCATAAGTTACATCTTGCCAACCAGGAGAACAATTTATCCCATCTCTCTGCATTTTGTTGGTTAGTCAATCCTCTATAGGAGCTAATAAATTACTCCTGAAGCCAAGTGATCTTATCTTGCATGTTACTCTTTTGCGCAACATCTTATCCCAATTCGTTCTGTAAGTCCAGATGTAATGCATCTACAAGATCCCTGTTATCCAGTTTGCTTGTCACATCTTTAATGAACTCTAACAAATTACTCAAACTTGATTTACCCTTCATTAAGCCCTTGCTAACTCTGATGGATTGCATTTTGATTTGTAAATGTTCTGGTATTAATTCCTTATCAGTGGATTCTAACAATTTGCCTTCAATCCCAGTAGTTTCTCACTGCATTTTATTTCCTAGTTTTGATGATTATTCTTCGTTCTTCCCATTCTATAACCTTTACATTCCTTTCCAATTGCTGTGTAATGGACAAAAGAGTTTAAAGGTTCTTCTCTGATTGCTGTGTAAGAGGCTTATCTGGTTGAATGCCATCATCCTATTCTTGTTTTACAAACCTGATGGGCTGAATGTCCACCTTGTGTTCCTATGTCACAACCTCTAGGAGCTGAATATCTTGCTCCTGTTTCTGAGTAAGAAGCTCAAAATCTGTATATCCTCCTCCTGTTGCTGTGTAAGATTCTGGTTGGCTTATGGGATCTACCTGTTGCTGTATAAAAGTTCCATGGGCTCCTCCTGTTCCTCCATATCAGGCTCAAGGGAATGAACGGTTTCCACGTGTATCCCTGAAATGGGATTGAGAAAGTGATTGGTTTTCTTCTGTTCCCACACATAAACATGAGACTGAATTTCTGCCCCTGTTCCCATAAAAAAGTTTCATGTGATTTCTTGTCCTTCTCCTCTTCCTGCACAACAGGCTCATTGGGCTGAATGACCTCCTCTTATTTCAGTGTTACAATCTCCAGGTACTCTGTTGCCTCTTCCATTTCCTGTGTTACAGACATGAGGAGGCTGAATGATTGATCCTGTTGCTGTGTAACAGGATACTGGTACTGCATGGTCTACTCTGAGTGCAGTGTTATAGGCCTGAGGGGCTGATTGACCTCCTCCTGTAACTGTATATCAGGCTTCAGGGGCTGAATAACCTCGTTCCTTTCTGGTGTAACAGTGTTGAAGGCCTGAATATCCTTCTGTTGTTCCTGCATAACAGGCTGGAGAAGCAGAATGTATTCCTCCTTCTGATGTGTAATTGGCTTCTATTGCTGACTCCTTCTGGTTTTTGATGTTAAAAAGAAGACCGTCTTTCATTCTTGTAAACTCCAGTGGATATTGAATCAACCTGCCAATCTTTTCCTCATAAGTGAATTCATTCACCACAGGAATCAATCGAGTGAAACTTCTCTGAGCTGTTTCGAATGCAACAATATCCTAACTTCAGTGAGTAGATTCAGCCAGTATAATGTTCGCCAGCTGTGATCTCACTGAATCCTGTACAGCCATAGCAACACTTCACAACTTTAATTCTTGATCCCACTTGTAATTATCACTAACATTCAGACTGGATATATGTGGCACTATTAAAAAAAAAGGCATCTTCCATTTAAGTCGGAGATGAGGATTTCTTCCTCTCTCAGAGGGCCTTGAGTGTTTGGAACAATTTTCCCAAAGACAATTGGAAGCAGAGTCATTTAGTATCCTGAGGCAGAGGCAGATGGTTGCATGATGAACACCAGTATTAAAGGTTATCTGTGTGGCAGTGGGGAAATGTGGAACTGAGACCACAACTAGATTCTCCATGATATTATTGAGCAGTGGAGTATATTCAAGGGGCAGAATGGCCGACTTATGCCCGGTGTTTGGGTGTTGCTATGTTTGTAACAAGCCAACTCTCCTCCTATTTCAGACCGGTGAGGGCTGACGGACCTGCTCCTGTTCCAGGGTCACACTTCCAAGAGGATGAATGAACTCTACCGTTCCTTCGGCATTCTGGTCAAGCAACTAAATGATGTCCTCCTGCTCATTTGATCAGGCTTTTGAAAATTAGTGATCTCCTACTGTTCCCACGTCACAGTAGGGAGGGACAGAATGACCTCTACTTTTTCTTGTTATTTTGTCTCCATAGACAACAATCCTTCCTTCTGATTACATGAAGCATTCTCGATGGAATGAATTTCTTCCTTACTTATCATCACTCTTCGATCAACAGTCAGACAAACTTCTCCTGTTGCTCTCCAACACATCCTGCAGCTGAATTGATTCTTTATGTCCGTGTGTAAGGGCCTGAGGGGCTGAATGGCCTCCTTCCCTTACTTTCTAAGAGACTCGAGAGGCTAAATGGCCTCCTTCTGTACCCCTGTAAAAGGTTCGATAGGGTCAATGGCCTCCACCTGTTCCTGTATAACAAGCGCAAGAGGCTGAATTGCCTCCGCGTGTTCCTCTTGAGAAGACTTGAGAGACTGAATGGCCTCGTCTTCCTGTTTCCCGTTACAGGCTCTAGAGGATAAATAGCCTCCCCTTGATCCTCTATAAAATGTTCAAGAGGCTGAAGGGTCTCCTTCCGTTCCTGCGTAACAGACTAGAGAGGCCAAAACACTCTCCTGTTCCTATGTTATTGAATCGGCAGGCTGAATGGCCTCCTCCTGTTTCTGTGTAACTGACTGGAGAGATGGAATGGCCTTGTCCTGTTCCATTATAACAGACTCACAGAGCAGAAAGGCCTCCTTCTGTTCCAATGTAAAAGACTCGAGAGGATGAATGGCCTCCTCCTGTCCCTCTGTAACAGGATCAAGACAGTAATAACGCAGCAACCCATGGATGGCCAGGTGAGAACCTGTATCTGATAGGGGTCCCTTCCTTCACAGTTACAGAAACACAAACAACACAATGTACTTCAGGTGTGCTCTCAGTGATACTCGTACAGTTGCAGTAACACATCTCTATAATTTGAATGATTCTCTTCGCAAAATATGCCATCATTCCAGCTTTCAACTTCTTCATGTGGTAATAGGCTTGTCTGGGCTGAATGTACCCCTCCTATCCCTGTGTAACAGGCACATGTGGACAGAATTACTTCCTTGTATTCCTGAGCCGCAGCCTCAATGATCTAAATGATGTCTCAAGGTTATGAAAGCATTTGACAACAGGTAAGCTTAAAATTAGGAGCAGCTGTGCACAAAGTCAATGAGCAGTAAACATTGTCATCCTGGTTTATGATCTCTAGAAATTTCCTTACCAGTCACTTTATGCTACTGGTCAATTATTTTATCCATCTCCTTTTATATGCAGGGTGGGACATATAAGAACCTGCAGTGTTCTGGCAGTATTCCCACGTACAAGGGAGAAAGATAAAAAAAATGAAAGATTTATGGTTCATGCCTCAGTAACCATTATACATTCCATCTAGAGTAAATATTCACTTCTATTGTGATCGGAAAAGTGATATCAGGAAGGCATTAACTGAACCTGTTTGTTCATTGACTGTGATTAATTTCAGTCTCCATGGATTCTAATTATCCCAGTGGAAGGTTTCCATCTTTTAATCATAACTGGCCTCCATTCAATGTGATATCCCATAGTATGAACAGGAGCATCGCCAAGCAGCACTAACAGGGATCATCAGCTCCAGAAAGAGAGAGGTGGGGTGCGGAAGAAAACAGAATCTGAGAACATTAGACTGGAATGTTCCAAAAATGGATCTGAATCCAAGAACAATAGATTGGAATGTTCCACCAATGGACAGGGCGTTATCCTTGGATGTCTAGTATCTTTCTACATATTTTGATCGATTGTCATTGTCATTGCGGATACATTATGTACTTTACATTATTCGCTATTTTTATTACCCTACCCTGGCAATCATTGGTGTCCCTGGTGAGGTTCACTGTACTGTTATTATTTCTATTAACTATGTATAAATCTATTGCTGTTCTTTTCATTTACGCTACACTCCTTGCTGTTGTTATTGTTTCTGTTGAGACACTGAATTCAGATATTCACTCTACAAGCCAATACTAACTGTGTCACTGAACTTATTCATTCACTCTGTTCCTCTTTGCTTCTGACGGTGTTCCTCACATGTGCGTGTATTGCCCAACGCGGGTTAAGTTGTCAATCATGATTCCTTGCATCACTGCACTGTTATCTAAATGTTGGGAGTGTAAAGGTCATTAAATTATGGTCTGGTTGCAAACTGCATTTCCTTCCTCTGACTGCATCCCATCCCTGGCCAATATGAGGTTGAAACAGAGGAGCCACAACAAAGGTCATCTTGTTGGTCATGAGCTGATTCCTATGGCCATGTCCTGACCATACCCATTTTTAACTACTGACACCTCCAGAATATGCTTCACTAGCTTATCCCATCTGCTATTTGAACCTTGAGATTTAAAATACAGTCTTAATGATGCCAAAAATCTGCTGCTGGCACTCCCAGATTCAAACCTGTAGAAACAAATGTGAGTCAATACTCCACAGCTTGTATCTAAACTCACCCAAATACCATCCACCCATTGTTCTTATGTGCACTGATTTGTGTTGTATTGAGTCTGGAAATGCCTTTAATTAAATATTATAAAGCCCATCATCACGTCTATACATCTAATGTCACTCAGTCCCTCTATCGATTACCCACTTCTCTGTAAGTTGTTCATATTTAAGCCGATTTCCTACATGCACGTTCTTCCTCAAACAATGGTTTTCACACGTAAGAATTCTCAACATCCCTGCCAACACACACACACACACCCACACACCCACACACACACACGCCTTGTTTTGGTGCAATGGAAACAAATTTATGAAAGCCCCTTTTACAGCATGAGCTGCAAACGTCCCCATGCTCGGCAATTATCTAGTGCTAGTATTACAACAATACACAAGCAAAGGTTTACATTACTCCCTATGCTGGGCTGGTAGTCCAGTTTATTGAGCAATACCCAGACACATCCTGCACAGCTCTCCATGCTGGGCTGTCATCTTCTCCCAGTTTATCGTGCCTGGGCTGGCTCTGTCAGGCAGATTCAGAATTCGATGTAATAAACTATTTCAGCTGATCTGGCAATGTCTTCATTCTTAGAGGGCGTTGCTGAGTAGCGACTGGGGAGGATTCTGGGAGGAGTCAGCTCAGTAACCAGCGACCACTCAGCAACGATTAAAAGAGAGACAAGCTCGAGGGCAGTGGCCATTTTAGGAACAGCCATTTTGAGAAGAGTTGTTTTGTGTTTGAAGAGCTGCTGGCGACAGTAGGGGAGAAGTGAAAGTGGAAAACTGAGAAATTAAAGACAAAAATTAAAAAGTGGCACATGGTATCAAGATTCTAAAAGGGCAGTAAATGTCAACAAAATGACCCTGAGGACTCTGTGTCTCAATGCAAGGAACATTTGTATTAAAGTGGATAAATTAACTGCTCAGACAATTATTAATGGATATGATGTAATTAGAAACACAGAGACCTTGCTGCAAGGTTACCAAGGATGGGAAGTCCACGTCCAAGGATTTTCACTTTTCAGGAAACATAGATGGAAAGAAAAGAGAGGTGGGGTGGTGTAACCTCCTTGATTAAGGAGGAGATTAACACAATAGTGAGGGGCCGCATTAGCCTGGACGATTGGAATCTGTATGGGTGGAGCTGCAGAACATCAAAGGGAGAAAGACATTAGTAAGAGCTGTGCACAGACCACCAAACAGTAGTTGTGAGGTTGGGAACTGTATCAAACAGGAAATTAGAGATGCATGCAGTAAGGATACAGCCATTATTATGGGCAACTTCAATCTGTATACTTATTGGACTAACCAAACTGGCAGCAAATTGATGGCGGAAGATTTCTAGAATATATGAGGTATTGTTTCCTCAAAGAAATATTTGAAGAACCAACTGGAGAGCCGGCCATCCTAGACTGGGTATTGTGTAATGAGAGAGGATTAAGTAGCAACCCTGTGGTGCGAGAGCCTTTGGGGATGAGTGACCATAAGTATGGCAGAATTCTTCAATAAGATGGAGAGTGTATGACGAAGTTGTTATTTTAAGAGATTATTTTGTGCTGTCTTTTCTTTTCTGAAGAGCCATTGTAATGCTGAAGTGCTGAACTAGGTGCTGAAGACAACTTGTCAAACAGCTTGGGAGGCCTTGGCTTTTTTAGCAGCCCGAATGGGCGCGGCCATCACTCACAGATCCAGATTTCTGTATTTCCATTTTTCAGCAGCATCGGAGGATATTGGGGTCTCAAAGAGTTGGTGCTTTGATGAATGTGTTTTGGCTGCTATTCTCTCTGAATTTTCTTTTTTTTCCCCCTCCTGGTTAGGAGAATTACATGTGAGAAACTATGCCTGAATTTTCCTTTTTTCCCACAAGAGGTCTATTTATGAGATGTTACTATATTGGAGCAGCTAAGTATTATTTGGTACTATATCTTTTATTCAGTTAAGTTATTCTCAATTTATTCTTTGATTGCATTTTATTACAGTGTTTAAATTTATTGTGTTTTGTGTAACGTTGAGTCGTTTGTCCAGTCATATTGCATCTGAGACATTTTACATTTGCCTTTAAAATAAGAAAAAGTTAGGTCCAGTATTTTATTTTTGGCGGGGTTCTGATCTGGTGCATAACAAGTGATGCCGTTAAATCTGAGACTAGGGTCATGAACTTAAAGCTAACTGTCATAGTATGAGGCATACTATGGCTAGGATAGGATGGCCAAGGGTACGTAAGGGGTTGACAGGAGATAGCAATGGCAGACATTTGAAGACCTCATGGATGAATTTCAACAACTGTACATCCTTTTCTGTCACAAGATTAAAAACAGAGAAAGTGGCTCAATCATGGTTAACAAGGGACATCAGAGACAGTGTTGAAGCCAAAGAGGAGGCATATAAATTGACCAGAGAAAATAGCAAACCTGACGACTGGGTGAAATTTAAAATTCAGCAGAGAAGGAAAAAGGGTTCAATTTGGAAGAGGACCATAAAATATGAAAGTAAGCTTGTCGAAAGCATAAAAACTGACTGCAAAAGCTACAATGGCTTTGTGAAAAGAAAAAGACTGCTGAAGACAAATCCCTTGTAGTTAGATTCACGTGAATTCATAGTGGACAACAAAAAGATGGCAGATCAATTGAACAAATGCTTTGAATCTGTCTTTATTAAGGAGGAAACAAATATCCTTCTGGAAATGCCAGGAGACATACAGTCAAACATGAAGATGGAAGTGAAGGAAATCCTTATTCATCAGGAAGTGGTAATGGGTAAATTAATGGGATTAAAACCTGATAAGTCCCCAGGGTCTGATGGTCTGCAGTCCAGATTATTTAAGGCCGTGGTCCGAGAAATAGTGGATGTATTGGTGATCATTTTCCAGCATTCTATGGACACTGGAAGAGTTCCACTGGCTGGAGGGAAGATAATGTTATTCCACTCTTAAAAAGGAGGGAGAGAGAAAATGCAACGCGAATTATAGGCTAATTATCCTGACATTAGTCAGCGGTGGGGGGAGGGGGAGGGATGGGAAATGCTGGAGTCAATCACTAAGGATGTAATATCTATGCATTTGGAAAGCAGTTACAGAATTGGTCCACGTCAGTGCAGATTCGCTGATGGGAAATTATGCTTGACAGGTCTTCTGTATGTTTTTGAGGATGTGTTCAGTAGAGTGGACAAGGATGAATCAGTATATGTTGTGTATCTGGACATTAAAAAGGCTTTTGACAAGGTTCCACTCAATCTATTAGCAAGGAAAATTAAAGCTTATGGTTTCAGAGGTAATGCATTAACATCCCGAGATGACGGGACTGACATATGAAGAAAGAGTGGATTGACTGGGCTGGTACTCACGGGAATTTAGAATAATGAGGAGGTCTCATAGAATCATATGGAATCATTATAATACTGGACAGGCTAGATGCGGAAAAAAGGTTCCCGATGTTGGGGAAGTCCAGAACAAGAGATCACAGTCTAAGAATAAGTGGTAAGCCATTCAGGACTGAGATCAGGAAGAATTTCTTCATTCACAGATTTGTAAACCTGTGGAATTCTATCCCAAATGAAGTTGTTGAGGCCAATTAGTTAGATACATTCAAGACGGAACTGGACATGATCCTTGGGGAAGAAGGGATATGGAGAAAAAGTGGGAATGGGATACTGAGATTGCATGATCATCCATGATCATGTCGAATGGTGGCACATGCCCGAGGACTGAATGGCCTATTCATGCACCTATTTTATATGTTTGAGATTGAACCCTCTAAGATCTTACTCCTTCAGTTATTCACACTCCGCTGTCTTCATACCCATATTTCCACAACATGTTCTCAGTTAATGACGTTTTTTATTCAGGCTTTTATGTGAATCTTTCTGTCCCTTTGTTTCTTTCCGTGGCCTTGGTCTTTGGTTCCCTAATGTATTGAGTCCTGGCATTGTGAAGTTCAGAAACTGTTTTTCTCTTCCCAGTGTGTCCTATGTGGTGCCCCATATCAGACAAGAGGTTTCAACAGCATTGACTCACGTATGTGAATTTTGGTCTGTGCCTGTCCACTGAATGCCTGTATTTGTCTCTCTTAGCTGATCATGCGATCAGTGTCACAAGGAAGCCCTTCAGGTACTATTCAAAATGACCAGGTATCTGACTTGTAGCTGCGACTCCTGTTATTGAAACGTAAGTGTAGGTGCTGGGAATGGTTTCTGGAGGTTATGCTGTTAGCTGCTTCCGACATTCAGGGAGACCAGAGAATTTGGTGACCCAACTCTGTATAGAGCATGGGGACTGTAGTTACAGCATCCGGGTCTGCAACAAGAACAACAAATGGAGCAGGGGCTGCAGAGAGGGGAAGCTCTGAGCCATCAGACTGAGAGTATTTGGGGAGAGGGATCTGCTATATCCACCCCGGGTTTCCAAGAACAGTTTCCCAAGCTACACTTAACCCAGGAGCAGTGTGTGAGGGGGTCCTGATGGAACAAGTAGCTTGTCACAGAACAATGTCACCTTCTTCAACACTAGCTGCAGCTTCATACCAGGGTGAGGGCAGAGCTGCCAGTGGCTGTTAGGGTTACTGTTTTATTCGGCTTCTATGATCCAGTGCATTCCAGGCAGGATTGGTGACATATCCATCATCAGCATGTATGTCGACATCAGCGTCAACATTTAGTGATGGAGGATATATATGGTGGATGAGGTGAATACAAGGTTTCTCCCTCAGCAGGGAGCTGCTGGGAGTATCCTCGTTTTCCCAGTATAGCAGGATTCCCAATGGTATACATAGTACTACGGGGGTCCCGTGTCAATGTGAGGAGATAGACACACTGAAGGAATTCTCACTCCATTAATGTCGCAGTGTGACCATGCACAGTACGTCATGTTGGTGAATACTCACCGTCCTGGCATTAGCCACAATCTCTTTATTCAGAAGCAGGCAGCAATTCCCATTATCTTCGAACCTCCATGCAGAAAGAAAGGATGGCATCTCCGATAAAGGCTGTATCCTCGATACACAGTTCAAAACACCATCACCTTCACCACTCCCCATCGCCAGCCAACCACATCAATGTGTACCGAGAGCAATGGGGCCAATTGGAACCTCAGGAAGAAGACCGTCAGGGAAATGTAGCAACACTTCCGATGTCTGAATGGGTCAGAGTGAAGCCTCCAGTACACAATGTGTCATAATTCTGTAATCTCTCTCCATTTCACTAACGTACTGCCTTCCATTCTTCTGGAAAACAAAATGACAGGTGATATGTCACATTATATACCACCCGCCAAAGTAGTATCCATTGACTTTACCTGAGTATATACATCTGTTGCAGTCTGTCCACTTTCTCTTGGTAGTTTAATTTCCTGCTTACCTTAATGTTAATGTCATCACCAAACTCAGAGTACATTTTTTCCACTCCTTTAGTTCTTTGACATAACTTGAAAATATTTGAGGACCCAGAATTGGCCACAGTATGTCTCCATTGTTATATTCTGTCAAACTGATTAAGACCGATTTATCCCGAGAACCTGCTTCCTGTTTGGTAACTAGTCCACCCCCATTCCTGTGTAGCACATTCGAAGGATTGAATAAGAACGAGGAGCATCAGTCGGCAATTCAACCCCTCGAGCCTGCTCCGCCATTTAATGCGATCATGGCTGATGTCGTCTCAGCATTAGTACCACTTTCCTACCCGCTCACCATAACCCTTCATTTACTCAATGTCCCAGCATCCACGGCATTCTGGGTAGTGAAGCACACCGACTGACAACCCTTTGAGAGAAGTAATTTCTCCTCTCCCCAGTTTTAAATCTACTCTTATTTATCCTAAAACTATAATATCCATTGACATTTACATTGTCCATCACCTTTAGCAGCTTACATACCTCACTGAGATTTCCTTTCATTCTTCGAAACGTCAAGGAATATAAGCCTGAACTGCTCAATCTCTCTCTATGAGGCAACCTCATTATCTCTGGAACCAATCTAGAGAAACTCTTCCTTACTGCTTCCAATGCAACTCAAGTTTTTTTCTTCCGTCAGGGCACAAAGACTTGACATAGTACTCTAATTGCGGGCTCATTACTGCCTTACATATTTGCACAAAATTTTCCCGACTTTTATCCTCTACCATTTTCGAAATAAATGTCAAAATTACGCTCTCCTTTCTGATTACTTGCTGGACCTGTGTGCGAGTTATCTGTGATATGCACAAGGATACCTGGATCCCCCTGCACTTAAGTGCTCTGATGTTTCTCTCCATTTAGATAATAAGTTGCCTTTCTATTCCTCTGACCAAAATGAATAAGCTCATAATCATCCATGTTAAATTTCACTGCCAAGTGTTGGTCCATTGACCTAACCTATCACATCCATTTGTTAATCTCGTGCATCTTCATTGCGCCATATTTTTCCACCTATTTTAGTGTCAACTGACAATTTGGCTAAAGTATTTTATTTCCATCCTCCAAGTATTAATATAGATTGCAATTAGTTGGGTCATGGTGAACAGACTCTATGGCACCCCAAGAGTTTCATTTTTCCAACCAGTAAACAAGGCATTTATTCCACCTCACTGTTTTGTTTTTTGGTTAGCCAATCCTCTATTCAACCTAACAAATTACTCTTTACTTGATGTGCGCTTGTCGCATGGATTAATCTTTTGTGCAGTACCTTTTGCTTTGCCTTCTGGAAGTCCAGATAGATTACATCTCTAGGACCCCCACTATCTATCTTGGGCTTGTCCCATTTTTAAAGAACTCCAGTAAATAATTCACACACTATTTCTCCTTCATAAAACCATGCTGACTCTGATAGATCGTGGTTTGACTTTGCAAATCTCCTGATATTAATTCCTCAATAATGGATTCTAACAATTTGCCTTAAACCTTGAAGCTTGCCCACTACTTTTGTTGCATAGTGAAGATGATTATTCTAAGTTCTTCCCTTTCTAAAACCTCTCCATTCACTTTCCAAATCCTGTGTAACGGGCACAAGGCTGTAACAGATCTGCTTCAGTTGCATGCGTGGCTGAATGGGGTCATTCTGTTCCTGGTTTACAAACTCGATGGTCTGAATGTCCTCCTGGTGTTCTTACATTATAGTCTCAATGACCAAAATGTCCTGCTGCTGTTCCTGAGTAAAAGGGTCAATATCTGTTTTTCCTCCTCCTGTTAATGTGGCTTGAGGGGTTAAGGAATCTTCCTGGTTCAGTATAAGATTTTGACGGGCTGAACAGTCTCCTCATATACCTCGATAACAAGCTTGGGATACTGAATAGTGTCCTCC
Source organism: Ginglymostoma cirratum (assembly GCA_024137785.1). Lineage (NCBI taxonomy): Eukaryota > Metazoa > Chordata > Chondrichthyes > Orectolobiformes > Ginglymostomatidae > Ginglymostoma > Ginglymostoma cirratum. The sequence goes on from JAHRHZ010000102.1 coordinate 4,595,647, forward strand.
TGCATCTCTGCAATGGGATCAAGAGAGGGGTTGGTCGTCTCCTGTTACTATAGAACAAACACGTGACTGTATCACCTCCTTTCCCATAAAAGTCTTAAGTAGTTTTGCATCCTTATCCATTACCTATGCTACAGGCTTGATGTGCTGAATGGCCTCCTCCTATTCCTCTTTAACAATCTCCAGCCATTTTGTGGCCTCATCCTGTTCCTCTGTTATAGTCTTGAAGAGGCAGAATGGGCCAATCCTGTTGTTTTGTAAGAGGACGCTAAAGCTTCATGAACCTAGTCTGGGTTCAGTGTTATATGCTCGAGGGTCCGATTGGCCTCGTCCTCTAACTGTATATCAGGCTCCAGGGATTGAATAGCCTCGTGATGTTCTGGCAGAACACGGTCGAAGGCCTGAATATGCTTCTGGTCTTCTGGTGTAACGGGCCCAAGAAACAGAATTGATTCCTCCATTTGCTGTATAATTGCTTCTGTTGCTGACTTCCTCCGGTCTTCTCTATAAAATATGAGATCACCTTTCAATTTTGTAAACTCTAAAGGGTACTTGATCAACCTGATCATCCTTTCCTTATAGGTTAACACCTTCATTGCAGAAATCAGTTGAGGGATCCATCTCTGAGCTGCTTCCAATGAAACAATATCCTTTTTTCAGTGAGGAGACTAAATCTGCACATACTTCTCCAGATGTGACCTCACTAAGATCCTACCCAGCAGCAGCAACACTTGCCAGCCTGCTGCAAGGTTTCCACCCAGGTTAGGGGTGTCTCAGCAGCCTGGAGAGATACACAGCATTGTTGGAATATCATTGTCTTTCTCTATTTCAGCAACGCAATGGGATATCTGGTGAAAATTTCACAGTGACACTTGAGAAGAATGAAAAAGATGCGACAAGATGACTTCACTGAATTGGAAAAGTACATTCTAAGATTTAATGGAAGACGTGTCCGCAATAAGGAATCTGTTGGAACGTCTTATAAAGGATGTAATAGTGGAGTTGCAGAAAGAATAGAACAAAATTAGAGAGAATGACCAATCATTTCTGATAGTAAAATCATAACTGACAAACATTTTGGAATTGTTTAAAGATGTTTCTTGTGAAGATTGACAATGAAAGAACAGTCGATGTTGTATAGTTGGATATTCAGGAAGACTTTTTTTTTAACAAACTCACACCGTAATTTTGTGAATAAAATTAAAGCGAAGTATATTGGGAGGAGTATATGCGAATGGAAAGGTAAAAGTTAGCTTCATTCAAAGGGAATCGTAATATAGTATTAAAGATGTCCTGCACCAGTTGTATAGAGCGTTGGGGAGACTATACCTGGAGTATTGTGTACAGTTTGGTGTCCCAATCTAAGGAAGAATATACTGACCACCGAGCAATTACAATGAACATTCTACAGGTTAACCCCTCAGATGACAAGATTGTCTGGTGAGTGAACTCAGTCTGTGTCCTTTGGAATTTCAAAGAACGAGAGGTGATCACAGTGAAACTTAGAAAATTCACACAGAAGGGACTGACTATCACAGGGGCATGGAGATGTGAAAACAGACAAGATTATCGAAAATGCCAAGATATTCCACGAGTATGTCAAGCAGAACAGAATAACCAGAGAATAACTATAGCCCATTAGAAACCAGTGGAACAATTTGTGAGTGAAGTTGGAGAAAATTGGTAGATTGTTTTGTGAGAGTTTCGCATCTGTTTTCCTTGGGAGAAGGACGATGTAAGTACAGAATTCATGAAGATGGACTGTGAAGCTCTTGAGAAGATTGACAGAAGATGTGAGCAGGAATTGATCATTTTGGCTAGTTAAAATTGAATAAATCCCCAGGTCAAGATGAGTTGTACCTCAGGCTGCTGCTGGAGACAGGGAGGAAATTTGTAAGTAGAATTCGGCCACAGGGGAGGTGCCAGAAGGCTGGGTATTAGCTAATGTGGTGCCAATTTATAGTAAGGATGGTGGAGATAATCCAGAGAACGATAGACAGGTGAGTACCAGATCAGTGTAAGGGAAAATATTAGAGAAAATAGCATAGGGGAAAATTGACATCAATTTAGAGGCAAAGTTTGATCAGGGATGGTCAGCATGATTTTAACAGAGGGAAGTCATGTCCAATGAATTTGGTTGATTGTTTTTTGAAGAAGTCTATTATATTATTTTTCAGAAAGGCCTTTAACAAAGTCCCACATGGGAAACTGACAGAGTACAATATCGTGGTATTAAGGGCAACTTGGCAAATAGTATCCAAACTTGTCTCAGTGGCAGGAGACAGATGTTGGTGGTAGAAGACTGGAGACCAGTGTTACTGCATACCACAGGGATCAGTGCTGTGTCCTTTATTGTTTGTTGTATTCATAATTGATGAGGATGTGAATGCTGAGGGGGTTGGGGGGAGTGAGATCAGTAAGTTGGCATTTGATACAAAGAATAGCTTGGTAGTTGGCACGAAGGAGGGAGGTCTTATGTTACAGGAAGATAAAAATAAAATGGTCAGATGGGCAGATCAATGGAAAATTGAATCTAACCCTGATAAATATGAGGTGGTGTGCTTTGGAAGAAGGAACAAGATAGGGGAATACTCGATGAATAGCAGAACACGAGGTAGCTCAGGGAGTGCTTCTCCACAGATCTCTGATGTGACTGGACAATGGAGGAGGTTAGTTATGAAAGCATCCTGTACCATAGGCAGTGCATTTATTCATCAAGGTATAGATTACAAGAGCTATACAGGACTTTGGATAGGCCAAGATGGAATACTGAGTGCAGTTCTGGGAACAACATTACAGGAAGGATGTGATTGCACTGAAGGGGGTGCAGAGGAAACTCAACCACGGTGTTCCCTGGGATGGAGCATATCAGCTATGAAGAGAGACTGAGCAAACTCGTGGTTTTATCTTTGGAGCAGACAAAGCTGAGGAGAATGAAATTCAGACATATAAGAACGGTAGAGAAATGCACAGGGTGGATAGGCAACAGCTGTTCCTTTTATGTATTATTTATGTATTATGATGAATTATGTATCTACGCTCCTGGGTCTCTCTGTTCGACAGCACTCCCCAGTTACCTTTCACTAATGGTGTAATCCTGCCCTGGTTTGTCTAACACTATGCAACACCTCACATTTATTTACATTAAACTCCATTTGCCATTCCTCGGCCCACTGGCCCAGTTGGTCAAGACCTTAGATAACCTTCTTCGCTGTCAACACAATTTTGGTGTTATCTTACTATCCATGTTTCCTATATTTTCATCCAAACCATTTATATCATTAGAAAATAACAGCGGACCCAGCACAGGTCATTGTGGCGCACCGCTGGCCACAGGCCTTGAGCTGGAACAACTCTCTACCACTACTCTCTTTCTCCTACCATCAAGGCAATTTTGTATACAATTGATTATCTCTTCCTGATCCCATATGATTTACCCTTACTAATCAGTCTACGATGTGGAACCTTGTCGACAACCTTGCTAACGTCCATGTAGACAATGTCTACCAGTCTGCTTTCATTTGTCTCCTGGTCACCTCCTCAAAAATTCAATGGCGTTTGTGAAAAATGACACCCCAGATGCAAAGCCATGCTGACTATCCAAAATCAGTCCTTGCCTTTCGAAATGTATCAAATTCTATATCTCAGAATTCTCTTCAACAACTTATCCAACACTGATATCACACAAAATCATATTCAGCCTGGGAACCCTGCAGCCCAATGGCATCAATGTGGATTTCACAAGCTTCAAAATCTCCCTTCCCCCAACCGCATCCCAAAACCAGCCCAGCTCATCTCCACCTCCCTAACCTGTTTTTCCTCTCACCTCAAGCCACACCCCCATTTCCTACCTACTAACATCATCCCGCCCCCTTGACCTGTCCGTCCTCCCTGGACTGACCTATCTCCTCCCTACCCCCCTACCTACACTCACCTTTACTGGCTCCATCCCCGCCTCTTCGACTTGTCTGCCTCCTCTCCACCTATCCTCTCCTCTATCCATCCTCTATCCGACTCCCCCTCTCTCCCTATTTATTTCAGAACCCTCTTCCCCTCCCCCATTTCTGATGAAGGGTTTAGGCCCGAAACGTCAAGTTTTCCTGCTCCTATGATGCTGCTTGACCTGCTGTGTTCATCCAGCCCCATGCTTGTTATCTCGGATTCTCCAGCATCTGCAGTACCTTTTATCACTGATATCACACTCATCGGTCTGTAGTTTCCTGAGGTTCACTTTCAGCCTTTCTTAAATAATGGCACAACGTTAGCCACCATCCAGTCTTCTAGTACCTCACCTGTGCTGCCAGTTATGCAAATATCTCTGGTAAGGAATCTTTTAAAGACATCACTGTTTATTTCCCAAAGATCCCCACTTCCATGTCTTTCTCCACATTAAGTACTGACGTGGAAAATTCGTCTATAATCTCATCATCTCCTCACACATAGATGGATAAGGGTCTCTATTCGCCCCCTACTTACTCTTTTTCCCTTAATATACTGATAGAATCTCGTTGTATTCTCATTTATAGACCAAAGCTATCTCATGTCCCCTTTTTGCCCTCCTGACTTCCCTATTAAGTATATTGACAGACCCCTGTACTCCTCATGGGACTGACTGATCCTACTGCCTATACCTAATATATACCTCCTTTTTTTCTTGATAGAGCCCCAATATCTCCTGTCATCCAGTGCTCCTTCCTCATGCCAGCCTTCACTTTCACACTAACAGGTATGCTCCTGATACACTCTCTTCAAGATTTCATATGGATCAATAGGAGTATCTCTCACTTACAGGTCAAAACTGTTAATCTTTCATAATTTATGACCTTTATGTTTGGAACAAGTAAAGTGAAACAACTTTGAAAAGCTTTGAAAACAACTGTATATTTCATTGCTCAATTTAGGAGTCACTACTGAACACAATTCATTAGGTGAGGTCTCAGTAACACCCTGTATAGATTCAATAAACTATTACTATTGTTATAATTGATGAACATTGCAAAAGAAAAACAATCTATATATTTTCCAAATGACCTGCTGCAACTGCAGACTAACTTTATTTGAGTTGTACGCCAGGACACTATTATCCTTCTGTACCTCTGAATTCTGCAATCTATCTTCAAGTTTACAATTTATTTTGTCATTCTGTCAAAACACAAACTTCCCACGACCGACATTATACAATTTCAGATGAACAGTAACCTCCCCTGTTTATATCCCATTGCTGACTCTCTGCCTATCTTGGTGTATGAGCTCAGCTCCAATCAATTCCGTGCCCTCTCCCAAATCATTAACATAGATTGTAAAACATTGATGACCACACACTGATCCCAGAGGCACTCCATTAGATCCAACTTTATAGCCTGAATATTTATCTCTACCCTCTATTTCATGTTAGCTAGCCAGGGCTTCCCTGTTCCTGGGGAACAGCCTAGAAAGATTGCATAGCCTTGTCGTGTGCTGTGTAATGTGCTCAAAAATCTGAATGACTTCATTCTAATCCTGCAAAATTCCTTACACTGGCAGAATGATCTCCTTCTGTCACATTGTGACGATCCTGAATGGCTGAATGGAATCTTCCTCTACATCTGTAACAGTGTTGATGGGTTGTGTGAGCGAAGAATATTGGTTGGGAGAAACAGTTTGCCCTTCGGCTCCTCGAGACTGCTGCACCATTCAGAATGCCCATTGTTGATGTGATTATGTCTAAACACCATCTATTTTTCCCATCTATTCAAAACAATCATTGACTCTGCTGCCCATCAAAGGTCAGTCGAAATCAGCCGTGAATATCTTCCATAGCTGAGTCTTCACTGCTCCCTGGGAATGAGAACATCATAGATCAAACAACCCATATAAAGGACAAAGAGACATCTTTATCCCAATGCAGGACTCATTATTTCTGAAGTGGGTTAACCTCATACCAAATCAACACCTCATTTGTGACTAAAGGGCAAAGCAATTAAGAACATATATAGACCATTCAGCCCCAGTATTTATTAACCTCAACCTCCACGGGACTCTCAGGTCACATTTCAAGATACCATAGAAAACCAAAACAGCTTTAAATATTTGAGCAGAGTTCGGCCATTTGGCCAATCAGGTCTGCTGTGCTGTTCATTCATGACTGAAATGTCGCAGAACACCATTTTCCTGCTTTCTCCCCATAAGCCTTGAATTGCTTAGAAAGGAACAATATCTATCTCCATCTTAAAGACACTGCTGTCTCTGTGTGAATGTGTCTATGTGTGTGCATGTGTCTACGTTTTTATGGTTGTGTGTATGTGTGCCTGTGTCTGTGTTTGTGTTTTTGTGTCGGTGCCTGTTAATGTGTGTGTCTCTATGTATATATGCATCTATCTGTCTGGGTTTTGGGTGTTTCAGTGTACTAATGTGCGTCTTTCTGTGTCTGCATCTCTGTGAAATTTGGTCTCTGTCGTTTTGGGAGTGAATCTATTGAAATGGGGAAGAAAATGTCTCTCCTCTCTCCCTCTCTCCCTGCCAGTCCGTCTTGCATTTTGTGTGATGCAATGCCTCCCTCTGCTGGCCTCCCCATGCTACTGTCCAAAGCAGCACTTCTTTTTGGGATCAAAGACTGCAAATCTCACATGTTTGACGGCTATTTCGTTCTTCAAAGAATATCTGTGGAGACGCCGAACATTTTCTCCGATTCCCTGTGATTTTGTATCTGAGACATTAGCAGAAGAAGAAGGACATATCTATTGCTGGTCCGTATGCCTCTATTTGGTTTGTTTCACATCTTTTGAATCCTTTCTCACCATAATTTGGAAGAGGACATAAAAAACAGAGGAATTTAGATGGAATGAAATAAAAGTGATCTGAACCTTTTCCAAAGTCCCTGTAAATCAGAAGAACCTGGATACAAATGCATGACAATACTCTTTCTGTATATAGTCTGTGTCAGAAATAATGCCCAGAGACAAATCATTTCCACAATGCAGAAGAAGCACAAACATGACTCCATGTGAGCATGTTCCACTCTGAGGGGCGTCAGTACAATTACAATCCTCTCCACTCCAGCCCAGTGTGTGTGTGTGTGTGTGTGTGTGTGTGTGTGTGTGTGTGTGTGTGTGTGTGTG
>JAHRHZ010000102.1:4602750-4626249 GCA_024137785.1 Ginglymostoma cirratum
GTGTGTGTGTGTGTGTGTGTGTGTGTGTGTGTGTGTGTGTGTGTGTGAGAGAGAGAGAGAGAGTGTGTGTGTGTTTGTGTGTATGTCTGTGAGAGAGAGAGTGTGTGAGTGTGTGTGTGTGTGAGAGTGTGTGTGTGAGTGTGTGTGGCTGTGTTGATGGCGCTGTCCGTTTGTTTGGTGCTCTGAGCCGATGTCCTCCCACTCTCCCTCCCAGACTTGAGTCCCTGATGGTTTTCATCCACAGCCGCTGTCGCTGAGATATGGCGTGGAGTCCAGCAGAGGGAGACAATGCATACAATGCATTATTTTAAACACCACAGAGACTGTCAGACGTGTCACGCACTCTCACAATAAGGATTTGCAATGCTCCCCCTGCTTGGCATAAAGCGCAGTTTACTGTGCAATCGATGAGCGTAACCTGTACAGCTCTCCATGCTGGGCTGCCATCTTGTCCACGTTTATGGCGTCTGGTTTGATTCTGTCAGGCGGATTCAATATTCGATGTTTTGAACAATTTTAGCTGACCTGGCAATGTCTTTATTCACTTGTTCCCATTCTTGTAGTTTGGTCTGCCCAAGGTATCACTCGGTCAGTTACTCCCATTCAGCTGTTTCCATCTCCATATTTCCACAATAACTTCTTATTTAACTGTTGGTTTCTATCTTTAATGTGAATGTGTCTGTTCTGCCGTATCTTTCCATGGCCTTGTTTTTGGCTTCCCAGCGTTTCGAGTGCTCGCATTGTGAAGTTCAGAATCGATGAAATGATGTGTGTCAGGCTGTTGTTTAGTTCGCAGTATGATCCGGAACTTTCCAGGCAAGAGTGGGTGATATATCCATCATCTCCAAGCATGTTGACATCAATGTCACTACTCGGTGATGGAGGATATATGTAGTGGATGAGGTGAACACTAAGTTTTCTCCCTCAGCAGAAAGCTGCCAAGTGTATACTTGATTTCCCAGTTTAGCCTGCTTTCCGATGGTGTACATTCCCTGTCAATGGGGAGAGGTAGAGGAGCTGAAGGAACTCTCACTCCATTAGTGTTGCAGTGTGACCATGCACAGTACATCATGTTGGTGAATACCCACTGTCCTGGCAGCAGCCACATCCTCTTCATTCCAAAGCAGTCAGCTATTCCCACCGTCTTCGTGTCTCCATGTAGAAATAAAGGACGGCCTCATGGATAAAGATCGCCCTTGGAATACGGTTCAAAACACCCTCCTAATCACAACCCCCCACTTATCAACAAACCACAACAAATTATCCTGTGTGTATGAGAAGAATGTAGCCACTGGGAACATTAGAGAGCAGACCATCAGGGAGATGGAACAACGCTTCTGATGTCTGAATGGGTCAGAGTGAAGCCTCCAGTACACACTCTATTACTACATCCTGCAATCTCTCTCCATTAATGTAATTCACAGCCTTTATTCTTCCTGAAAAATTCACAGGTTCACAGTTGCCCATGTTGTATTCCATTTGCCAAATTTTTGCTCATCCCATGGATGCCCAGTTTCGATTTCCTCGGTCCTTTAGAAGTATGCCCTACTTCGCAGGAGGTACTGCCACATAACACAGTGGATGGGATCTTCAGTATGAGTCTGAGACTCCCCCTGCCAGGTCTGTGTACTGGGTGCTCCAACAGATGCTATTAGGGAAAGATACATCTTTGACAAGTAGTTTGGTGAGAATGTTTCTCTCTTGTTGATTCACTCATCACTTCCCACAGTCTGCCTGCTGTGTATTTCAGGCCTCACCCTGCTCAGTCAGTAGCGGGACTGTGGAGACACTTGTGGTGATGGACATTGAAGTACCACACCCAGAGTACGTTCTGTGTCTTTGTCACCCTCAGTGCTTCCTCCAATTTGTTTTCAATATCAAGGAGAACTGATTTATCACTGAGGGGTGGTGTGGAGGACAGTAGATGTCCCCCTTCAGGGGATTTCCTTGATCATCTTTGACCTGTTACCATGAGACTTCTCTGGGTCTGGAGTCAATGTTAGGGAATTCCAGGGTAACTCCTTCCTGACTGTATATCACGGTGCCACCGCCACTGGTGGGTCTGCCCTGCCAGTGGGACAGGATATGCCCAGGGATTTCATGGGACATTGTCTATCAGGTCTGATTCTGTGAGTATGACGATGTCAGATTGTTTCCTGACCGGTCAAAATGAGGAACAAAGGTAACACTGGAGAAGAAATTAATAGCTTAAACAACTGAATGAAAGGCACTCTATCTGAATGTGTGTTGAAATCTCAGGAAAGATTGAGGAATCCACTGTATCAATTTAGGTAAATGGATATGATGTAATGAAATTTGGGAGACATGACTACAGGGTGACTAATATTCAGAACTGAATATCTAGAACAATTTACATTTGGGAGTTTATGCAAAAAGGACAGGGAAGTTGGGCAGATCTCCAAATGAGGAATGATATTTGTCCGATCATAAAAGAGGGTCTTACATCAGATGATTAAATTATGAGCTTAATCTAATTGTTTTTGTATGCAAAGTGCCAGTTGTGTTGAGTTTGGAGAGAGATTTCCACCGTGAAGCTGTGTGAATCTCACCAAAGCTGATGGACAGAAGGGCCTTTGTGATGTTGGTCTTTATGATTCCATCACGTCCTATAACTGACATTCCCGGGAACATTCTGCAAATGATATTGTTTGTAAACTGACGAAAGTCAGTTAATTGAACAAAAGATGTGATCCTGAGGGAAGAGATCACATTCCAGGTAGAAGGAGGCTCTATTTCAAAGTCCCCTCCGACAGTTAAGGGGGTTAATATGTTTTCCCTGGATTTACATTTCTTGACGACTCAGGATGTTATGTAATTTAGTCTAAAAGACAGAAATTTCCAACTTCCGTTCATCTTCAAGGAACTGGAAGAGTTATTCATTTTGGCAACTTTTTCACAGATCATATCAGGAATCGTAAAGAAGTGACCTGTTTCTGCTCTTGAGTGATCGAGCGTGTGGGAATGTTCGAGAAACCATCTGTTATTATGGATGTATGTCTGTGTGTTGGGGAGGTAGAGTTTCTTATGTATCATCTTACATTTTTTGTTAAAAAAATTGAGACCTTACTATTTGTTATTTCAGCTTCAATTATTTTAAACAAAGCAGTGATACATTTGAAAATGTCACTGTGTCCTCAATCAAACTTTGCCTCCAGGCTGATGTATAATTGTTTTCCTTCCTCACAGTTAACGTAGTGACGATCTACGTCCTGCTTTATAAAGATTGTGGATTGTCTCCGTGTGTCAGACGTTACCTGGGGGCCATGTCAGTGGCGGATCTACTGGTCATTATCCTCGACCTGATATTGAGACACATTCCCATTTTTTATGTGGAACAGTTTTATTTCCTATTCTTCATCCCCGTGTGTAATGTCCACGCTGCCCTGCTTGATGCAACCGCTGACTGTTCAGTGTGGTTCAACGTCACTTTCACCTTTGATCGATTTCTGGCCATTTGTTGCTAGAATCTGAAAAGCAAATATTGCCGTGAGAAAACGGCCGCTGTGGTTCTGGCGTTGAAGGAGACAATAATTTCTTCCTCGTCGATTTGTTTTTCAACAACCAGGTATATGAGAAAATTAATGGGGCACCCATTGATTTACCCATATCAGGTCTTACAGCGGAAGGAGTTATGCTTAGGATTACCCATCATGACAGCACACACCATACAAATTCAGAGCAGGACAGAACAAAAAACGCTTCAACGGAGGCTATATAGCACTGAAGATGTCACCTAGAAGGGAGACAAAGAATTTGCACGAAAACCAGTCAGCTCGGTAATCAGCCGACAGCTCCAACCACAACCCGAGTAACAGATCTTTTACTAAAACATGTTATAAACAGTGAATTTGTTATGGAAGTGTAGATATTGCTGGCGAAACTCAATGGGTATGGTAGCATCTGTAGGAAGAAGGCCGAGATAACATGTCAAATCTGTGGACTCTTCATCAGAACAGTTTTTGTTACAGATCTCCAACATCTGCAGTCTATTGTTTTGTGTTAGATAGGCAAGTATTTTGCAGACTGCCTTATCAATGGATGACTTCATCCACAAAGCAGCGAAAGGGGTGAGGGCAGAAGTGCAGGAAAAGTTTCAGTCACCACTGAAGACCCCATCCATGAGTGTTTGGGAGTGGGTGTAATACTTGCATGAGGGGAAAGGAGGCCATTGTGGAGGTACCCCACTGGAAGTTGCCATCATCCGAACAGGTGTGATGGATCCAGAGAAAGGGAAAGAATTCAGTCACTCTCAGCTGATCATTGGGGTGACGTCGTGGCTCAGTGGTTGGCACTGCTGCCTCACAGCACCAGGGGACTGGGCTTGATTCTAGCCTTGAGCGCTTTCTACGTGGAGTTTGCACGGGTTTTCTCAAGGTGTTCTGCTTTCCTCCTACAGTCCAAGGAAGTACAGGCTAGCTGGATCAGCTATGGGAAATGGGATACAGGGGTTGGGTAGTGGTGAGCCTGGTGGGATACTCTTTGGATGGTTATTGTAGACAGAATAGGCTGAATTACTTTTTTTCCACGCTGTCGGGATTCTATGAAGGTCTCTGAGTTTGGAGATATTTCCCAGGAACCTACCTCTAAGTTCTGCCCTAATTTGCTTTACCAAAATGCAACACCTCACATTTATGTAAAATAAAATTCATCTGCCACTCTTCAGCCCATCTGGTGAATGTCCCATTGAACTCTGAGATTACATTCTTGAGTGATGACTACTCCACCAATGTTGGTGTTACCTGCAAACTTACTAACCATTCCTACTATATACACATCCAAATCATTTCTCTAAATGACAAAAGCCAGAGGACCCAGTAACCATCCCTATGGCATACGGCTGGTCACAGACCTCTGGTCTGAAAAGGAACCCTCCACCACCACCCTCTATCTCCTACCTTCGAGCTAATTTTGTATCCAAATGACATGCAATCCTACCTTGCTAACCATTCTCCCATGTAATTCCGTGTTGAATGCCTTGATGCAATCCACATGGACAATTTCCACTGCTCTGCCTTCATCAGTCTTAGAACATAGAACATAAAAGAGTACAGCCCAGCACAGGCCCTTTGGCCCACGATGTCGTGCCGAACTTTTACCCTAATCCTAGGGTCTACCTTACCTCCACCCCTACCTTATACTATCAGCTGTATGCCTATCAAATAGTCGCTTAAATTCCCCTAATGAGACCGACTCCACTACCCTCCCTGGAAATGCATTCCACAAGTCTTCTTCGTCACTTCAAAAAACTCAATCAAGCTCATGAGATACAATTCTCCATGCACAAAGCTATGTTGACTACCCTGTATCAGTCCTTGCCTTTCCGAATACATACAAATACTGTCCCTCAGAATTCCCTTTAACAACTTGCCCCCGACTTATGTCAGGCTCACCAGTGTATAGTTCCCTGGCTTTTCCTTACCACCTTTCTTAAATAATGGCACTACATTAGCCACCCTCAAATTTCCAGCACCTCACCTGTAGCTATCCATGATACACATATTTCAGCAAGGGGCCCAGCAGTCCCTTCCCTAGCTTCCCACGGAATTCTAGGGTAAACTAATCAGCTCCCAGAAATTTATCCACCTTTATGCATTTTCAGACAACCGACACCTCCTCTTCTGCAATGTGGGCACTTCTAAAGATACCATTATTTATTCCCCCAAGTTCTCTCGCTTCCATATTCTTCTCTACAGTAATTTCTGATGCAACATATTCATTTAGTGTCTCACCCGTCTCCCGTGGTTTCACACATAGGCGGCCATGCTGATTTTTAAGGGGCCGTATTCTCTCTCTAGTTACTCTTTTTCCCTTAATGTATTTGCAGAACCTCTTTAGATTCTCCATAACACTATTTGGCAAAATTATCTCATGTCCCTTGGTTTCCCCTCCTGATTTCCTTCTTAAGTATACTCCTACTGGACTTATACACCTCTAAGGATTCTAACGATCGAAGCTGTCTATAGCTGGCATGCGCTTCCTTCTTTTCCTTGACCAGTGGCTCGATTTCTCTAGTCATCCAGCATTCCCTTCAATAACTGGCCTTGTCCTTCACCATGAAAAGAATATATTGCATCTGGACTCTCGTAGTCTCATTTTTGAAGGCAACCCACTCTCCAGCTATCCCTTTAACTGCGAGTCACTTCTACCAATTAGTTTTTCAAAGTGTTTGCCTAATACATTCAAAATTGGCCTTACTCCAATTTGGAGCATTAATGTTTACATCAGGTCTATCTTTTTCCATAACAATTTCAAAACGAATAATTAACGCGTAACGTGCTTAGAAGCAGAAACACTTCCTCCTGTTCCCTGTAATAGGTTCGAGGGGCTGAATGGCCTCCTCCTGTTCCTGCATAACAGACTCAAGAGGCTGAATGGCCTCTTTCCTTCCCGCTGTAACAGGCTCGAGGCGGTAAATAAGGCAGCAACCCATGGACGATGAGCAGATGTTAAACTGTATCTGATGGAGGCCTCTCCCTTCTCAGTTACAGAAACACAAACAATACAATGTACTGCACGTGTCCTCTCAGGAAGACCTTGTGCAGCAGCAGAAACATCTGGATGAGTGTTTTTGCAAAATGTGCTAACATTCCCACATTCCACATTTTCAAGTGGTAATAGGTCAGTGTGGGCTGAATGGCCTCCTCCCAACGCTCTATAACAGGCACATCGGGACAGAATTGATTCCCCTGTTCCCGAGGAGCAGTGTCAATGCTTCAATTGACGTCTCAAGGTTATGAAAGTATTTGATAAGAAGGCACTTAAAATGGGGCATAATTACACAAAATCAATGGGCAATAAATATTGTTACCCTGGGTTATGGTCTTTACAAATTTTCCTACGAGTTATTTACTCTGAGTTAACAAGGCGTGGGGCTGGATGAACACATCAGGCCAAGCAGCATCATAGGAGCAGGAAAACGTGACGTTTCGGGCCGAGACCCTTCATCAGAAATGGTGGAGGGGAAAAGGGTTCTGAAATAAATATGGAGAGGGGGGCGGATTTAGGATGGATAGAGGAGAGGATAGGTGGAGAGGAGGCAGACAAGTCGAAGAGGTGGGGATGGAGCCAGTAAAGGTGAGTGTAGGTGGGGGAGGGGGGTAAGGAGGAGATAGGTCAGTCCAGTGAGGGTGGACAGGTCAAGGGGGCAGGATGATGTTAGTAGATAGGAGATGGGGGTGGGGCTTGAGGTGGGAGGAGGTGATAGGTGAGAGGAAAAACAAGTTAGGGAGGTGGAGATGAGCTGGGCTGGTTTTGGGATGCGGTTGGGGGAGGGGAGATTTTGAAGCTTGTGAAATCCACATTGATACCTTTGGGCTGCAGGGTTCCCAGGCTGAATATGATTTGTTGTTCCTGCAGCCTTCGGGTGGAATCACTGTGGCATTGCAGGAGGCCCAGGATGGACATGTCGTCTGAGGAATGGGAGAGGGAGTTGAAATGGTTCGCGACTGGGAGGTGCAGTTGTTTGTTGCGAACTGAGCGCAGGTGTTCTGCAAAACGGTACCCAAGCTTCCACTTGGTTTCCCCGATGTCGAGGAAGCCACAACGGGTACAGCGGATGCAGTATACCACATTGGCAGATGTGCAGGTGAACATGTGCCTGATGTGGAAAGTCTTCTTGGGGCCTGGGATTGGGGTGAGGGAGGAGGCGTGGGGGCAGATGTAGCACTTCCTGCGGTTGCAGGGAAAAGTGCCGGGAGGGGAGTGTGGAGCGGACAAGGGAGTCGCGGAGGGAGTGGTCCCTCCGGAAGGCAGATAAGGGTGGGGAGGGAAAAATGTCTTTGGTGGTGGGGTCTGATTGCAAATGGCAGAAGTGTTGGAGGATGATGCGTTGTATCCAGAGGTTGGTGGGGTGGTACGTGAGGACGAGGGGGATTCTTTTTTGGTTATTATTGTGGGGATGGGGCGTGAGGGATGTGTTATGGGAAATGCGGGAGACACGGTCGAGGGCGTTCTCGATCACTGTTGGGGGGGAGGTGCGGTCCTTGAAGAATGAGGACATCTGAGATGTACGGGAGTGGAATGTCTCATCCTGGGAGCAGATGCGGCGTAGGCGAAGGAATTGGGAATAGGGGATGGCATTTTTTCAGGAAGGTGGGTGGGAGGAGGTGTATTCCAGGTAGCTGTGGGTGTCAGTGGGGTTGAAATGGACATCGTTTTCTAGGTGGCTACCCGAGATGGAGACAGAGAGGTCCAGGAAGGAGAGAGAAGTGTTGGAGATGGTCCAGGTGAACTTTAGGCTGGGGTGGAATGTGTTGGTGAAGTGGATGTTTTATCCCTATATCCTTTTTTCAACAGGGTGGGACATATACACTCCTGCAGTGTTCCAGCTTTACTCCCACGTGCAATGAAGGAAGATTAAAAAGATTGAAAAATTTATGGACCAACTCAGCAACCCTCATACATTCCATTCAGACTGAGTAAATGTTCCCTTTTATTGTGATATGAAAAATGATGTAAGGAAGGCGTTAACTGAACCTGTTTGTTCAGTGGCTGTGATTAATGTCAGTCTCCATGGATTCTAATTATCCCAGTGGAAGGTTCCGATTTTTTTTAATAATAAATCGGCTCCGTTCAATGGGTTATCCAATAATATGAGCAGGAGCATTACCAACAGCACTAACAGGGATCAGCAGCTCCAGAAAGAGGAGGAAGAGAGATCAGAATCTGAAAACATTGCACTGTGACAACAATGAACAGGAGTTTATCCAATTATATTTGGTATCTTTCTATGTAATCTGATCGATGGTCACTATCACGGAAGATCTTTTATGTACTTTTTATTATCCAGTATTTTTATTATCCTATCCTGGCTATCGTTGGTGTCCCTGGTAAGTATTACTGACCAGTTATTATTGCGAGAAGCCAAGTTTGACGGTATTGCTGGTCTTTTCATTTATTCTACAGTCCTTGCTCCTGTGACTCTGAATTCAGGCATTCACTCCACAAACTATTATGAACAGCATCAGTGAACGTGTTCATTCTGTCTCTCCGTATTTGCCTCTGACAGTGTCCCTAAGTCTCTTTGTTGACCTACTCAGTTCCAGTTGTTAACCACGATTCGTTGTATACCTGCCCCTATTACTTAAATATTGGAAACATGAAGGCCACTGTCTTCTCCTCTGGTTACTAACTCCATTTCTTTCCTCTGACATCATCCCATCACTGGCCAATATCTGAAGTTGAAATGGACAGTTCAAAACTGCAGTGATCCCTTTGGCCATGAGCTGATTCCTGACACCATATCATGACCGTTCCTAATTTTAACTACTGACACCTCCAGAATATTCTTCATTGACTCATGTCATCTGCTATTTGAAGTTTGAGCTATGAAAATACAGGCTTAATGATGCCAATAATCTGCTGCTAACATTCCCATCTTCAAACCTGCAGAAGAAAATCTGAGTCTATGCTCCACGGCTTGTATCCAAACTCACACTAAAACCCCATCCACTCATCATTCCTTCACGCACTGATCTATACTGTTATTGTGTCTGGCAATGCTTTTATTAGAATATTTTCAAGCGCATCATCACATCTGTCCATGAAACGTCCCTCAGTCTCTCTCTGTTGATTACCCAGACTCCAGCCAGTTGATCATATCTAAACAGATTTCCTCCATGTGTGTTCACTCTCAATAATGATTTTCACATGCACCACTGCCGCACCCCACCACCCTCAACAAAAGTCCTCACCATGTATTAGTGCAATTGACATTTGGAGACCTATATCTTTGGGAGCTCCGTTTACTGTCACTCACAGTATGGGCTGCAAATTCCCTCACTAGGCAGTTAGCTAGTGCAAATATTGTATGAATATTTGATTTGATTTATTATTATTGCATTTACCTAGGTATAGTGAAAGTTTTTGTTTTGTGCGCCATACAGGCAGCATAGACCTTGCAAAGTTCATAAAATGATAAAACAGGGCAAGGAATACAATGTTATAGCTGCAGAGAAGGTGTACAAAAAACAAGATCAACATTAGATTCAAACTTTGAGATGTCCATTCGGAAGTCTAATAACAGGGGGGAAGAAGCTGTTCTTGAACCTATTGGCACTTGACTTTAAGCTTTTGTGTCTTCTGCCTGACGGAAGAGGCTGAAAGAGATTACAACCTGTGTGGGATGGGTCTTTGGTGATGTTGGATGCCTTTCTGAGGCAGTGGGAAGTGTTGATGGAGTCAATGGATGGAAGGTTGGCTTGTGTGATGGACTGGACTGTGTTTACAACATTCTTCAGTTTCTTTTGGGCCTGGGAGAGCAGTTGCCCTACCGAGTCACAATGCGTCCAAATAGAATAATTTCGTGGTGCTTCTATAAAAATTGGTAAGAGTCATTAAAAACATGTTGAATTTCCTTCCCTCCTGGGAAAGAAGAGGTGTTGTTGTGCTTTCTTCACCATCGCATCAATGTCGGTTGTCTAGAACAGAATGTTGGTGATCGTTACTCCTAAGAAATCGAGACTCTCGACCATCTCCGTCTCAGTTCCATCGGTGTCAATAGGAGCGTGTCCTCCACATTGCTTCCTGACGTCAATGATCAGATCTTTCATTTTTCTCTTGTTGAAGGAGTGGTCGTTTTTTTTTTTTTACACGACACCATCACACACTCAATCTCTTTCCTGTATTCTGTCTTGTCATTGTTTGATATCTGGCCGACAGCGGTGGTGTTGTCAAAGAATTTGTAGATGGAGCAAGGACGAAATTTGACCACACAGTCATGAGTTTACAGGGAGTACAGTAAGTGTCTTGGTACATAGTGTTGTGGGGTGCTGGTATAAAGATTGTTGTGGTGAGGTGCTGTTGCCTATACTCACTTATTGCAGTCTGTGTGTCAAAAAGTTGAGGATCTAGCTGCAGTGGGTGGAGCAAAGACCCAAATCTCGCAATTTGGAGATTAATATGATTTGTGATTATAGTGTTGAACGCTGAGCTGTAGTCAATATGTACAAATCAGACATAGGTATTCCTCTTCTCCAAATGTTACAGGGTTGAGTGTACAGCTAGGATGATGGTGTGTGCTGTAGACCTGTTGCGATGGTAGGCGAATTGCAAGGAATCAAGGGAGGTTGGGAGGGTAGAGTTGATATAAGTCATGATTAACTTCTCGAAGTACTGCATAATTATAAAGATCAGAGCCCCTGGGCAGTAGTCATTGAGGCAAGTTGCATGAGTTTTCTTTGGTTCCAGGATGATGGTGATTTTGAAGCAGATGGGGACTTCAGATTGTGGTAACGAGAAGTTAAAGGTGTCCGTGAATACTCCCACCAGCTGGTCTACATAGGATCTTATTGCGCAGTCGGGGACTCCATCTGGGCCAGTTGCTTTCCTTGGGTTCACTTTCAAAAAGGCCACTGTGACGTCTGCAGAGTCAGTGCGGGGTCAGGTGGATCTGAGGCTACTGGGACAGATGACACGGAGTTCGTATCTGGATTTCCTGGAAAGTTCAGTATCGTCTGATTTCAACACCACAACACTTGGTCTTCAGTTGGCAATGGATTTCCCAGTTCATCCATGGTTTCTGATTGGGAAACTTACGGATTGACTTCTTTGGAATGCAGTGCTCTGCGCACTTGCTAACGAAGCCCATGATGGTGGTGGCATACTCAGCTGGGATGGCCGCTGAATACTTGAATACAGACCATTGCTGTGACCACTTGTTCCAAACAGTCCCACAGAAGCTCTTCCGCTGCCTCAGACCAGCATTGTACTATTTTCTATGCTGTATCGTCAAGTTTTAATTTTTGCTTTAAGTTGGGAGGAGCTTGTGATCAGCTTTGTGATCTGATTTTCCATATAGCAGATGGAGTAGGGAGTAGCACCGGCTACAAAGCAGAAGTCCTCGGGATATTCCGTCTCAAGTCAATTTGTACTGGTGTATATTTAATCAAGAGGACTCTTCACTTCTACATGGAGCAATATGGAAACTGCTGTCAGGATGGCAGATGTAGTAGGGCAACACTTCACAATATACTGGGAAATGTTTGCAATGCTCCCCATGCTGAGCAGAATTTCCAGTATACAGAGCACTACACTCGCGTTGTCTGCACGTCTCTCCATGCTAAGATATCATCTGTCCCAATTTATAGTTTCCGATCTGATTCTGTGAGGCAGATTCAACATTTGGTGAAATGCATAGAGCCAGGGATCCAGCGTCAATTCCACCTCGGTCGACTGTCTGCGTGGAGTATGCACATTCTCCCTGTGTCTGCATGTGGTTACTCCCACGATCCTAAGATGTAAAATGTAGGTGGATTGGCCAAGCTAAATTGCCCATAGTGTGAGGGATGTGCAGGCGAGGTGGATTAGCGATGGGAAATGCAGGGTCATAGGGATATGGTTGTAGTTTGCGTCTGGGTGACATGCACTTCAGACGGTCCGTTTGGAACTGATGGGCCGAATGGCCTGCTTCCACACTGTAGGGGTTCTATGACTTCAACTAATCCAATAAAGCTCAATTCTATTATCTCATTCTAGTATTTGAACCTTCTAAGGCCCGACTCCCACGTCTTTTACCCAATATTTCCACAACGTGTTCTCACTTAATTAATGGTCCATTTGTATCTTTAATGTGAATATTTCTGTCCGACTGTACGTTTTCCCTGGCCTTGCCCTTTGGGTCCCTCGTGTATTGAGTGCTGGCATTGTGTAGCACAGAAACAATGAAATGGTGTGTGCCAGGCTGTTGTTGGACAGGGGCTTTCGGCAGCTTTGAAACTGGGTCTGTGCCTTTCCATCGAATGCCTGTGTCTGTCCCTCTTAGCTTTTCGTGCAGTCAGTAACATGAGGAAGCCCTTTGAGTATGATTGTAAATGGGCAGGTGTCTAAATTGTAGCTGAGGTGCTTCTGACTGACTCCTGTTACTGGAAGTTTAGTGGAGGTACTGTGGTTGGTTTGCTGGAGGATGTGCTTTGAGCTGCTTCAGACATTCAGGGAGGCCTGGGGATTTAGTGATTCAACTCTGGGCGGAGCGGGGATGTAGTTACAACATCTGGGTCTGCAACAAGAACAATAAATGGAGCAAGGGCTGCAGGGAAGGGAAGACCTGAAACTACAGAGTGAGTGCATGTGGGAAAAGGGATCAGCTATATCCACCCTGAGTTTTCAAAGAACAGCTTCCCAAACTATACTAACCCAAGCCCACTTGTCCAGTTGGTCAAAACCTCGTTGAACTCTTAAATAACATTTTTTACTGTCAACTATACAATCGATTTTGGTGTTACCTGAATATCCATACTTCCTGTAAATTCATCCAGATCATTTTTATGAATAACAACAGTGGACCCAGCACAGGTCCATGTGGCACACCGCTGGTCACAGATCTCCAGCTGGAACAACAACCCTATACCACCGCCCTCTGTCTCCTCCCATCAAGATAAGTCTGTACTCTGATCCCATAAGATCTATCCTTACTAACCAGTCAACCACGCGGAACCTAGTCGAAGGCCTTGTTAAAGTCCACGTAGACAGTGTCTCCCACACTGCTTTCATTTGTCTCTCGGTCGACCCAAAGACTGAATAAGGTTTGCAAGAAATGATTTCCCACACACAAAGTTATGCTGACTGTCCAAAATCAGTCCTTGCATTTTGATATGCATCTAAATCCTAGCTCTTCAATTCCCTCCAACAACTTACCCACCACTGATGTTAGACTCATCAGTCTGTAGTTTCCTCGCTTTCCCTTGCAGCCTTTCTTAAATAAAGGCACAACATTAGCCGCCACAAAGCTCCACCCCCATCACCCCCAAGTCTTCTAGCACCTCACCTGTGGCCATCAATGATGCAAATATCTCTGGTAAGGACTCTTTTCAAGACAACGCTGATTGCTTCACGAAGTTCCTGAGCTTCCGTTTCTTTCTCCATAGTAAATACTGGCATAAAATACTCGTTTGTTATCTCATCATCATCTCACACATAGATGAAATACGGGTCCTATTCTCTCCCTAATTATTCTTTTGCCTTTAACATGAGTGTAGAATCTCTTGAAATTCTCATTTATCTGCCAAAGCTATTTCATGTCCCTTTTTTGCCCTACTGATTTCCCTCTTAAATATATTGCCACACCCCCGTACTCCTCAAGGTATTCACTGATCCTACTGCCTATATCTGATATGTGCCTCATTATCTTTTTTTGTGACTAGAGCCCCAATATCTTCAGTCATACAGTGTTCCTTCCTCATGCCAGCCTTCGCTTTCACAAAATCAGGTATGCTCCCGAGACACTCTCCTCAAGATCTTATATGGATCAATAGGAGCATTTTTAATTTTCAGGTTAAAACTACTAATCCTTCATAATTTATGGCCTTTATGTTTGGATCAAGTAAAGTGAAACAACTCTGAAAGGCTTCGAAAAGAATTGAATCTTTCATTGACCAATTTAGGAGTCAAAACTGAACACAGTTCGTTAGGTGAGGTTTCAGTGATAACCTGTATAGATGCATTAAAATGTTTTTATTGACGTAACTGATAACCATTGTAAAAAAATTCCATATATCTTCCGAATGATCTGCTGCAACTGCAGACTACGTTTATTTTTGTCATATACCAGGACACTCAAATCCCTGTGTACTTTCAAATTCTGCAATCTCTCCTCATGTTTGCAGTTATTTTGTTATTCCATCAAAGCACAAACTTCCCACAATTCACATTATACGATTTTGGGTGAACACTAACCTCCCCATTGCAGACTCTCTGCCTCGACTTGACAACATGATGAATGCCTTTCTTGGTGTCGAAGAAGTAGTGTGGCCCGCTGTGCATCCTGGACTGTTGTCTTGTCCCGGCTCACGGTGTCTGGGCTGATTCTGCGAGGTGGATTCAAAATTTGTTGTAACAAACTAATTTCAGCTGATCAGGCAATGTCTGTATTCAATGTTCTCATTTTTGTGATTTGGACTCTCCAAAGTCTCACTGGTCCAGTTACTCGAACTCAGCTGTTTTCTTCCTCATATTTCCACAATAATTTCTGAAATAACTGTCTCTTTCCATCTTTAATGTGAATCTTTCTGTCTGTATGTACCTTTCCCTGGCCATGGTTTTTTGCTCCTTAGTGTAACGAGTGTTGACATTGTGAAGCTGAGAAACAATGAAATGGTGTGTGTCAGGCTGTTGTTCACTTCCTGGTGTGTCCCATATTGGACAGGGGTTTCAGCAGCTTTGAGACTCATCTTTGAAACTTGGTCTGTTCCTGTCGATTGAATGCTTCTGTTTGTCCCTCTCAGCTTATCGTGCAGTCAGTAACACGTTGAATTCCCCTTGAGTATTATTGTTAAGTACCAGGCATTTAACTTGTAGCTGAGGGGATTCTGGTTGACTTCTGTTATAGAAACGTTAGTGGAAATGGTGGGGATGCTTGGCTGGAGGTTGTGCTTATGCTGCTTCAAACAATCAGGGAGACCTAAGGATGAGGTGACCCAAATCTGGACGGAACATGGGGACTGTAGTTACAGCACCTGGGTCTGCAACATGAACAACAAATGGAGCAAGGACTGCAGAAAGGGAAAGCTCTGAAACCACAATATGAGTATGTAGGGAAAGGGATCTGCTGTATCCAACCCAGGTTTTCTAAGAACAGCTTCCCAAGTTACACTTAACTCTGGAGCAGACAATGAGGGGACGTTGACTGAACAAGGAGCTGATTACAGAGCAATGTCTCCTCCTTTAACAGGACCTGCAATTTCACACCAGGGGAGGACGGTGCTGTCGGTGGCTGTTAGGATCACAGTTTCGTTCAGCTTCTATAATGTGGAACTTTCCAGGCAGGAGTGGGTCACATATCGACCATCTCCCAATATGTCACCATTTGTAATGGACGATATAGATGATGTGATTATAATGTTTTCTCCCTCAGCAGGAAGCAGTCGGCTGTATCCTTGCTTTCCCAGTAGAATGGGATTCCCGATGGCGTACGTGGTTCTACGGGGTCCCCGTGTCAATGGGCAGAGGTAGAGGAACTGAGGGTAGTCTCAGTCCATTAATGTTGCAGTGTTACCATGTACATTACATCATCTTTATGAATAGCCACTGTCCTGTCATTCAGAAACAGTCAGCTATTCTCATCATCTTTGAGTCTCCATGTAGAAAGAAAGTGTGGCGTCTCGGATAAAGGCTGCTTCCTTGATACACAGTTCAAGACAAACTTCCCGTCACCACTCCCCACCGCCAACCAACCATTCAAATTATCCTGTGCGTACTGAGAGCAAGGGAGCCACTGTGAACATCAGGGAGCAGACCATCAGGGAGATGGGGCAATGCTTCTGATGTCTGAACGGTCAGAGTGAAACCTCCAGTACACATTGTATCATTACGTCCTGTAAGCTCTCTCCATTTCAGCAATACACAGCCTTTAATGTTCCTGAAAGATGCACAGGTTCACAGTTATCCATATTGTATTAGGGGTGCTAAATTGTTATCCATTGCTTATCCATTTACTACCCCCACTTCATAACTTCATTTTCTGCCTGTCTTGCAGTCATTGACAAATTTAGTTATAATACGCTTGTTACATTTGTCCACATCGTTGACGTAGGTTGCAAATAGCTGTGGACCCAGCACTGGTTACTGTGTCATTGCAGTCGGTTATTCTTTTAAACTGATAAAGACTAATTTATCCCAAATTTATCCCTGATTCTGGCTCATTACTTGATCCTTCCCTATTCCTATGTAGCAGCTTCGAAAGGCATGAGAGATTAAAAGATCTTCTCTAATTGCTGAGTAAAATGGTCGAATGGGTGAATAGCCTCATTACGTTCCTGTTTTAAAATTCTCGATGTATTATAGACTGCTTCAATCTAGATGTAGTTGCGAAAGTTGCTGAACAGTTTGGAATCATCAGTGAACGGCCCACCTTCTACTTGATGATGGAGGGAAGGCCATTGATGCTGCAGCTGCTGTTGGCCCACAGTGTCTCATGGATGCCCAGTTTCGATTTGCCCGGTCCTTGAGAAGTATTCTGTACTTCGCAGGTGATACTGCTGCATACCACAGTGGATGGTACCTTCAATATGAGGCTGAGATTTTATCTCCGACAGGACTGTGTGCTGGGTGCTCCGACAGATACTGTTACTGACAGATACATCCGTAGCACATGGTTTGGTTCACCTTGTTTGTTCACCCATCACTTCCCATAGTCTGGCTGCTGTGCATTTTAGGCCTCGCCCTGGTCAAGTCAGTGGTGGGTCTGTGGAGACATTCTTGGTGAAGGACATTGAAGTTTCACACCCAGGGTACTTTCTGTGACCTTGTCACCCTCAGTATTTCCTCCGATTTTTTTCAATATCGCGGGGAACTGATTTATCACCGAAGGGTGGTGTGAATGCTAGTTGATGACCCTCATCAGGCGATTTCCTTGACCATCTTTGACCTGTCATCACGAGATTTCTCGGGTGCTGGAGTTAATGTTGGGGAATTCCAGGTTAACTCCTTTCCTGACTGTACAGCACGATACTAACACCGTTAGTGAGTCTATCCTGCCGGCCGGGGACAGGATATACCCAGAGATGGACATGGTGCTTAATGAAACGTTACTCACCAGGTCTGATTCTATGGGTATGACACTGTCAGACTGTTTCCTGATTGGTCAAAATGAAGAATAAAGGATACAATGGAAAATAAATTAATGGCTTAAAAAGCTGAATGAAAGGCATTCTATCTGAATGTGTCTGTACTCTCAGGAAAGATTGAGGAATTCACTGCATACATTGAGGTAAATGGATATGTTTTAATTACATGAGAGAGACACGGGTACAGGGTAACCGACATTGGAAACTGAATATTCAGAACAATTTACATTTGAGAGTGTTAATCAAAAATGAAAAGAATGTGGCGGAGATTTCTCAATAAGGAATGATATTTGTATGATCATAAAAGAGGATCTTAATTCAAATTATTAAGACATTGCCTTAATCTTATTATTTTTGTGTGCAAAGTACCAGTTGAGTTGAGTTTGGGGAGAAATTTCCACCGCGAGGATGAGTGGATCTAAACAAAAATGATGGACAAAGGGCCTTTGTGATATGAATCTTTATGACTCCGTCACATTCTGTAACCGACATTCTCCGAATATTCTGTAACCAAATTCTCCAGAACATTCGGTAGCCGACATTCCCCGGGGCATTCTGTAATCGACATTCCCCAGAACATTCTATAAGCAACATTCACTGTAGCATTCTTTTACTGACATTCCCTGGAACATTCTGCAGCTGACATTCCCCAGAAAGTTTTATGACTGACCTTATTTGTGAACGGTCGGACGTCAGTTAATTCAATGAAACATAAGAATCCGAGGGAAAAGGTCCCGTTCCAGGGAGAAGGAGACACTGTTTCGAACTCCCCCTCGGGCAGTTAAAGGGGTGAATCGTTTTCCTTGTGTTTACATTTCTTCACGACACAGTATCGACACCAGTTTAGACAAAAAGACAGGAATTTCCAATCTTCGTTTGTCTTCAAGGACCTTGGAGAAAATTTTTCAGGATGGCATCATCTTCACCCTCCATATTAGGAACTGTAAAGAAGTGGCCTATGTCTGCTCGTGAGGGATCGATTTGTTGGAATGTTCCAGAGACTATCTGTTCTTATGGATGTGTGTTTGAGGAGGGAGGGTTTCTTGTGTGGTACATTACATTTTTGTGAAAAAAAAGAATAATTACTATTTGTTATTTGTGGTTCTTTTTTTAAAATAACTCAATGATACATTTTAAAATGTCAATGGGTCCTCAATCAAACTGGTAACTTTGACTCCAGGCTGAAGTATAATTTCTTTGTTTTCCTTCCTCACAGTTAACGTAGTGACAATCTACGTCCTGCTTTACAAAGATTGTGGATTGTCTCCATGTGTCAGACATTACCTGGGGCCATAGCAGTGGCGGATCTACTGGTCATTATCCTCGATCTGATCTTGAGACACATTCCCATTGCTTATGCGGAACAGTTTGATTTCCTGCGGTTCATCCCCGTGTGTAATATCCACGCAGTCCTGCTTTATGCAACCACTGACTGTTCTGTCTGGTTCACCGTCACTTTCACCTTTGATCGATTTGTGGCCATTTGTTGCCAGAAGCTGAAAAGTAAATATTGCAGTGAGAAAACGGCAGTTGTGGTTCTGGGAACAGTGACTGTGCTGAGCTGCTTAAAGAACATTTTCTGGTATTTTATGCTCACAGTTCGGTATCGGCTGGGGAATGTCCCCTGGTATTGCGAAGGAACATTGGGTGTTTATTACTCTCATGTCTGGGGCACAATCGAGTTCCTCCACCACATTCTAACCCCGGCTCTCCCATTTCTCCTGATTCTGCTGCTCCATGTTTTCACCGTCAGACACATTTTAGTGACCAGCAGAGCCCGCAGGGGACTCTGTGCTCACACCAATGGGGACGGTCAGTGTGACATAGAAATGAGAAATCGTAAAAAATCCATAATTTTACTGTTTGTGATCTCGGCCAATTTCATCCTGTTACGGTCAACGTTAATGGTGTATTCTATATGGTACCGGATGTGGTTGATTGGGTATGACTCTGTGACTCGGGACTACTTTGTGCGGGAATTGGGCTTCATGCTGCAGCTCCTCAGTTGCTGCACAAACACCGCGATTTATGCCATGACCCAGACTAAGTTCAGACAGCAGCTGAAGAATGTGCTGAAATATCCCTTTACCCAAATTCATCAATAAATCAAATTCTCTCATTAATCAATCCATCCAGAATTTTCGCATTTCAGTTTAATGTTAGAGCAGTGAAGCAGCTTGTCATTGTGGTAACAATCTGAGGGTGGTGCTGGTCTCTCCAACCTTATCCCACAGGAGGTTACAGGAGCACATTTCAATGTTTGTCTCATCTCAGGGGTCAGCGAGAAAACGCACCATTCCACTGACTTTATCTCTAACTTCAACTTGCAATTAGTAAAAATGTTCATTAAAAACTGTCAAGCAGCAGAGCAAATTATATTTTTGTTTGTCTTTGTGTTGAAGAATCTGAGCTGGAAAGAGACACATTAGCCCCCAAATCCTGGTCCGAGGGGAAGGGGAGGGAACTGGGGCCAAGCTCAGGATTTGGGTTTAAGTCACTCTGTCCTAGCGTTCGCCTCTTGGTCACCCACTCCAACCTGGCCTCGACAGAATTCATCTCTCCCCCTTGTTCCATCTCCCTCCATATCTCCCTCTGAATCTCACCATGATGTCCCTCTCTCTCGTTCTCCTCGTCCATTTTTCTGCCTCTATTTCGCTGTCCCTCTCTCCCCTTTTCTCATTCACTCTTTGCCTTTTATACTCTCTCGACCTCCCAATCTCCCTCTCTCTCAGTTTTCTCATACCATCCATATCTCCCTTCGTCTAATGCTGTCTCATTTTCCGTTGCTGTGGGTTCAGTTTAGTTCGGGGTGACAGGATGTTGCTAGGGATAGTAGGGTGAGTGAGGACAAAACCTATTGTTAAGGGAACAGGGCAGTGGCGGTACAGCAGGCGGGTGGTAGGGGAACAAAGTGGGTGTAGGATCCCTGGCCTTCGTCAGGAGAACAATGTGCTGGTGGGACTGAAGTTCAGTGCCTGTGGAACAGTGTGGAATGGTACCACAGGCCGCTGCTGCGGGAAACGTCTAGGTGTGCGTCCACAGGCCATTGCTACGGGAAAAGATTGAGTGTGTCAATCTAAGTGGTATTAAACATGGGAGCAACTGAAGGACGAACAGTGGAAACAGTTTGTGATTGACACAGCTAAGAGATCACCCAAACGGCAGATCCGATCTGAGCTGTGCAATCCTGCCAAGGGGAGACATGAATGGAGGTGTAGAATTAAAGCAATAACAGGAGGAGGCGGCTCTATAAATATTCCCAGAGTCAATGCTGAGGGAACATAGGGCATCATTCCACCGATAAGGCAGAACTATTTGCTTAAATCCTCAACAAGAAATATTGATTTGATGACCCATTGTTTCAATTTGGTTTAATTTATTATTGTCTCATGTACCTAGATACAGTGAAACGTTTTGATTTGCTTGCAGTACAGGCAGATCACACAGATGTACCTTTTGTATCATCTCATCTTGGCCTCTTCCTGAGGACCTCAGTGTCACAGATATCAGCCTTGAACTGAGTTTACCCACGCCATGTAATATCAGGAAACGGCTAATAAACTGGATATTACAAAAACTGTAGGCGCTGACAACATTCCAACAATAACACTGAAGGGTCGTGTTCCAGAACTGGCCAGGACACAAGCCAAGTTGTGCCAGTATATCTACAGCACTGGCATCTACCCAACAATGTGGGCAATTTCGCAGCCATGTCCTGGGCATAAAAGGCAGAAGAAAGCCAGGTCGAGTCAATTTGCATCGAATCTTTCAAGCGTCAGTGAAGTGATTGAAGGGAAGTGGACAGCGCTCTCAAACATCACATTGTCCTCTGATACTCAATATCTTCTAATGTTAGCTATCTTTGTTCATAGTCCCAATTTTCTTCTCGTATTAGATTTATCACCTTCCTTCCAGAACTTCTGGCAGGCAGGTGGCATTCAACCACAATCATATCAAACATGATCTTTCTGAATGGTGGGCCAGAGTCGGGGGGAGAGGGGAGAGATAGGGAGCGAGAGGGACACAGAGAGGAAGGGAAGGAGAGAGACAGAAAGGAGGGAGGGAGAAAGTAGAGAGGGTGTTGTGGGGATAGAGAGAGGGAGGGAGAAAGGTCCCGCATCTCACTCCCGATTGCTGCCTTGTGTTTAAAGTGATACAATGCCACTCTCTGCAGGCCTCTGTACGCCACTGTACAGCCGATGGTGGAGGGTGAAAACCATCAAGTGTTCAGTCAGAGGTAGAGAGAGTAGCTCACAACAGCATCAACACACACACACACACACACACACACACACACACACACAGGGGTGCAGAAAGGATTGCAATTGTACTGAGACTCGTCAGGGTGAATATGCTCTGCAAATGTGGAAATGTTTTCCTGACATTATGCACATTAAATCGAGTATTCCTGTTTTAACTCTATTCATGCACCTCCGAGCGAACCGTTTTCTAAGGAGACATGATGAATCTTATTGCACTTTCTGCAATTTGTCATGTTTTGTAATCTACTCTCTAAGATCGTAAGCGGGAAAATAATTCACAAGTGGAGGGAATGAGACCAGCAGTGGATTTGTTCATCTCTCATTCTGCTCATAACTGACCGTCAGCATAGAGCGGACAAAACTGCTCTGTCTCTCCAAAGACATTGTTTGAAGAACGAAACAAATGTGCAACCGGAAGGGTTCGCACGTTGTGATGCTTTGTCCGAGAAAAAAATATTCCGCGGCTTGTGTAGTGGCGTGGGGCGGCCGCCAGAGAGTAGGATTGTATCACTTTAAACGCAAGAGGGAGCGAGAGAATGAGTCTTTGATTCATCACTTTTTAATTAATTAATTAATTCATTCCCTCCAATGAGTCCCACCGCAGCCAAAGATAGACAGATAGATACAAACAGAGACACACATACGGAGACACATGTCAATATGACTGTTGTATATCACTTTAATCAAAAGAGGTATAGACAGAGAGAAAGGGACTAGGGTTTAAAACTCATTTCAATGGATTCACCCTCTAATCAACAAGAGAGCCCACTGTGAAGAGACACAGGCACAAGAAACACGCACAAACATAGAGACACACACTAATGCACACACTCAGACACACTAACTCACAGAGAGACACACACAGAGGCATTTATACACACACATATACACACGGACACAGACACATACATACAAAGACAAAAACACACAGGTAGACACAGAGACATAGACTGAGACAAAGACATACAATCCGAAACTGCTCACACACACAGACACACAAAAACATACACACATGCAGACAGACACACATACATACCAACACAGAAACACGCACACAGACATACTGACATGCACCCAGAAAAACGCGCACAGACGGACAGAAACACGGCACACGCATACAGACTCTGTGTGCAGTTACTGACACCGCCCTGAGTTTGACCATCTTTAATACAGCTTGTGTCAATCAGGTTATTCCCAGTTTTTCCTGATGAAATGTCAATGAGAAAGTGGGACAGTGCTGTAATGTCCCTCCCTCTATTGTCGGGGAGGAGGCGAATGTGTTTAATAAACTCATGATCATTTGTACAATGAAGAAACCTCTACTGGTCCAAGAGATACATGTAATCATTTGACGTCCATCTGTGAATTGGATTGATATTCATTCTTAGAAACTCGTTAAAAGTAAACTCACTGATTTTATTGGTAAAATTCAGTCCTTCTCACAGCTTACATTGGCCTGTATGAAAATACTGTGTTCTCCTGTGGCATAAATCTGCATTCCCTGGCTGCAGAAGGCTCCTTTGCTTTGTCTGAATGAACGTGTGTTGTAGCTGGTTTGAACCTGCAGCTTTGTCTCTGTGTGGATTTCAGGTCTGAGGGGTAGGGGTAGGGGTGTGTGTGTGTGTGTGTGTGTGTGTGTGTGTGTGTGTGTGTGTGTG
>JAHRHZ010000102.1:4626259-4639916 GCA_024137785.1 Ginglymostoma cirratum
GTGTGTGTGTGTGTGTGTGTGTGTGTGTGTGTGTGTGTGTGTGTGTGCGTGTGTGTGTGTATGTGTGTGTGTGTCTAAGAGAAAGAGAGAGAGTGGTACTACGGGAAACTCAATGCCAGTTTTGAACATTTATCACCCCTCCCTGAAGCAAAACCCAGGCTGTGAGAAACCATCGGGGGAGAGACAGAGAGAGAGAGAGAGAGAGAGAGAGAGCGGAGACCGACAGCAATGGTGAGTATCATTTTTTCAGACTTTGTGCCTTACCTGCACTCCTGTCTGTCTCTGACTGACATGACCCTCTTTCTCTGTTTCTGGCTCTCTTTTTCTCTCTCTTTCTTTTTCTCTTTCTGTCCTTGTTTCTTTCTTCTGTTTGGTCTTTCTCTCTCTCTTCCTCTCTCTGTCTCTTTCTCTTGCCTGTGTCTCTGTCTGTCACACAGTCAACTCTCTGTTTCATTCTCCCTCTCTCTCACTGACAAATTCTCTTCTTGTCCCCTCCCTCAGTCCTGTCCCTTCTATCTCTGTCTTTTTCTTCGATCTTCCTTTGTCTTTTCGCTCTGTATTTTTTCTCTTTTTCTCCGCCCCTCTCTTTTCCTGCCCCTCATTCCCAAATCATAACCTTTAGAATTTTGTCTCATTCAATTTTGAGCCTCCGATACACCTTTCATTTCACAATCTCACCTCCTCAATTTTCTCTCCCGCGATATTTCTCTCAACATGTTTTTCTGCCTCCCAGTTTTCCCCATCTCTCTACCCCCAGAGATGCAAATCAAAATTTTGCCCCACCATCACAGTATTGTACCACATCTACAAATGTTGAGCCCGCCAAAACAATATAGTGCTCTTAGATATTGCACTGCCCCTGCACAAATATTTTTCGCCCATCTGCCAAATATTGTCCTGCAAATAATGCATTTTCCACATTTCAGTTCCGTCCAAATATTGCCCCCAAATTTTGCTAGCCATCCCAATTTTGTAACTCCCCCCCCCCCGACCTTGTGTCCTCTCAAATGTTGCCCCCCACAAACAGATGTTTGCGCCTGACAGAGACAATAGACAATAGACAATAGACAATAGGTGCAGGAGTAGGCCATTCGGCCAGCACCACCATTCATTATGATCATGGCTGATCATCCACAATCAGTATCCTGTTCCTGCCTTATCCCCATAACCCTTGATTCCATTATCTATAAGAGCTCTATCCATCTCTTTCTTGAAAATATCCAGAGACTTGGCCTCCACTGCCTTCCAGAGCAGAGCATTCCATATATCCAGCATTCTCTGGGTGAAGAAGTTTTTCCTCAACTCTGTTTTAAATGGCCTACCCCTTATACTTAAACTGTGTCCTCTGGTTCTGGACTCACCCATCAGCGGAAAAATGCTCCCTGCCTCCAGAGTGTCCAAACCCTTAATAATCTTATACGTCTCAATCAGATTCCCTCTCATCCTTCTAAACACAAGTGTATACAAGCCCAGTTGCTCCAATCTTTCAACATATGATAGTCCCGCCATTCCGGGAATTAACCTCGTGAACGTACGCTGCACTCACTCAATAGCGAGAATGTCCTTCCTCAAATTTGGAGACCAAAACTGCACACAATACTCCAGGTGCGGTCTCACCAGGGCCCTGTACAGCTGCAGACGGACCTCTTTCCTCCTATACACAATTCCTCTTGTTATGAAGGCAAGCATGTCATGAGATTTCTTCACTGCCTGCTGTACCTGCATGCTTACTTTCATTGACCGATGTACAAGAACACCTAGATCTCGTTGTACATCCCCTTTACCTAACTTGACTCCATTTAGGTAATAATCTGCCTTCCTGTTCTTGCCACCAAAGTGGATAACAGAGACAGAGGGATAGACGGAGCCAGGGACAGAGGGAGACAGAGAGAGGGACAAGAAGGAGAGGTAGGGACAGACAGAGGGAGAGACTGACAACAGGAGAGGGAGAGAGAGAGAGAAAAATGCAGACACCGAGAAAGAGAGAAAGAGAATTCGAGAGGAGAAAGACGCATTGACTGAAGGGGAGAAAAGCCATGGGGAGAGAGGCTGAGAGAGGGACAGAGGGAGGATTCCACTGCAATAACTATTGGGATAGAAAGACACATGTAGACAGATTGAAACCGCTCGGGAGAGTGACAGAGGGATATAGAGACACGGGCAGACAGAGAGTGAAACTCCCATGGAGAGAGACAGAGGGACAGAGAGAGAGATAGGCACCCAGTGAGATAGACAGAGAAAAATCCCAGGGAGTGGAACAGCGTAGGACTGACACAGAGAGATGAAGGGACAGGCCGAGACAGAAAGAGGGGATGGATACAGGGGATAGCAAGAGCCCAGACAAGAGAGAAATAAACAGGGACAGAAAGAGAATAAAACCTATTGCTGGCAGAGAGAAGACAGACAGAAACAGATAAAGGTATGGAAGGGGGGGTTGGTAGTGAGAGAGAGAGAAAGATCCAGAGACCGAGACAGAAAGAGAGAAAACCCAGGGGGAGAGACAGAGTGAGAGAATTTTTTAAAAAAACTTCTGGGTGAGAAAGAAGGAAGGACAGAGAAGAAGAGAAAGAACTTCTATTGAGAACAAGAAAAAGGGCAGAGCGAGAGAGGGATAAATAAACCTAGGCAGAGAAAGATAGAGAAGGACAGAGAGAGAGAGGGAGAGAAAGAAGTCCCAAGGAGAGAAATGGGTAAGGACAGAGACTGTTGTCTCACAGCGCTAGGGACCTGGGTTCGAATCTGGCCTTGGTCAACTGTCTATTGGTGTGGAACTTGTCCATTCTCCCCATGTCTGCATGGATTTTGTCTGGGTGGTCTGGTTTCCTCCCACAGTCCCGAGATGTGCAGGTTAGGTGAATTAGCCATGCTAAATTGTCCCATATTGTCCACGGATGAGCAGGCTGGGTGGATTAGCAATAGGAAATGCATGGTTACAGGGATAGGGTAGGAGGATGGGTTTGGGTGGGATGCTTTCCGGGAAGTCGATGGGTCGAATGGCCTGCTTCCATGCTGTGGGGATTCTATGGATTCTGCAAAAAAAGCAAGGAGACAATGAGAAAGGAGAGATGGGGAGAGACAGACGGAAAAATCAAAATCAAGGGAGAGAACATCAGACAGAGAGGTACCATCGAGAGTGAGTGATGGAGATATGGGGGGTGAGATGTGGATAGAATGACCCTCAGTTAGGAAATATAAGATTCCAGGACAGAGGAAGACAGAAAGGTTTGAACAGAGGTGTGCGCCGATGGTCGGAGATCGCAAAGACTGATCGATGAAACAGCTCGTGAAAAACCTGCGGAGTGGGAGAGTGAACGGGGTGGAGGGGAGTGTGAGTGGGGGGGAGAATGAATAGAAAGTGATGTGAAATAGAAAGGAGAGTGATTCGAAAGATGTGGGAGTGACAAGCAGCTGGGAATATGGGGAGAGAGGGAGACAGTGGGATCAGACTGTGCAGCAAACCCCTTTTTGCCCTTTTGCCTCCCCCAGCCCCAGCCCCCAGCCCCCAGCCCCCAGCCCAGAGCTCATCCCCTTGTGGTACTAAGCCCAGAGACTGCCTGAGACCCACAATTATTTTCCCCCATGAACAGTGAATTTGTAAATGAACGACAATAAGATGGGATGCTTTATTGTAATTCTCTCTCTCTCTCTCTCTCTCTCTGGTTCCACTTCCTGTCTGAGGATTCCTCATGGCAGAACGATGTGATTCTCTCTATGTCTCTGCATCGTGCCAAGTTTCAGCTCGGATTAAATCTCCTCAGGGATGGCGGGTGCGATAAAGCCAGAGACAGAAATGAAATTTGATTAAAATTGTACAAAAAAAGCATCAAAAGCACAGCAAGATCCCACTCCTCGCTGCATTTCACAATCTAACACCACTCCCAGCAGCACAGCAAGATCCCACCCCTCTGCCTTTCACAATCTGGCAATTTGTCTCCCCGCACAGCAAGATCCCACCACTCTCTGGAACAAAGTGGAACACCTCAAAGTTTGCAGAAGAATCCAGTTGGGTGAGAGGGTGATATGTGATGAGGATGCAGAGATGGATGCAGAATATCTGGACAGGTTGGGTGAGTGAGCAAGTCAATGGCAGAGGCAGTATAATTTGGATAAAAGTCAGGTTATTCATTTTGGAAACAAAGCCAAAAGGCAGATTACTACCTGAATGGCTGTAGATTGTGAGAGGGGAGCGGGCAGTGGGACCTGTGTGTCCTTGTGCACCCGTTGCTGAAGGTAAGCTCACAGGTGCAGCAGGTGGTAAAGAAGGCAAACGATATGTTGGCCTTCATTGTGAGAGGTTTCGAGTACAGGAGGTAGACAGGGCCACATCCAGAATATTGCGTGCAGTTTTGATCTCTTTTTCTGAGAAAGGATGTTCTTGCTCTCGAGGGAGAGCAGCGAAGGTTTACCAGGCTGATTCCAGGGATGGTAGGACTGACATATGAGGAGAGATTGACCAGGTTAGGATTGTTTTCCATAGAGTTCAGATAAATGAGGAGGGATCTCGTAGACACTTATAAAATTCTAATAAGACTGAACAGGTACATGCAGGGAGGATGTTCCCGATGGTGGCTGTGTCCAGAACCAGGGTTCACAGTCTGAGGATTCGGGTAGACCATTTAGGACGGAGATGAGGAGGCATTTCCTCACCCAAAGAGTGTTGAGCCTGTGGAATTCATTACCACAGGAAGTAGTTAATGGCAAAACATTGAGTGTGTTCAACAGGCGGCAAATACAGCACGTGGGGTAAATGGGATTAAAGGTGATGGGGAGAAAGCAGGATCAAGTTATTGAGTTGGATGATCAGCCAGGATCACAATGAATGGTGGAACAGGCTCGAAGGGCTGAATGTTTCTGGAATCTGACGCATTCACCCAGCAGCAGAGCAAGATCCCACCACACATTGCCTTCCACAATCTGAGACTTCCACCCCCTACCGCAATACATCCCAAAGAACGGGGAACAGGAAGGATTCTTAAACAGCCTCAGGACTGTCCCAGTATTTCTGTTTGAGGAGAATGGCGGGAGAGATATTTACTCCTGAAGTTGGGATTCACCTCCACAACTCCTACACCCAATCCCCATTCCCAGAGCCGGTGTGTCTGCCTCTGTCTGTCCCCAACCTTCAGTCTCTCAGAAATACCTGCGAATGAGAGAGCGAGAGATGAAATTTGATTGAATCAAAGCCAAGAAGTTTTGAATAGAAATAAAGCAAAACAAACGAGATCCCATCACTGACTGACTTCCAAAATCTCTCCAATTTATCAGCACTTTCCCCTGATTTTAAACCCAGAGAATAGGAACAGATTTCAACTGGGATCAAGGGGCAAATGCTTTCTGCCTTCCCCCAGGGTTTATTTTCTGGGAGACTGGGTAATGACTCAGTGGTGAGGAGTCACTCCCCAGAGACAATGTCTCTCCCCCCACCGCTGTGTTTAACTTACCCCTCCAGCTGGTTCTCTGACATTATGGGGTGGGGGTAAAAAAACAAGATCAATGTCCTTCCTTTATCCCACTCCTATTCATCGGGCACAACCCCCTTGCCCACTCCGTACACGATTGGTGCTGTGCTTACATGAAATACTAACGGTGAACCTTCCACTGTTACAGCTACCTCATTCTCTCTGTCTCTATCTCTGTCTCCCCCTCTCTCTCATTCACTCCTTTCTCCCTCTATCTCTTTCCCTCTCCCTGTCCCTATCCGACTGTCCATCTCTGCTCAGCTTTCTCCTCCTCTGGAGAATTGATCAATGTATCACTTTCTCCATTTCTTTTGTGCTTTGATAGCAACGGCCTCTCCTGCTTCACATTTCCTATGTGTTCCTATCTCCTATGTGTCTGGTAGACATTCGCGGCATCAATGTCACATTTTGGAGGGTGGGGGGAGGGCGGGAGTGAAGAAAACTGGAGGATGTTGTCTGAGTTGGTGATGGTAGAAGAAAGGACGATACACCTCTACCTACTATCAGACCATTAGCAAACTCAGCCGGGCACCATAGACAGTCAGAGGGTGACCTGCAGGCTGAGGTAATGCACAGCAAGATCCCACAGGCAGCCGTATGCTGGCCCGCCTGAGGAATTGACTCTACGCCCTGTCCGAGCCCACCCCCAACACCCTAATGCCCCCCAAAATAGAGGGGCTGACATAGGAATAAAGGACATACTGCGCAGCAGGATCCCATCTGCCGTCCCTAGCCCCTCATGCTGAAGGAGACTGATGGTTTCTGCACATTCACTGCTCACGTTCAGAACCACACACCCATTCGTACGTCACCACATCTCCACCCCGCCCTCACCCCCCCACCCCCACACACCTAACCTGGTCTGCATTTGGGAAGTGTGGTCCTCTGCTACTGTGAAGGAAAAGGCTGCGGGTTGTTCCCACACAGCAAGATCCCACAGCCTTCAGTGTGAAAACAGGCCTCTCCCCCACTGAGTACATCAGCAAATCCTAAACTCCTCAATTTCAACTTGGAACTGGGCTCGGACTGAACACTGGAGTAACCCCCTCAACCCTACCCACAGATGCTGCACCTAACCCCCAGCGCCCCCTCCCTCTTTCCGCTGCCTTCCTTTTTCCACAAGTGGCAAAAAGTGAAAACGCTCATTCGTTGATGGAGGGGGTGAATCTCATCCTGAACACTGGCCTGGAGGGAGTTGGTGGTGGGGGGAATGGTACTCAGATCCTGCAGTTTCTGCCCATTTGAAATGCTGAGCCCCACTCCCCAGGCCCAGAGCCTGTGCTGAGAACCCACTCCCTCACCCCCAGAGACAAGAACAAAATCCCAGTCAATGGGAACAATTCCCTCCGTCATCCCCAAATCTCACAGGCAGACCAATAGGGGCCACGAGAAGGGAGTGAGACATAGCAGGGTGGGATCCCACTCCCTTCCCACATCCTGGCTCCCTGCCCCACCAACCGTCCTCCCAATTAAGATGGCAACACATCCCAGCTGAATTTCTCCCAGATATTCTGAGGTGAAATACAGAAAAGAAAATAGTTGGGTGGAGAGACAGGGTAATCCAGCCCTCCCCTATTGCCCTCAGCCCGCCAGTAAACCTAATTCGAGTGCACCTGCACCTTCCAATTAGCCCTTGCCGCTTTGTGGCCCTGAAACGCATAAGACACTTCCACAATGATTCACAAAGCTTCACATCGGCTCAGGAGTCCTGATCACCCCTTCCTCACCCAAACACAAACACACACACACACACACACACACACACACACACACACACCCATTTCTAACTTTACTCTCATACTCATTAACTCATTTAACGTTATTTTCTGGATCCTTGTGCTAAAAGTACAGAGAGCTAATGTGCTGGTATCATCAAATATTAGGAGAACAACTGATGGGTTGCCATTTATCACCTTGGGATGGCACCAGGGAAGTGACGAAGTCTTGGTCGACAAAATGAACTGATGTCTGATGAAGGGTCCCGAGCTGAAATGTTGACTTTCCTGCTCCTCCAATGCTGCCTGACCTGCTGTGCTTCTCCAGTTTCACATCTTATCGACTCTAACTTCCAGCATCTACAGTCCTCACTCTCTTCAAGTGAGGAAGTCTTGCTGTGATTTTTACAGGGGATATGGACACCATGAACTAACAAAAACGGTTAATGGATGATGTGGGAATATACAGAGGAGACAGGGACCGGCAGATATGCACTTGCCAAGGGCTAGAGAACAACAACAGGATACTTGGGTTTCCAACAGGCATCAGGTCAAGTCAGTCTTTGAGCTGAAAATGGAACTTTTTCTCAGTGACAATAGTTTGGAAGGTAAATTATGAAAAGGATGTAAGGGATATCCGAAATGAGCGATGTAGAAGTATAACTGAATTTGTAAAACATTGTCTCATGCAGTATACAGTAGAGAGTGTGATGTTTGTCAGGAAGAGACTTTAACTCGAGGTGCAGAGGAATCTGGGTGTACTGGGAAATCAAACACATTGAATCAGTGTGCAGGGCTGCAAGTGATGAGGGACGCAAGCGTTTTTTTTTCATTCATTCACAGGACGTGAGCATCACTGGCTGGCCCAGCATTTGTCCTCCATACCTATCAGCCCGTGTAAAGGTGATAGTGAGCGGATTTATTGAACCGTTGCTCTGTATAAAACTAATATTTTTGTAGAAACAGAATGTAGCTGGAATTAAGCTACAGCTTCCTCTGTTCCTGCTCCCAGTTAAACATTTAACCATTTAGTTTGCACTGATTTTGAGACTGGAATTTCATCGATTGTCTCAGCGGGTTTATTCACAGGATAAGACAATGGGGCGTGAGTTACAGCCTGAAATCTAATCTAGCGGTTTGGGGTAATTTATGTACAGGGTAACAGGTAACAGTGAGCGAATGACAGATAGGAGTACAATCAGGGGGTACGGTGTGGTTCATGTATGAAATAACCAATATGTGGTCGTAAGTTACAGACCGGGATCTAATTAAGGAGGTCGGGAATCTTTTATATACAGAACAACAGATACCCGGGAGTGCATTACAGCCTGAAATCTAATTAAGGGGTTATAGGTAGTTTATGTTATAGGATAACAAATTCACGTGAGTTACAGATTAGAATCTAATTAATGGATTGGGGGTGATTTATATACAGAATAACAGATACATAGGGGTAAATTACAGACTGGAATGTAATTGAGGAGGTCGGGGTCGTTTGTATAGAGAATAGCAGATGCCCAGGAGTGGCTTATGAGTTGAATCTAATCCTGGTGATTGAATCTAATTCAAAGTGGTTTAGATAAAGAATAACAGATGCACGGGAGTGATTTACAGGTTAATATCAAATCGAGGGGATCAATGTAATTTATATCCAAAGTAAAAGGTACCACAGAATGAGTTATTAATAGGAGTATATTCGAGGTGTTCAGTACTCATAGAAATAACTCAGATTGAAGAGTATATTACAGATTGGAATCTAATTGAAGAATTTGGGGTCGTTATTTAAAGAATAACGGATTCGCTGGAGTGAGTTACAGACTGGAATCTGATCAGCGTGTTCAGAGTGGTTTATATACAGAGTTTCAGTTGGAGTATAGTACTGACTGAAATCTAATTGAGCTGTTTGAGATGTTCATTTAGAGAATAACAGACAACTGTGAGTAAATTACAGACTGGTGTATAATTGAGGGTTTGAAGCTGGTTTATATATTGAATTACAGATATCCCTAAGTGAAGTACAGACTAGAATCTAATTGAAGTGATCACGATTGTTTACGTATAGATTAACAGATACCTGTGAGTGAGTTACAGATGGGAATCTAATCAAGTTGCTCAGGATGGTTTACACATATAATAACAGATACCCAGAAATAAGTTACAGTCTAAAATCTAATTGAGGGGAGTGGGCAATTTATGTACAAACAACCAAATAGGGGAGGGGGGAAAACAGGAGAAAGTACCCACCATGGACCAACGCAAAAATGACCAACAGCTGTAGGTGGAGGTTTCCATGTAATATTGATGATGGCAGAGAACAAAGAACAAATAAAATTCCAGCACAGGAACTGGCCCTTCGGCCATCCAAGCCTGCGCCAATCCAGATTCTCTATCTAAACCTGTCGCTTATTTTCCAACGATCTGTATCCATCTTCTCCCTGTGCATTCATGTATCTGTCTAGATACATCTTAAATGACGCTATTGTGCCCGTCTCTACCACCTCTGCTGGCAACGCATTCCAGGCACCCAACATCCTCTGCGTAAAGAACTTTCCACGCATATCTCCCTTAAACGTTTCCCCTCTCACCTTGAAATCGTGACCCCTAGTAATTGAGTCCCTCACTCTGGGAAAACTTTTCTTGCTATCCACCCTGTCTACAGCTCTCATGATTTTGTAGACCTCAATCAGGTCCCCCCTCAACCTCCGTCTTTCCAATGTAAATAATCCTAATCTACTCAACCTTCTTCGTAGCTAGCGCCCTCCATACCAGGCAACATCCTGGTGAACTTCCTCTGCACCCTCTCTAAAGCATCCACATCCTTTTGGTAATGTGGCGACCAGAACTGTACGCAGTAGTCCAGACGTGGCCGAACCAAAGTCCTATACAACTGTAACATGACCTGCCAACTCTTGTACTCAATACCCCGTCCGATGAATGAAACCATGCCGTATGTCTTCTTGACCACTCTATCCACCTGCGTTACCACCTTCAGGGTACAATGGACCTGAACACCCAGGTCTTTCTGTGCAACAATTTTTCCCAGAGCTTTGCCATTTAACGTTTAGTTCACTCTTGAACTGGATCTTCCAAAATGCAACACCTCGCAATCTCCTGGATTGAACTCCATCTGCCATTTCTCCGCCCACCTCTCCAATCTATCTATATCCTGCTGCATTCTGGGACAGTCCCCTTCACTATCTGCTACTCCACCAATCTTAGTGTCATCTAAAAACTTGCTAATCAGACCATCTATACCTTCTTCTAGATCATTTATGTGTATCACAAACAACAGTGGTCCTAACACGGATCCCTCTGGAACACCACTGGTCACAGTTCTCCATTTTGAGAAACCCCCTTCCACTACAACTCTCTGTCTCCTGTTTCCCAGCCAGTTCTCTATCCATCTAGCTAGTACACCCTGGAAGCCATGCGACTTCAATTTCTCCATCAGTCTACCATGGGGAACCTTTCAAACGCCTTACTGAAGTCCATGTAGATGACATCCACAACCCTTCCCTCATCTATCAACTTTGTCACTTTCTCAAAGAATTCTATCAAGTTGGTAAGACATGACCTTTCCTGCACAAAACCACGTTGCCTATCACTAATAAGCTCATTTTCTTCCCAATGTAAATAGATCCTACCCCTCAGTATCTTCTCCAGAAGCGTCCCCACACCTGACGTCAGGCTCACCGGTCGATAATTACCTGGATTATCCCTGCTACCCTTCTTAAACAAGGGGACAACATTAGCAATTCTCCAGTCCTCCGGGAACACACCCGTGCTCACAGGCAGAAACTCTCACAGCGACTAATAGTCAGGAAGGGACAGAAGGATATTTGGATTTGCAAGTGGCATCAGATCAAGACAGTCTAACATTTAAAACTTGTCTCAGCAGGGACAGATCAGCAAGTAAATTAGGAAGAGGACATCAGGTGTCTGCAAATTACAAGAAGTTAACCTGCTTGTTCAGCCAAAATCTAGAAGGATAAATGATGGGTTCCCAGATATTACCACGGTTTGAAGTAGGATAGTGAAGAAAGGGAATCAGAGTTATGTAGGTGTGTACTGAAAAATTGAAATTTATCTGGGATTAATTGCCTTTCACTGAAAACATTTCCAAACGTGCATGTACCTCAGTGTGTTAGAAGACTTAAGCTGCACTAGTTTAGTGACTTCCCACTTGCCTACTTTGAACACCACCCCCTTCTGTTTTCCCCATTCACTGAAAGTACTAATATCCTTTCATAATTTCAGGACCATCCTGGTTACAATGCTGCCTATCTGGCACTGCATCTTCATCTACAGTCCAATGTAACTAAGGTGAAATCAACAGACACACAGAGTTACACCCTGGAGCTTTGTTGAATTGCAGCTGCAGTATTTTATTTTATTTGCAGGCAACACACAATTTGAACTCACAGCAAGCCAGTGTCAGATCAACACTTGGTTTTGGGATCTTCCGAGCCACACAGGATTCAAATTCGATGACGGATTCTGAACAAGTCTACCCACAGTTCAGTGACTGAGCCGGCATTTCACTTTCTGAATATTCAAATCTTTCAGACATTTGAATCTTGAGAAGAATGGCAGACTTTGCTGAGATGTGAGATAGTCTCAGGCATTTACTGGAAACAGGCTCTGGAATTTAATCACCGTCAAAGCGCTGTCTCCATTTCCTATGACTGCAAAGAGAAATAACATTTCTAAAACAAAGGACTATCACACCGAAAACAGTTTTCCCATATCACCTACAGTATTTTAGCCCCAAAGTAATACTTAGAGATATGTAAGGGAGCATAAAATAACCAGCAGCTTTGTGTTCCTGCTCCCAATTTAACATTTGACCATTTCGTTTATCTTCTCCTCAGCCTAATATTCCAACAAGTATCATTTCACAACTCATATTATTTCAGTTCTCCTGCCATTTCACCAGACTGTATGTATCTAAAGAATCACCATCTAAAACTCCCAGGGCAGATTGAGAATGGAGTTAGAAGCGGAGTAATATCATTGGTTCACATCTTGCAATATTCTGTCCACAGGAGGTTGAGAGATGATAATGTACAAAGTGTGAGGTGTATTTTAATCTGCAAAAATGGAATGAAAGATTCAGAAGGTGTCAGTCAGTCAACCATTTTATGTATGTTCCTGGCAGCCATTTCATGTTTAACACAGCACTGACACCGTGTTTAGAAGAACGTAACATAAGAACATAAGAACTAGGAGCAAGAGTAGGTCATCCGGCCCCTCGAGCCTGCCCCACCATTTAATAAGATCATGGCTGATCTTTTTGAGACTCAGCTCCACTTACCCGCCCACTCACCATAACCCTTAATTCCTGTACTGTTCAAAAATTTATCTAGCCTTGACTTAAAAACTTTCAGTGAGGTAGCTTCAACCGCTTCACTGGGCAGGGAATTCCACAGATTCACAACCTTTTGGGTGAATAAGTTCCTCCTGACCTCAGTCCTACATCGGCTTCCCTTTATTTTGAGGCCATGCCCTCTAGTCCTGGTTTCACCTGCTAGCGGAAACAAACTCCCTGCCTCCAACTTATCTATTCCCTTCATAATCTTATATGTTTCTGTAAGATCTCCCCTCATTCTTCTCAATTCCAGTGAGTTTAATCCCAGTCTACTCAGTCTCTTCTCGTAATCCAACCCTCTCAGCTCGTGAATCAACCGAGTGAATCTCCTCTGCACCCCCTCCAGTGCTAGTATATCTCTTCTCAAGTAAGGAGACCAAAACTGCACACAGTACTCCAGGTGTGGCCACACCAGGACCTATACAGCTGCAGCATAGCATCCCTATTTTTTTCAACTCCATCCCTGTAGCAATGGCAGAGAACATTCCAATTGCCTTTTTAATTACCTGCTGCACCTGCAATCCTACCTCTAGTGATTCATGCACAAGGACAACCAAATCCCTCTGCACAGCAGCGTGCTGCAATTTTTTTTACCATTTAAAACATAGTCCATTTTGCGTTATTCCTACCAAAATGTATGACCTCACACATATCAACATTGTATTCCATCTGCCAGACCTTTGCCCACTCACTTAGACTATCTATATCCCTCTGCAGACTTTCAGTGTCTTCTGCACACTTTGCTCTACCACTCGTCTTAGTGACATCTGTAAATTTTGACACACCACACTTAGTCCCCAACT
This sequence comes from Ginglymostoma cirratum, assembly GCA_024137785.1. Classification (NCBI taxonomy): domain Eukaryota; kingdom Metazoa; phylum Chordata; class Chondrichthyes; order Orectolobiformes; family Ginglymostomatidae; genus Ginglymostoma; species Ginglymostoma cirratum. Next base: position 4,639,605 of record JAHRHZ010000102.1, read on the forward strand.
CCAAATCATCTATGTAAATTGTAAACAATTGCGGTCCCAACACTGACCCTGAGGTACACCACTCGCCACTGACCGCCAACCAGAAAAGCACCCATTTACCCTTACTATTTGCTTTCTACTGATCAACTAATCCTCTATCCACGCGAATACATTACCTGTAATACCCTGCAACTTTATGTTATGTAGCAGCCTTTGATGTGGCACATTGTCAAACACCTTCTGGAAATCCAGATACACCACATCCACAGGTTCCCCATTGTCCACCATGCAAGTAATGTCCTCAAAGAATTCCACCAAATTAGTTAAACATGA
>JAHRHZ010000102.1:4649916-4827786 GCA_024137785.1 Ginglymostoma cirratum
GCGGACAAGGGAGTCGCGGAGGGAGTGGTCCCTCCGGAAGGCAGATAAGGGTGGGGAGGGAAAGATGTCTTTGGTGGTGGGGTCTGACTGTAGATGGCGGAAGTGTCGGAGGATGATGCGTTGGATCCGGAGGTTGGTGGGGTGGTATGTGAGGACGAGGGGGATTCTTTTTTGATTATTGTTGCGGGGACGGGGCGTGAGGGATGTGTTCTGGGAAATGCGGGAGACACGGTCGAGGGCGTTCTCGATTAAGTCGATTTTTTACTGACATCATTTCATGTATTCTTGAATTACAATGAATAGCGTAATATTTTACAAGCATTACACAAGATTGAATTTCCAATACAAGAATTAATTCAAATAATCATATTGCTGTTCTTATTAATTGTAGTTAGTACCTAATGATTTTTTGCTGTGATCACATTAATATCACTTCAATAATCTCAGTCTACTTCTCAGTTCTGTAGATAGAAAAATGAATGTCAAGTTATTAAGTGAAGTTTAAAAAGTCACATTTTGTTCTTTTGTATTCTAAAAATCAAAAAAAAGTTTCATTATTATTGAATCCCTGAATCAAAGTAAATATATTTCACTGTACAGTTTAATAGGCACCATGAATATCAAACCATTGTATCAAGACCCCTCGTTAACATTTCTTTTCTACCAATCTGCTCTGCAAGCAGAATACTGAACTGGTCAGTTATTGGCCGAGTAGATCCTAATCACATAAGTATGTTTAATACTTACTACACTTTAGGGAGACAGTAAACCCCGCAGACACTATTGGCAATACAAAAAGAGTGATGAGGGAGAAGGGTGTTGTGCTGTGTTCAGGAGACAAGTGATAGACCTAGTCCGGACCAGGGAAGGGTTGCACCATACAGCAGGACACCAAGGTGGAAAAGTGGGACACAAGGGAAGGCATAAACCCAAGGCGGTCAAAATGGATTCTGAATGGATCGTATCGAAGGACAACGAAAACAAAACGAGGCTCAGAGGGGTGGTTGTTACAAATTGTACTGGATTGCAAAAAGAAACTGATCATGGAGATAATCAGGAAGGGTTATGACCTGGATGTCCCAAAACCAGAGCAGAGGCCCTGGTGGAATGGACAAGAAAAAATCTAAATATGAGAAGGCAGCTGTAACTCTGACAGCCCCTGTCAGAAATATGACCAATGAGAAATGGGAACAAGTAAAGGTGGTGGCTCTCACACATGAGGGCCTGAAGCCAAAGGAAGTTATGATAATCACAGTAGGGGAGGCACCGAGTGCCCTACTCTACTCAGAAGGCAATGAGGACGATGATACTGACTCAAACGGGTTAGATGACAAAACACCGACTTATGGACAGAAGTTCAACACTGGGTGGGATAACCTGTAAGTACGAGAAGGCAGTGCTTATGGCACCGTTGTGGATCAAAGTTACACCTTGGATGGACAGTAGGGACAAAAGGACGCTGCATTTTGTCATTTACATAAATGATTTGGATGTGAATATAGGAAGTAGGTTCGCAGACGACATCAGAATTAGTGGTGCAGTGGATAGTGAAGAAGTTATCTCGAGAGTACAACGGGACCTTGATCACATCACATGGGCCAATGAGCTGAGGAGTGGCGGATAGAGTTTAATTTAGATTAATGTGAGGTGTTGCATTTTAGGAAGGCAAATCAGGGCAGAAGTTATCGACTTAATGGTAAGGTCCTGGGAGTGTTGCCGCACGGAGAGATCTCGGAATGCAAGTTCAGAGTTCATTGAAAGAGGAGTCGAAGGTTGACAAGGTAGTGAACAAGGCATTTGGTATGCTTGCCTTTGTTGGTCAGTATATTGAATTTCAGAGCTAAGTATCATGTTGCAAACATACCCGGAGATTGGTGAGGCCACTTTCAGAATACTGCATTCAATTCTCGTCCCATTGTCTAAGGAAGGATGTTGTGAAACTTGAAAGAGTTCAGAAAAGATTTACTAGAATGTTGCTGTGATTGGAGGGTTTGAGCTGAAGTGAGAAGCTGAATAGGGTGGCGCTATTTTCCCTGGAATTTTGGAGGCTGAGTGGTGCCTTATGGAGGTTTACACAGTCATGACGGGCATGGATTGGGTGAATAGTCAAAATCTTTTTCCCGCATTGGGAAGTCCAAACCTTCCATAGGTTTTAGGTGAGAGGGAAAGACTTAAAAGGGATTTAAGCGACAACATTTTCACACAGACGTTGGTGCACGTATGTCATGAGTTGCCAGAGTAAGTGGTAATGATTGGTACAATTACATTTAAAAGGCACCTGGATGGGCATTTGAATAGGAAGGGTTTAGAGTGATCTGGTCCAAATGCTGGCACGTGAGACTAGATTAATTTAGGATTTCTGCTTAGCATGGACGACTTGGACTCAAGGGTCTGTTTCCATGCTGCACATCTCTATTACTCTGTGACAACTGATAGAAACTAAACCAACATACCTATATGGATTTGCCCCTCACCATCCCAACCACTGAAATTAAAGGAGTTGGAGGAGGAACCGAGGAAGCTGGATGAAGTGAAACTAGCACTGTGCAGGTTGGTAATGTGACATGTATTCAGACATAGATGTGTTAAAATGAGGTAAGAACAACTCTGGGAGTTGATCTTTGAAAATAATCAGAAGCAATGATCGATGCATGCAACCGAACTATGACAGGGGCACCCTCTGTCTGGGTCAGGGACAGGAAGAAAAACACAGGTTATGTCGCCAGTGCAGCGACACTGTAGAGAGACTGGGACAGTCAGACAATCTGGGTAGTTATAACTGTGACCCATTCTACAGTGTTTGCAACTCAAACAGGAATGTGGGTTATTATCTGTAGACCCTGAAAAGATCAAGGGCCCTCTCATTCCCTACACCAACAGTATCCCCAGGGTGAAAATGACAAATTCTAAGTGACATAGAGTTAAGGTGAGTGGGGGAAAGTTTGAAGGAGTTGTGTGAGGCACGTTTCTTAGACAGAATGTGATAGGTGGCCAAAATGTCCTCTCCTGGCAGGTGGTAGAAGCTGAAACAATCACATCATTTACGAGGCATTTGGAAAGACATATGAACAAGCAGGGAATAAACAGATACAGATCATGTACAGGCATATTATATTACTTTAGATTGGCATTATGATTAGTATAGACATGATGGGCCAAAGGGCGTCTTCAGTACTGCACTGTTCTGTTTTCTATACGACAGGAATTGTGGAGCCGCAGTTAATATTTTAAGTAGAATAGAATACATCTCTTCTTTAGAACACACAGTGAGTTGATGCATTTTGAGAGAAACAACGTGGAAAGGAAATATATATTTGAATAGCACAGATGCAAAGAGCAGGGAGCGGGGAGTACTATTTACAAAGTTTTGTCAGAGAGAGAACATAAACAATGTGCGTTTAACAAATTGCATGGGATCTTGGGCTTCAATTAATGGAGGTAATGAGAAAACACCCATGGAAAAGATGCTGAACCTTGATAAAACTCTGGTGAGGTCACAGTCAGTCATTGCATTCAACTCTGGTCAGGAAGGGTACGAGGGCCCTCGAGAATGTGGAGTACAAATTTACTGTAGTGGTGCATTGAGAAAGAAAACGTTTCCCACCCCCCAGGTCGTCAGTGCAAAGCAGTGATCATTGTGCCCTAATCACGCCGGACTTTGGCCCAATAAAGACGTTGGCGGTAACCTGGGGCCTCTCGCCGCCTGCATCCCTTTTCTGTTTACTACAAAGAGCATGACCTAAATTGTTCTATTTCGGATCTACAGCTGTACACAAGTGGTGATAAAACCTCTCAGACCACACTGACCTTCATTAGTTTCCCGATATTCTTGTCTCTTCCCCCTTTACCCGCTTCTACAACATATTCACCCTGTTCAGTCACACTGAAATTGCGACTCCGTACCATCGCCGGCCGGAACATTGCAGTTGAAGCAAGGTCACCGGACACAAAACGTTAACTCTGATTTTTTTCTTCATAAATGCTGGCAGACCCGCTGAGTTTTTCCAGCAACTTTTGTTTTTGTTCCTGATTTACAGCATCCGCGGTTCATTCAGTTACGATCGATCACGTGTCGCCTCACAGCCCCGTCCCTCGCTGTTTATGATTGCTTGGATGACCAGCCTGCTCCGCTTGGCCCTCCAGTCCTGCCCCTTATCTCCTATTGGCTAGCCCCGCCATCAACCACGCGTGCACATGGTGAGCTGATCATTCGCAGTGTTTCCCGTTTTCCTTGCTGTTGCTCAGCTCCAGGAGTGAGTGTCAGGGTTTACCGTGAGGTGGGGAAGGAAAGTGTCCCAGTCGCTCTCTTCCACGGTCCACAGCTCCTGGACCGGGAACACAAGCTCCTTTACAAATGGGTTTGCAGTCAGCTGGAACAACTGGAATGCTGAAATCGGGTTGTCAAGAAAAAGTTTCCAATTTGAAAATGGTTGTGGCCATTATTGTCTGAGAATGTAAAGCGTTTTAGTGATAATCCTGTTCCTCTCCGTGTAATCCAGTAACAGCAACGACTTGCATTTATATGGAACCTTTCAGATATTCATCAGCCTAAAATATTTCATAGATAATTGAAACATTGAATAAAAAGGTCTATTTTACATTGTGTATTTTAAAGAAGGTTAGAGAGGTTTAAGGAGGGAATTCAAGAGCTTGTGGTCTCAACAGCTGAAAATGGTGAATTCTGTGCTTGAATGGGGTTTCGGAAAATATTTGTCACACGTGTAATTGGAGGAATGCCGGGAACTCATTGGGTGTTAAGACTGGAGGAGGTTCCAGAGGCTGTATGTAACAGACAATGTTGCAGTTGTGCAGGAGGTGTCTGCTGCTTGAAAAAAGGTAATGGATACTGTTCGGAGGAAAGGTCACTCGAACCGAAACTTTAACCATGATTTCTCTTCACAGATGCTGCCAGACCTGCTGAGGTTTTGCAGTAAATTCTGTTTTTATGTGGATAATACATGCTGTATCATGCCCTTATAAACTCTCACTGATTTCTGGCAAACAGGCCTTGATCTGCTCGATACTTATTGGTGTTCCAGAACAAGATGTTGACCTCAACAGAGCGTTGTAGATAGGCACATTCCAATGTCTAGGACTATGTGCTGAGGGACGCATTAAAGCTTGGGGGAAACTGCCACCAAGGCACAGTGGAGAAAGACAACGGTACAGGGCTTCCTGCCAAAGTTAAATGGGGGCCTGTTCAGTTATTGGACCCTTCTAGTGCCTGAAATACATGTAAACACAGGTTGGTCAAGTAAGAGATGCCTTTGGTTTGTTTGGATACAACGTAGAGTTGTATAGCACGGACACAGACCCTTCAGTCAACCCATCAATGCCAATCAGATATCCTAAGTTAATCTACCCCCATTTGGCCCATAACTAAACCCTTCCTCTTCATGCACCCATCCAGGTGCCTTTTAAATGTTGTAGTTGACCCAGCCTGTACCATGTCCCTGGTAGCACATTTCATACATGCACCACCCTCTGTATGAAAACATTGCCCCAAATGCCTCTTTTATTTCTTTCCCCTTAACCTTAAATGTATACGTTCTTGTTTCAGACTCCCTCACCCCAGGGAAAAGACCTTGTCTATTTACCCTATCCATTACACTCATGATTTTACAAACGTCTATAAGGTAACCCCTCAGCCTCTGACAAAAAAAAAACCCGCACCACCAGGCTATTCAGTCTCTCCTTATAGTTCAAACCCAGCAAACGTGGCAATGTCATTGCAGATCTTTCAGAAAAGGTCCAGACCTGAAACGTCAGCTTTTGTGCTACTCTGATGCTGCTTGGCCTGGTGTGTTCATCCAGCTTTACACCTTGTTATCTCACCTTCTCACTGGTTTAATGCTGTAATGTTATTTTGCCACCAACAAGACTTTTATTTATTCACTCTTGGGTTGCTATTCAGCATTTATTTCTTCAGAAGGTGGTGATGAGCTGCCTTCTTAAAACGCTGCAGTCCATGTGCTGTCAGTTGACAAACAATGTCATTAGATAGGGAATTCCAGGATTATGACTCACGAACATCGACGTATTTCGACGTCAGGATGGTGAGTGGCTTGGAAGGAAACTTGCAGGTGCTGGTGGTGTTCCCGTGCAGCTGCTGCTGTTGTCCTTGTAGATCGAAGAGATTGTGAGTTTGTAAGGTGCTGCCTGAGAATCATTGATGTATTTCAGCATCTTTTATTCTTTTTTTGATTATTAGAAGCTAATATTAAATGTTATCGAAATCTTGCCTTTGAAGTATAGTTTGAAAAGATAATTAAGAAAATAAGAAGCAATAAAGGAAAGATGCCAGTTACCTGCTTCCGGGTATTCTGTAGATTTTGAGAAATAATCCTGCAGCTAAAACCTAAAGGTAGATTTTGAAGCTGCTTTGTCAATGGATAGAAGGGCGTAGATGAAAACAGCTGACTGATGAACTTGCAGAAGAGCACGTGGTTATGTCAGGTGAACCTTGTTCAGAAGAAATGTGACTCGGCACAGAGAACATTGACCCCCCTCAACACAAACTCCACTGAACAACAGACAATACTCAACGCCAATCCAGACTGGGAGCCATTAGGTTGATGTGCGATGGGTGAAGTCAATGTACAATGAGAGGTCAAAACAATGACAGTGCACAGGGTGGGGATTTTGTTGGTGATGGGAAGTGTTCATTCTGATGGAGTTTCACCCGATCCAGTGACCATTAATTTATCACTTTCCCATGACGAGTGTCCTGTTCTGTGTTTCCCCAGTTTTTATGAGTTTGTGAAACAAATGACCCCAATTTAGGAAGGAATTTAAGCTTTAGAATGAGCACAAGTTTATTTTATTTATTTATTCATGATATCCTTTGCTGCATTTTTTGCCCATCTCTAACTGCTGCGGACAAAGTGACAGAGAGTTACCTTCCCGAATTGCTGTCGTACTTGAGATATAGACAAACTGCACTGCTGCAAAGCAGTTCCATAATTTTCAGACAGTGACACACACGGATTGGTGATTTTGTTTCATGTCAGTATAGTGTGCAACTTGGAGCACTTAGATGGTAGTGTCGCATGTGCCTGCTGCTATTGCCCTCCTACGTGGTAGAGATAGTGGTTTAGGGAAGTGGTGTTGAAGGAGACTGGAGAAGTTGCTGCAGCTCGTATTGGTCTTGGCACAAACTATTGCTGCTTTCCACCAATGCTGACGGAAGAGAATATTGAAGGTCATTATTGGAGTTAGAATCACAGAATTGATGCAGCATACAAGGAAACCATTTAACTATAAAATCTGTACTGGCCTTCATAATCAGAATATCTCACCCAATGCTATTGCCCTGCCTTCTCCCTCTAACCCTGTACATTGTTCCTTTCCAGCTAACGGTCTAACTCCCTCATTGAATAATTTGATTAATGAACAAAGTCCAGGAATATTCAGGTTACTGTTAACTAGCTGACTTTCAGATTCTGGTCTGCTTTTGGGTTGAGTTTCCCAACTGCACATTCAATCACTGAATCCCTACAATGCAGAAGGAGGTCATCTGGTCAATCAAGTATACACCAACCCATTGAGAAGCATCCAACCCAGACCCATCTCTTAGCCTTTTCACATAACCCTACATTTCCCATGAGTAAACCACCTAACCTATACATCCCTGGACACTATGGACAATTTAGCATGGCCAATCCACTAACCTGCACATTTTTGAACTTTGGGAGGAACCCACGCAGACACGGGGAGAATGTGTGGAGATGGCACAATCAGTCGAGTTAGGAATCGAAGCCGGGTCCGTGGCTGTGTAAGGCAGCAGGGCTAAACATTGAAGCACCGTGCTGCCTCCCTCTAATATTCTGTGCAGCCTGTTAACCAGAAACTTTAAAACTAGAAAAAAAGGAAAGTAAAAGAACACACAAAAGCACAAAGGCAGGTTGTGGAATGGAGCTGAATAGGACTGAAAATTTGTGAGGCTGGTGTAGGCGAAAGTTGTCATGAAAGCTGCTGGATTGTCATTAAAAACCCAACTCGTTCGCTCCCATTGTTTGGAGGACCAGCCGCTACCACTCTGTCATACAGTCCAGCCCCTCATTCACTCCCATTGGTTAGACTAATTGATTGATGACCTTCTCTGCAATCCAACAGCAAGAGTTCCAATCGCTTCGAGCATGCGCTGACTACGCAGAAAACCTGCAATTGCGCTGGGAATCCAGCTCTCTCTGAATTGTGGGTATTGCTGCAGCCATCAGAGAGAATGTCTACGGTATTTTCATATCAGTCGAGAGAACAGATCGAGAGAGTTACAGTATTATTCAGGTGAAGGTCTATCTCCGACTAAAAACATTTATGGAGCTGGTGGCCAATTATCAGTAACAGAGCAAACGTTTTGCTGTAACAGCAAAAGAAATTGCCAGAGAAGCATAGGAGGTGTGGCAGCATTGGAGCAGAGAAAACATTTACAATTACAAATTCAGTGACACTTTGTCTGAACTGAAGTTGTTTCGGTTTATTACAATTGTTGTTCTGCTCCAGTTCGGATTTTGATCAGAAGTTCGAAATAATGCCCGAATTGTTTTTCACCCAGGATTCCACATAGGCAGAATACCCTCTATCTCCATTAGAGGACACCAGCCCAAGGTGATATTTCACCACTTTGAATAACATTTTCCATCTCCCTGTTCTGTCTGCTAGTCTGATTGAATCTCTCACTGTGTTTTTTTTTTTCCGCTTAGTCACTTTACAGCCTCGAGTTCTCAACATCGAAATCCACAACATGAGAAACAAGTATCTGTTCAAAAACAGCAGATGCTGGAAAAGCACAGCAGGTCTGGCAGCATCTGTGAAGAAAAAGTCAGAGTTAACATTTAGGGTCTGGTGGCCTTTCCTCTGATCACCAGACCTGAAAACTCAACGTTGAGTCTTTTCTTCATAGATGCTGCCAGACGTGCTGAGCTTTTCCAGCAACTTCTGTTTTTGTTCCTGATTTACAGCAACCGAAGTTCTTTTTGGTATTTATTTCGTATGATATCTGTTCTGCATCAATCTTCTAACCTCCATACAGCTTCCATTGATGTTTGCTGAAGATTTCGTATTAGTGCCAAGGTCTGTGTTTGAATCAGGGCGGTGGTTACATTGCAACGACATTTAAATCTTCTCCCAACTGAGAAAGGTGTTGAAAATTAATCACAGTTTCAGAGGAGACGATAAAATCAATATGAATTGAATGACTTAGGTCATGTGTTGGGATTAGAGGCTCGAAAAACACTGCCTATGGTCCAAATCTGAAAGACTAATAGTGAATGTGAGAGACAATCAGCACATCAGGACACAGTCTGACACATCCACACCCCACAAGGCCACCAGAGGAATGTAAAGGAAATTACCTCATTAAACTCGGAAGCAGGGACAACATCAGGAGGTGGAAATCAGAGGGAAGGGAGCAATGGGAAAAAAAAGACACATAATTGGGTCAGAGAATGAAGATCGCACTGTAAGGTACTGAGGTACTCTCCTTGAACTATTCCACTCCTGGTCATGGCTAGGTTAGGGACCAGGAAACTGATGATGGAAGTTTGCTCTGAACTGGGCGGGAATTCGGATGTGAGTGACAGGCCTGTGGGGATATTGACCCTGAGGTTTCGAATTGGTGAGTGTTTCTGAACTCTCTTGTCCTATACCGGTAATGTTGATAGATTTGAGTTCTCCATAAGTGTTAGATTTTTTCATTCCCTATTTTTCTTGTCCTTTCTCTCATTCCCACTTACAGAATGCAGGCTCTGTGGTCAGTACTGGATGTGGGACTATAGGTGTGCAGAAAATATTTGGTGGCAATGGTAGATCCTCCTCCCCAGAATGTCTAGCAGCATAGAAGCTTATCACTCTCCATCAGCAGGGAACCATACAGCATGCACAGACTGGGGTCAGTTTTTTTTTTGGAGCAGAGAAAACTGAGAGGAGACATGACTGAGATGTGCAGAAATGATGAGGGAAATAGACAGAAGAGGCAGCACGAATAATTCCCCTTGTTGGAGGGATCAATGACCGGGGTTATGAACTAAATTAAAGGACAGAAAGTTTAGAGGAAATGGGAGATTTTTTGTTTACCTGAAGTGTAGTGGGAATCTGTAAGTCACTGCCTGTACGTGTGGTAAATGCAGACATCCTCAGAACACTTATGAAGTATTCAGATATATACTTGCAATGCCAAAGTATTGGCAATGGGCTAGGTGCTGGAAATGGATGAGAGCAGTTAATTTGTTGGTGTCTTGACTGGGACAGACTCAATGGTCGAAGGGTCTCTTTCGTGGTTCTGGACATGTGGACCCTGAATCCAGACATGTCTGTGGGGACAGAAGTTAGGTGAACGTTCAGGTCAGTGAGGAAGTGTGGGGGTGACAGTGAAAAAGAGAATGAGTGGGTGAAAGCCGGGAAAATTCACCGACAAAAGGGTTCGAAATCAAAGGGGATGGTGGTGGAGAAGTAAACAGATAAAAAAAAGTGTCTAGATGAAGTATGAATAGGTCATTAGAAATCTTGAATGCAAAGTAAAGACAACCAGTGAGAAACATAAAGAAAAGGAGCAAATGAAAGCCATTTAGACTGAGGTGAGAAGATTTTCTTTTAACCCAGAGAGTGGCGAGCATGTGGAATCCTTTTCAACAGGAAGCGGCTGATTAGAATGCATTCACTGTTTACCAGGAGGAGTTCACTTTGGTTCCGAGGGCCGAAGGGATCAAAAGATATGGGGTTGCTGAGCTGGATGATCAGCCGTGATCGTATTGAACAGAAGGACCAGTATGAAGGGACGAGTGGTCTATACTTGCTTCAATTTTTGAAGTTTCCATGATTACCAGTGTTATGGGGAGTAGTGATGGGGATAAACAGGGAGTCGGGAACAACAGCAGAATGTATAAATCACTGGGATAAAGACATGGAATGGGTTCGGAGAATGAGTACAGAACAGAAAAGTGCTGTTCTGCCGCATATCTGCCCAGAGTAATGAGGCACACCAAAACCAATCAGCTATCTACAATCTGTGTGGACAAGACGATGGGGATGGTGAAGGAGGAACAATTTGGGATGTGGAACAGGGGAGGAGGTCATCCAACACCGCACCCCCCCCAAACCTCACTGGTTACAGAGGCCCGTCTTGGTCTGTCCCATTCATGGGCTGGACTGCGTTCAGCTTCAGGAAGTTGCCAGCTGGTAGGTAGTTCTATCAACTGGGCGGGGTTGGAGTGGTTCGAGGAGCATGTTTTGGTGATAACAGAGCAGGGACCTTCCCTGGTACTCTTCCTCCTCCTCTCGTGGCTCTTTCGCTGGAGCTGTGTAGATAAACTCTAAACTCTTTTCTCCCCGCATCTTCGTAACGTACCTGTAGGTGGTCGCTGTGAGTATTCGAATTTTAAAAGGACAATGTCTTATCAGTGTTACTTGTGCTGTTGTTATAACACTTTTTTCCCCAAATAGAACCTCTAAATACATTTTGCTCCGCCAGTTCTTTTTAAAATAAAACTCCATTCTTGAATGTGGACAAGTTTAAGGAGCAAGAGACCAGGAAATATTGTCAATCCCCAGAAATCTGTTGAGCTGGTGAGAGTGGGCCACATGAACTACGAGCATCCCTATGCTTTCTTTCTGAGAATTCTCACACTGCAAACACTGATAGATGTATAATTCAACAACACTATTGACAATTATGTGCACACTTTTCTGATGAAGGGTCCAGGCCTGAAACGTCAAGCTTTCCTGCTCCTATAATGCTGCTTGGCCTGCTGTGTTCATCCAGCCCCACACCTTGTTATCTCGGATTCTCCAGCATCTGCAGTACCTTTTATCTCTGATACAATTTTAACCCCACTGCGAAGCCTCGTCTAAGGATGCCCACGCTGAAGAAGTTACCCTCCTCCCTCCGGACAAACCTCAGGGAATCTCTCTCCCACTGCAACTCTCTCATAATCTCTTCGGCCTTGAAACTGCTCGACCACGTCCTGAAGCAAACCAGGTACTACAGCCACATTACCTGTCTTAGTACCTGCCTACGGAACCACATCATCCCCAATGGACTACAGTCCACATTCAAGCCTTCCCAATTTGGCCCCAACCGTGACAATATCTATATTCAGAACATTGAGACCCTCCAGAAGCGCTTCTCCCTGCGACTCCTGAAACACACACTTGCAGTAATGCGCAGGCATCTCCAAGCACTACAATCAAGACTCCCCCAGCACTGAGCCTCCCTCTCCCAGACCTGCAAAGGACCTCTCCTGTTTTTTATTCTTCGTAGGACACACAACCTGAACTCACAATTCTACTCAGCTTTATTGGACACTAAAAACCGTAAGTACAGTAAACTTACTGATGCCCACCACCCAAAACGGGCTTCCCCCACCTCCCAAATCCAATACCCTACCCAGGACCTCCCCCACAATGGAACCGCCGACATTGTCCGAGAACCCACAGATGACGTCACATCCGCCACCGCCGGGTACCCCACTTCCGGAACAGCGAACGCCACCGCTGCTGAAACCACTGCCTCCATCTCCGAGACGAACACCACAGACACGACCGGCACAGCTGCTGCCGCCGCCTACCACGCTCCGCCCACCGCCGAAGCCGACACAACGCCCACCGCCGACGCCGACACAACGCCCACCGCCGACGCAACTCCGCCCACCGCCGACGCCGACGCCGACGCAACACCGCCCACTACCGACGTAACTCCGCCCACAGCCGACGCCGACAACGCTCCGCCCACTGCCTCCACAGACAGCAGCTCCAGAGGAGACAGCAACACTGAGCCCTGCCGAGTCTTCACCATCCCCCCAGACCTCCCCCTTACTGAGGACGAACGTTCAGTCCTCAGTAAAGGGCTCACCTTTGTCCCCCTCTACCCGCATATCAACGAATACCGCTCACGCTTGGATATTGAGCAGTTCTTCCGCCCCCTCCGCCTCCACGCTTACTTCCCCAACCGCGAATATAAGCCTCCCTCTACTGAGCCCTTCTCCCGCCTCCAACACAAGCCCTCCTCCTGGACACCACACCAAGGCCTCCTACCCTCCCTCGACCTCTTCATCTCCAACTGCCGTCGAGACATCAATCGCCTCAACCTCTCTACCCCTCTCAAACACTCCAACCTCTCGCCTGCAGAACGTGCAGCTCTCCGCTCCCTCCGCTCCAATCCCAACCTCACCATAATACCCGCGGACAAGGGAGGGGCAGTCGTGGTATAGTGCACTGACATCTACATTGCTGTGGCCAGGCGCCAACTCTCCAACACCTCCTCCTACCGCCCCCTGGATCATGACCCCACCCCCGAGCACCAAACCATCATCTCCCAAACCATCCACAACCTCATTACCTCAGGTGACCTCCCACCCACCGCCTCCAAACTCACCGTTCCCCAACCCCACACCACCCGCTTCTCTCTGTTTCTGATGAAGGGTCCAGGCCCAAAACGTCAAGCTTTCCTGTTCCTATGATGCTGCTTGGCCTGCTGTGTTCATCAAGCCCCATACCTTGTTATCTCTGACTCTCCAGCATCCGCAGTACCTTTTATCTCTGACAATTATATTGCACTGTCACTACAAGGAAATGCTCTCTAGAATTTCACAGACATACGCTATCACAAGATTTGTCACCGAGGGACATCAAGCTGATAATCAAGAACATTGTGAAATGTATCAGCTTGAAGGGCAATTGTTAAAAGGAGAGAGAGTTAGAGGCGTTTAAGGGGGCAACTACAGAACTTGAAGCTGAAGTTCAAAGTTATTAATGGATGGAAAAGGATAATTTCAGATGCTGCCAGAACTGCTGAGTACTTACAGCATTTTATTTCTCCATCTGTTCTTCGTTCTGTGGACTAAAGGGATCAAATTGTTTGGGGAGAAAGCTCCTTCACTCCAGAATCTCCCACCTCTGCAGTTTTGTGCAAACACTGACTGATTAGAATGGCAATCAACAGTTTACATATTATTTTTTTCCCAAAGTCTTGACTTCACAAATGGCCAGATTAATTTCTCTCAATTTCACAACCCGTTCTTTTGTTTTCTCCTATCTTTTCCTTTCTGTTCGGATAGTTGTTTTGCAATTTAGGATGCAGATGAAACTATATCCAGATCTGACAGTCCCCATCTTTATTATAACCAAACTGTTAAAAGATTTTGAACATTGAAGGAAGAAACACTGTTCATACTGGTGAGAAGCACAAGTTTTCTCTGTGTGTGGAAGAGTCTGTGAATATTCATCTAAAATGTCAAAACACCCTACAATCAAACTGGAGGGAGTGTGGAAATGTTGGGACTGTGAGATTTTTTTTAATTCGTCACAGCTGAAAGCTCACCAACTCATTCTGATATGAAATCGTGTAGACTAATCGTGAATTTGAAGGCAGGAAGCTAGAATTTGTTTGTAAAATAATGAATGGGTCAAGAGTGCATGGTCCCATTAGGAGGTAAAATGCTTTGTTTAGCTTAGGGATTTATACAGAGAGAAAATAAATGAGTCTGCACGTAGCTGAAGATTTACAGCCAGTTCTAAAACGGAAACATGTATCAATTAACTGTGTGATTGGAAACCTTGGGCTTGTTTTGATGTTTTGGCAATGAGCTGGAATCAGCCAATTAATTTAAACCAGTGGGGATGATGTCCGTTTTAACTTTTGCATTACTGCTTCTGCAATCAGTCCTGATTGATTTGTTTGCATATGTTGTCATTGAAGGTGAGGTGTGTTGTGAGGCACAGATCTAGTGGTTCCATGGTGGTGTCTTTATTGATGTTGCTGGTCTCCTGGGTTGCCTGCCTATCTCATTCTCTTCTATCCTGGTGTCCTTGATGATATTGAGGAATTCCTGGGGTGAGTGGATGGAGTGGGTAGTGTTGCCCTCAAAGCAGTTCAATTTGTTTTAGTTTATGGCAAGTCTATGTGTTGGTGTGCTTGGTAGTGAGACAATGGGCCTGAGAGGGACCCCCGGTTTGTGTACCTTGGGGTCTCCATAGAATCTGGGTGTATTGGATGCCGCTAGCTTCATTTTTGTTTGGTTGTCTGTCTTGTCAATTTCTCCGAAGTTATGTAATTTCTTCAGAGTAATTGTAATCCAGTTCCCTAACTGTAATGATGTCGTACTACTGTTTAAAGAAGATATACACATATTATTGACGAAAGATACTAAATCAGGCAATATAGAATCTAAGTGTAGATAATTGAGAAACAGGGTAATAAGAGTGTTATATAAAGCACCAAAGTGTAATGATGATTTTGGAATGGCTTTAAGCAGGAAATCAGAGATGCATGCAGTAGAACAACATCTATCATTGTGAGAGATGTTAATCTGCATATAAATTTGGTGAATCAAAACTAACCACAATACTGTGGAGGGGGAATTAGAGTGTGTACAGGATGGTTTTCTCGATGAATAGTTTGTGGACCCAACTAGTGAAGAGAACATTTAGACTGGGGTATTTAAGCAATGAGAAACGAATAATCAACAATGCCGTTGTAAGAGACAATTTGGGAATGAATGACCATAAAATGACAGAATTTTTCATCATGTTGAAGAGTAAGGCTGCGATGATATGAGGTATACTTTGGCTATAATGGATTGAGAAAAGACAGTGCTCCAACAATGGCAAACATTCAAAGAGTGAAGCAGTGAATGATAAAACTTGTTATTCTTGTATGCTGCAAGAGTACAAAGAAAAGAATGGCCAAACCATGGCTTACGTGACAAGTTAGAGTTAATGTTAGATGCAAAAAAAAAAGGAGGTATACAGATTGGCAAGAAAAAAATAGATCTAAGGATTGGGAACAGTTTAGAAGTCAGTAAAGGAGGACCAAGAGATTAAATAAAAAGGGGATGTAGAGTATGTAAAACATGCAGGCACATAATAACTGACTGTAAAACAAATCTGTGTGTATATAAAGGGTAAAGGAGTGGTGATAACTAATCTAGGTCCATTGCAGTCAGAAACAGTGGAATTTATAATGGCAAACAAAGGAATGACTGACGAACTAAATTCATACTTTTTTTCTGTCTTCATTAAAAAAGGCACAAATAAAAAATTAGAAAACACGGGACTTACTGAAGGGGAGGAACTAAAGAAAATCTGCACTGGTAGAGAAATGATTTTAGAGAAATTGATGGGATCAAAAGCTGATACATCCTCAGTTTACGTAAAGAAGTGGCTTTCGAAATAATGGATGTATTGCTGGCTGTCTTCTACGATTTCTCAGACACTTTGACAGTTCCTACAGACTACAGGGTAGTTAATGTAACCAAACGGTTAAAAAGGGAAGAGATTAACCTTATAATTATGGACCAGTGAGTTTGAGATGGATCGTAAGGAAGATGCTCAATTCCACTATCAAGGATTTTGGAACAGTGTACTTAGAATACCATAGCAGAAGCAGACAGTCTCCGTAGATTTACAAAAGGTAAATCATTCTTGAAAAATCTGATAACTGCCTTTCAGGATCTAATGAGTACAGTTGATCATGGCTACACAGTAGATGCGTTTATTTGGTTTTACGAAGGCTTTTGAAGAAGTCATACATTACAGATTAATGTATACAGTTAAATGCATGGAATTGGGGTTGGTGCATTGAGTTGGTTACAAAACTGGTCAGCAAATAGTCAACGAGGATTCAGAATAAATGTGTCTATTACCCAATGGCAGACAGTAACTAGTGGGGTATAACAGGGGTCAGTTCTTGAATCCCAGCTATTCACAATGTATGTTACTGATTTAGATGAGGAAACTACATATAACTTTTCAAACGTTTTGGATGACACAAAGCTGGGTGGCAGCGTGAGCCATGGGAAGGGTGTATACATTATGCAGTGTGATTTGGAGAATCTTCGTGAGTGGACAAATGAATATTGGTTACCTTATATTTGGATAAAAGTAAGCTTATCCACTTTGTAGCAATAAAAAAATGCAGATTATTTGAATGGCATATGGGAGTGTTCAACGACACCAGAGGATCCTTGTGCACCAGTTGCTGACAGTAAGTGCACAGGTGCAGCAGGCAGTAGGAAGACAAATTATCTGTTGGCCTTCATAGAGTGAGGATACGAATACAGAGACAAGAATGTTTTACTACAATTATACAGGGCCTAAGTAAGTCCACACCTGGTATATTGTGTACACTTTTGACATGCTTATCTGAAGAAGGATGTTGTTGCTTTCGACAGAGTTCAGCATGTGTTTACCAACTTGATTCCTGGGATGGTGGGAATAACATATGAAGAGCGATTGAGTCGATTAAAATTGTATTCACTAGAGTACAGAAGAATGAGGGGATCTCATTGAAATCTCCAAATTCCAAACAAGACTGGACAGGTTAGATGCAAGAAGGATGTTCCAATAATGGGGAATTACAGAACAAGGGGTCACAGTTTAATGATGTGGGGTAAATATTTTAGGACCGAGAAGACGAGAAACGTCTTCACCTAGAGATCTCCTGGAATTGCATTCCTTTTTTAACCTCCCTTTCAAAATAAGTTAATCTCAATCTCTTACTTTCCTGGTCTCATCCTGATACCACACTTGCTTAACAGGGACCCATTTAGGAATAGCTTCCCAGGCAGATATCAGACGTCTCATTTCACTCAGTCAAATGTCTATGCTTTTACTTAAATGTCTAATTTTTGAGCTTACACCCGTGTGTCTGTGAATAGTTTCAATATGACCATACATATACATGTCTGCATCAGGAGCAGATATGTGCCATTCAGCCCCTCCAGCCTGTTTTGTCATTAAATAAAATCATGCTTGAACTGAGTGTAGCTTCAATTCCACAATGCTATCTACCATAATATCCTTTGACTCTCTTGTTGAACATCAATAAATTTAACATTAGTATATAAAAAAAAACTACCTTCTTCATCTTAGATAACAGCCCACAGATGTTTATTTGTTAATTCGTTTGTGGGATGTGAATGTTGGTAGCTGGAAATCATTTATTTCCCATCCCTCATTGTCCTTGAGAGAGATGTGGTGAGCAGGCTTCTTGAACTACAGCGGTCCTAGTTTTATAATTCCCCCCATTATGTTGTTAGGGAGCGAATTTCAGAATTTTAACACAGCAACTGTAAAGGAATCGTGAAATATTTCCAAGTCACAATGCTGAGCGACTGGCAGGGGAAATGACAGTCGTTGGTTTTCCCATGTATCTGCTGCTCCAAAACCCTTTAATGCAACTGAAAGTCAGTGGTGGAGGGATTGGATGTTTGTGTATGTCGTGCCAGTGATGTGGTTTGCATTGTCATGGATGGTTTCAAGCTTCTTGAGTCTGATTGGAGTTGTACCCGTCCAGGCAAGTGGGAAGTTATTCCATTACACTTCTGTAGATTATGGACAGGCTTATGGACTGGTTACTCCCCGCAGTATTTCCGAGCTTTTAATTTACACTTGTATTCACTGTGTGTATATGGAAAGTCTAGTTGAGTTTCTGGTAAATGGGAACCCCCTGCATGTTAACAGTGGGGATTCAGTGAAGGTAACACCATTGAATGTCAACCGGTTGTGATTAGATTTTGTTTAATTTGAGAATGTCATTGCCTGGCATTTATATGATACTTGTAACTTGTTAGCCCAAGCCACGAAATTGTCCAGCTCTTGGTGTGTTTGGACATGTACTACTTCACTGTGTCTCCGAATTCTATTCTATCCATAAGGCCAGAATCATTTCTGGATGCTCTTTTTCTTTGAAAGAAAACAAAGTGACGCCTTAAAACATAGGATAGAAGCGTTGATTTGATCAGTGTTTGGAACTGTCATCTAACTCCTGCATTAAGCCTGATTGACAGATTAACATGGAAGATGTTTCCACTTGTAGGTGAACACAACTAAACAGATATCAGTTGCAAATGAATCGATTGTACAATTCAGAAATGAGTTCTTTGACTGAGTATAAAACAAGTCGATGTTGGAAATATTCAGTCTGGATGATAACATCTCTGACTTGAGAAAAAGAGTTATATTTTTCCTTTCTGTGGTCTGATGCAGAGAAGTCATGTAATATAAATTGCAAATCTCTCTCAACAGCTGTTGAATATTTCTGGTTGACAGAATCTGCTTTTGTTTATTCAAAGAGTGCTGAGACTGTGAAACTCATTACAGGAAGTGATTGAGGTCTCAGTCTGTTCCGAAGCTCGTGAGTTACATTTCACGCTTTTGTCTGAACATCTTAATTTACTGACACATCAACACAGTCACACCAGAGGAGTACTCTTCATACTTCAGTGTGAGAACGGATTTATTTAGTTTTTTTTACCTGGTATCATTCAGCTTTGAAAATCGAAATGATTTTATCACCAATAAATGCATTATTCTTGCGGCGAAATTCAAATATTCTACACTGGAAAGGTATATACTGTGTTCACCTTGCCTGTTGAGTGTGTTTTCACATCTCTTTGTCCTGCTGCTAATTACAACTAGGACAGAAATACGCTAAGGGACCGTGCACTTGGTTTCTTGTATCAATGGATTCCATCATCTTTCATTCTCGCATATTCCTTCATATCTTTGTTATATCAAAATCATTGCTCAATGGCAGCGTCTTTTCCCAGCATTAAGAGCTGTATTGATCATGCCCCATACATTGCAAACTTGTGTGTGAGCAATCTGATGCATTTAAAACATGTGCAGTATCGATGACAAAGGAGAGGCGGAGTACATCAGAGATTGAAAAGAGAAAATTAGAAATTGAGTATGTGGGAAGTCCACGATGTTGGTGGAGAGGCTTTATACAGTCTCAGAGTAACCACAGTCACTGGATTGGAAAATACCGATCCCGGTTTTGTCATGAATAGTCTGGAATTGCTGAATTCCTTGTTTACCGGGCCAGGTTGGACGTCGCCATGTTTACTGGGGGCAATGTTCACTGAGCCATGCGTGCGTCTGCCATTTTTATCCAGGGCGAACTGTAAGCAGAGCGCGTGTGTATCCTTTATTTAAGGTGTGGAGCTGGTTATTAGTTTCCCTAATACTTTGTCTCTTATAATCATTATTATGGTTATTTCTTCCTCTTTTTGCTGCTTGACTACTTCGTATTTTTTAATGTTGTAAATGTTCCCTGCTGTGAAGATTGATGAAAAGTATTCGTTCAACTTTCCTGGCTCCCCATTTTTATCATTTTTAATCCTCATTCTCTAGCAGGCCGATGTTCAGAGTTCCCTTCTCCTTTTATTTATTGAAAGACGTAATTGATCACCAAATACATTGTTCCTTCATAATCATCTATAATGCCTTGTACAATAGCATTATGAGAGATCCGTCGCCACAAAATGTACAGCAGTTTAATAATATCCAACATTGTGAAAAAAGACACATTTTATCAAAGCTTTTTGTCTTGCACACTTTGATTCATTCACAATAAGCAGCAATGAAAAAGGAACAAACATTTTATATTGTATGACATGACTGCTGACTGGATGGATAATAGATTCTGATTGGTCAAGGCATTGCAAAGAAAAATGCACTAGTTAGATGATGACTAACAGTTAGCGATCAAACTTTGTCTAAATTTCACGCAGGCAGATTGACTCTGATTTGTCAAGGCAAGACCTGAGACCTGAACTGGAGAAGGGCTGGCCCCGTGTGGTTGAGTTGAAGGAGGTACAGTTTAGTGTACATGTTCATTTTGTTTGCAAAGAACAAAGGGTATGCATATGAGTATACGTAGCTTCCAGTCCAGTTATCTGTGCCACACCGAAACGTATCTGGCAATCTTAAATTAGTGTCAGCATAATACTCAACACGCTCAGAGTTATTAATGAAATGTCCTTCAATCTCAGAATCATATCTAATATTTGACACTGTGTTTGAGTTCTGCAAGCACAGGCTGGTTGGCTATGGTCAGTGCGTTGTCTGTTATGAACAGACAAATGAAAATGCTGATGCCACGATCTACCAGTCTTAGGGGTATCGGCTATATGCCTAACATCACACTGGCAAAAAGGAATGGTGCAGAATGTGATCATTGATATTACTTTAGAAGTGGAAATCAGGTGGACTGTTGCTCGAAAAGAACAATTCCTATGAAAGACAATGTGGGAACAAAATGCTGGCAAGTCAGTCACACGTTGTGAGGGGATGGGCAGTGGGAGAAGCCACAGTAAATGTAAAGCCTGAAAATCAGAGGTAAAATACTTTCGTGATCAGAGACAGAGGAAGTTAGACAATGGCAGAGAGGTGATCAAGAAAAGCATAGGTCATAAAACCATACAGACACACTGAGTTATACAGATTTACAGCACAGAAAGAATGCCCTCAGCCCACCATTCCCATGCTGGTCATCAAACATCAGTGGAATATGAGCAATAGATGAATATAGATTCAGATCCCACAAGGAAAGTGTCACATCATATGCAGAGATATAGAACCTCTCCCAAATAACAGAGAACAACAATAAAAGCACTAAATTATCAGTGGTCAGGGCGAGGAATGCATTGGTGGAGAGGATATTGGAGTTAGCCTCATTAGGGACATTTAAGCGGCTCTTAGATAGGCATATGGATGACAGTATAAGGTAGGGGTGTAGGTTAGACAGACTTTAAGATTAGGGTAAAAGTTCGGCACAACATCGTGGGCCGAAGGGCCTGTACTGTTCTATGTTTTATGTTCTATCAATGAATCATTAGAAATACTTAGTCCTGAAACAGTCTTATTGTTTTCAATATTGAAATCTGCTGGAAACTGCAGCTGGCAAGATATCAAAGGTTATGAGTCAGAGAAAATCTTCAAAATTAAGGATATCCTTGGGTCTCGGGTGATGTGAGTGAGGTTACGCTTTGGAAATTCCGTAAAATAGCTTGTAAAATCAACCCCTGTAAGCCAGAGCAAGACATTCAGAAGGGATAAATGTTTCAATTGGTTTGAGTTTTGCTGTGTATACATCCACCCATTCTGAACCCTGATTAAAGGACTTTCGAAAATCCATCTGTCAGTCCAGGACAGACATTCATAACATTCTCTCCTCGTGGCTCAGGATGGCTGACCATCTTCCCTGCTGTACAATGTACTTCATCGTGGCCAGCAGTCACTCAATTTGATGATGTGTCTGCTCAGGACTGTGACTTTCTATCCTGGGTCTTCACATGAATGAACCGGGCTTCTGCATCCACCCAACCAGATAACTGGCCACTTGCTGTTGCTGCTGCACTATTGTTTCTGAACGGAACCGAGAAACAAAACCCTGTCCATTACCATTGAGAATTTCAAAAGAACCTCCTTGATCTTGTACTCAATGGCACTAAGAATAAAGCATATAATATCATCAACTTTATTAAGTCTTTTCTTAATCTGTCCTTCTACATTTAAATGCTTAGACACATGTACCCAGGTCACTCCCTGCAACCCCTTTGGACTTGTACCCTTTATTTTATATTGTAGATGTACATTCATCCCATCACAATTTATGACCTGAGACTTCTCCACATAGAACTTCATCCACCTCTGATCCACACAATCCACCAACTTTACAAACGTGTACAAAATTACAAGAAGCATGGACTGAATGGAGAGTCTAGTTTTTTCTCATGCAGAAACGTCAGTTACTAGGGGACCTAAGTTTCAGGCAAAGGGGGGTGTGTTTAAAGGAGATGTAAGATCCAAGCATTTAAACAGAAGGTTGTAAGTCCTTGGAATGCACTACTAGAGGAGGTGGTAGAGGCGGATATGATCAGTATATGAATAGGTAGAGAATAGAGTGATTATGATTGCATAGGGACAAAAGGTTATTAGTTTTGAAAGGCATCATGTATCAGTGCATTCTTGGTGGCCCAAAGGACCTCTTCCTTTGTAGTACTGTTCTCCGTTCTATCATTCTCTGCTTCTAAAACACAATTTATGCACAAGTATTGAGATTGTCTTCTGTAGTTAAATATTTGGAGCATTTATATCTATTAGGAAAAACAAGGGTCTCAACACTGCCACCAAGGGAATTTCAATAGATTCATTCGACTATCCTGAAAAATAGCTATGAGCCACTATCATATTTCCTTTCTCTCAGCTAATTTTGTACATGTATTGTCACTGCAATACATGGCTACTTTTATGACTACTTTTCATGAATTGACTGATATTTGTGCATGTAACTCCTCATTTTGTCTCAACCCTAGTCTCTAAAACTTTACAAACAACCAAAATAAATTGACTTGTCTATAACCATTGGATATACTCTTGCAAAAATCTTTTTAACAAATGACTAATCTCAGCAATTTCCCTGCATTCCAGCACTACCATTGATAAACTTAGTTTCTAATCACTTCGAGCAAACTTAGTAAGCAGACATGGAGATCGCCAATGGAACAGTTCTCATTTTCCCATGTGACTTACCATCTCAGAAGATACCCATTTTGGAAAACCCTGATCGGCATTTTCTTGCCGTACATCCACTGAGCACAGCAGGATTGTTACAGCTCCAATTGCCTCACATTCAGAGCCATTTTCAAAACATAAACACATGCAAAAGAATGGTGAACCTAGAAGGAGTATGTGCACTGAGCCCATTCATTTAACTAGTATGTGTGAGAAAAAGGAAGATGAGATCCTTGTGCCTCTTTAACTTGTTATCAACAACCCCATCATATCATAGTACCTTGTTTCTTCTATTCCTCCTACTCGCTTTCCAGGTAAACATTAGATTTGCCGTTGGCCTGTATTGACGTTGAGAACTTAATTGACCTTGGATCTAGCTGGGCAGAGGGAGCTGAAGGTGAGATAGGGACAGAAGCAGAATGAGATGCAAAATGGAAGTGTTGTGTGTCGATTATACAGTGAGGGATGAGGGCTGTGTGTTGCACCCTGAGATTCCCAGATGTCACAGTGATTGGGTTGGTTGGTTTTTTAAATGAAACACTTTTCTCAAGCGTGACTTCCCCTTTTTAAAGCCATGCTGGATCTGTCTGTACCACTCATAAACAAAGCTTTTCACTGTATTTCAGTACATGTGACAACAAATCAATCTATCCCTGTTTCTCTCTAGGTCTGTCTCTTCATCTCTCTCTGTATTAGTCCTACACTGTTTCACTGTTTCTGTCCCTGGGATTTTTCTCTGTCTTGCTTTCGCTCTCTCTGTCTGTCTCTCTCTCTCTCTGTCTGTCTTCTTAGGGACTTCACTCTCTGCCTGCCTGTGCTTCTCTCTATCTGTCTATCTCCCTCTCTCCCTGAGGGTGTTATTTTCTATCTACCTATGTCTCTTTATCACTCTGTCTCTTTCCCTAGGGGTTTCACATTCTGTCTGGCTGTTTTTCTATCCTTCTGCCTCTCTCCCTGGGGGTTTCAATCTGTCGACATGTGTCTCTCTATCCCTCTGACTCTGTCCTGTGGGGTTTCACTCCCTGTCTGCCTGTTTCTTTCTATCCCTGTCTCTATCCCTGGGAGCAAATCTTTACTCAGTGCCACGAGGGGTGCTGAACAATGATTGCACTGGGATCCTCCCTCTGCCACTCTCTCGCCCCATAGGTTTTCCCTCCTTCTGTCAATGCCTCTTTTCTCCTCTCAAATTTTCTTTCTCTCACCTTCTGTCTATCTGCGTCTCTCTCTCCCTACCTCCCTCTCCTGTTGTCTGTACCCCTCTTTTTTCCTCCTTCTATCTGTCTCCCACTGTCTGTCTGTCTCTGTCCTTACGTCTTATCCCTTCCTCCCTCATCCTCTGACTGTTCCTGGCTCCGCCCATCCTTCCCACCATCTGTCCCTCCGTGTGTCAGGTGCAAAAATCTGTGTGGGTGGGGGGACAATACTTGAGAGACACAAAGTGGGGTGAGTTCCAATCTTGGGATGGAGGGCAAACTTTGGGTGTAATATTTGGGGGTAACTGAACTGAGGGAGACACAATATTTGGGGGACAATTTTTGGCATGTCTGGGGCAAAATATTTGTGCATGGGCAGTGTAATATCTGAAGGCGGAGATATTGTTTTGGTTGGCACAAAATTTGTGGATGGGGTATCATACTGTGAGGGTGTGGCAAAATTGCGCAACACACCTCTGGGGAGTAGACAGAGAGGCAAAACTGTGAGGCAATGAAACATGTTGAGGATAATATCGTGGGAGAGGAAATGGAGGAGAAGGAGAGTGTGAAATGAGGGGCGTATTGGGGGCTCAAAATTAGCCATTTTATGTTTGTTCACGGCAGCCATTTCGTGGTAGCACAGCACGGACACTGACTTTATCAATAGGGAAAGGCAAGAGAGAATGGGGAATCCGGGTGAATTTGAGTGCAGGGTAGGTTCACCAGAATGGCAGCGGGACAGCAAGGGTTCAATGGCAAGGTAATAAAATGACACAAACCCAGCGCTGTATTCCTGAAAGTTGGAAGGATGGGAGATGATTGAAGTATTCAAGAGAATAATGGAAACTGTTGGGACAGATGGAGTGAAAGGCTTATTGCTGTTTCTGGATCTAGAACTAGATTCATTGCCTTAATGTCTAAAAATAGCATGAAACCCTTTCAGACTCATAATTGCACACTGAATATATTTAAACATATAAATTTCTAACATACGAGATGTTTATATAGAGACATGATAAAATTCTGTAACAAACCCAAAATATCATTATAAATCTCATGTATCAAATATTCCCAGGACAGGGACAGCGCGGGGAGCTCTCTTGATGTCGCAGACAAATATTTGAAGAACAGGCATAATGCGAGCCGAGATGTAGAGGTAAACCCAGTCTAAAATGTCTCCACCACACTCACCCAACCCCCAGGCACACAGGTACACACACAAAAATACAAAATCATGAATTCTCGACTGTGATGCCGATGACACCAACGTTGATGGTGCAGTGGACAGCAAAGAAGGTTACCTCAGAGTACAACAGGACATTGATCAGATGGGTAAATGGGCCAAGGAGTGGTAAATGAAATTTTATTTAGATCAAAGTGAGGTGCTGCAATTTGGTAAGGCAAATCAACGCAGCTCTGGTATACTCAATGGTGTGGCCCTCAGGATTGCTAATGAACAAAGTGACATGAGGGTGCGGGTCCATAGTTCCTTGAGAGTGGAGCTGCAGGTGGACAGGATTGTGAAGAAGGTAAGTGTATTGAGTTGGGAGGTCATACTGTGGCTGTACAGGACATTGATTAATCTACTTTTGGATTATGTGTTCAATTATGGTCTTCATGCAAGAGGAAATATGTTGTGATACTTGAAAGGTTTCAGAAAAGATTCACAAGGATGTTGCCAGGGTTGGAGGGTTTAAGCTTTAGGGAGGATGAATATGGTGAGGCTATTTTCCTTGAAGCGTGGGAGGTGGAGGGAGTGACCTTATAGAGGTTGATGAAATCATGAGGGGTATGGATTGCGTGAATAGGCAAGGATTTTTCCACACGGTAGGAGAGTCAAACTAAAGGACAAATGTTTAAGGTGAGGACGGAAAGATTTAAAAAGGATCTAAGGAGCAGCATTTTTACACAGAGGGTGGTGCGTGTCTGGAATGAGCTGCCACAGGAAATGGTAGAGGATAGTGCAATTACAACATTTATAAGACATCAGGATGGGTACATGAATTGGAAGGGTTTAGAGGGATATGCGTGAAATGCTGACACATGGGACTAGATTAGTTTAGGATTTCTCGTTGTCACGGATCAGTTTGACTGAAGGGTCTGTTTCTATAATGTACAGCTCTATGACTCTACCACTATGAGTGTAACAGGGTTTGGTACATCCCATCATATTGTCTACTTTGCTGTGTGAATTCTATTTAAAACATTGGCATATAAGAATTAATGTGTGAAATGAGATTCATGTTGGATGGTGTCTATGTAGACTTTCGTAAGGCATTTGATAGGGGACCACTTGGCAGGCTGTTAGAACCGGCAGAGTCTCATAGGATTCAGGGTGTGCTGGCGAAATCAATACAGAACTAGCTTGGCCATAACATATAGAGAGTCAGGGTGTTAGGGTGCTTTTCAGAATAGAGATCAGTATCTAGTGGTGTTCCAAAGGGATCAGTGTTAGGAATTTTGTTGTACATAATATATATAAATGATCTGGAGGAAATGTAGGTGGTCTGATTAGTACAAGGCGAATGACACCTAAATTGGTGGAGCTGCTGATCATGAGGAGGATTGTCAAAGGATACAGCAGACATAGATAGATTACAGATTTGGGCAGAGAAATGGCAGATGGAGTTTAATCCGGACATACGAAAGGTGATGCATTTTGGAAGATCAGATTTAGGTACGAATTATCCAATAGGTGGCAGAACCCTGAGGAGCATTTACATACAGAGGGGTCTGGGCACACAGGTCCACAGATCCCTGAAAGTGGCTACCCAGATGGATAGAGTGGTCAAGAAGGCATAAAACACACTTGCCGTCATTGTCAGGGCATTGAATATCAAATTTGGCAAGTTATGTTACAGTTGTACAAAACTGTAGTCAGGCCACATGTGAAATATCGAATGCAGTTCTGGTTGCCACACTACCAGAACAACATGGAAGCTTTGGAGGGCGTGTGGAAAAGGTTTGTTAGGAATGTTGCCGGGTCTAGCGGGTTTTAGTTATGAGGAGAGGTTCGATAAACCCGGATGATTTTGTGTGGAAAGACGGAGGTGAGGGGTGATCTGGCAGAGGTCTACAAAATTATGAGTGGCATAGATATAATGGATAGTCAGAGGCTTTTCCGTAGGTTGGAAAGGTCAACTCCAAGAGGACGGAGGTTCAAAATGAGAGGGGTTAATTTTCATTAGAAATGCATCGAAAATGTTTCACCCAGAGGGTCGTGGGTGCCTGGAACACACTGCCAGTGGAGATGGTGGACACAGGCATGTTAGAACGTTTAAGGCATATCTTGAGAGACAAATGAACGGGAGGTGAACTGAGGGATAGAAACCTCGTGTGGCTGATACGTAGTTGGTCTATATAAGGATTAGAATCCGTGCAGGCATGATGGGCCGAAGGGACTGTTCCTTTGTTGTATTGTTCTTTGTTGTTTGCAGGAAGAAGCAAAAAAAAAAACGGAATTCCTCATTTTAAAATGGTGATAAATTAGGAAACAGTATTGTCTTGGATTAGGCTCATATTGTACACAAATAACTGAAAGCCATTGAGCCAACAATTAGGAGGCCTGGTGGCACAAACCGCTTCTGTTTCCCCTAGCAACAGCCTGCGAACTAATAACCAATCTGCTCCCCTAGCAACGACCCCTGAACCCATCCCCACACTATGATCCTTCTTTTGTTTCTTCCTCTAGTAATGACCTGTGAACCTGTCCCCACCCTGTTAATCTAGTAGCAGCCTGTCAACATATGTTCAATTGTACTCCTAGCAACAGCCTGTGAACCCAACGCCAAACAATTCTCTCAGCAACAGCCTGTGAAACTATCCCAATTCTTTTCCCTTAACAATGGCCTGTGAACCTCTCCCAAAGCTGATCCCCTACAAAAGGCGTGTGAACTCTTCCTTAATCTGTTCTAACCCACCTGGCTGGCCTATGAACCAATCCTCACTCTGTCACACTACCAGTGACCTGTGAACCCATTCCCACTCTCTCTCACACAGCAAAAGCCTGCAAACACGCTTGCACTCTGTTTCCCAAGCAATGGCCTGTGAAACTATTCCCATTCTGATCTGCGAGCAATGGCCTGTGAACCCATCCTTACTCTGCTCCACCAGAAATAGACTTCTGACCCATTCCAATGGTGGTCTCCTCGTCTTGGCCTGTGAACACGTTTGCAATCTGTTCTCATAGCAACAGACTTTTATCCCTTTTCCACTTTTCTCTGATTGCAAAAGCCTGTGAACCTGTCCCCACTCTGTTAACCTAGCAACGGGAGCAACAGTCAGTGAACCCATCCTTCCTCGGTTCCCCAATCAACGGCCTGTGAACCTGTCCCCACTATATTCTCGTTGCAACAGCGTGTGAAACCATCCATACACTGTTCCGTTAGCAGTGGTCTGTGAACTCACCCGCACTCAGTTCTCCTTGCAGCAACTTATTAACACATGCTCACACTGTTCCCCTAGCAACAGCATGTGAAACATCCCCAATCTGTTCTCCTAGCAACAGCTTGAGAACCCATCCCCAAACTGATCCCCTAGAAAATGTCCGTGAACAGTTTATCAAGCTGTTCCCCCACCGCAGACCTGTGACCCAATCCTCAATCTGTGACCCTAGCACTGACATATGAACCATCCGCAATCGTTCCTCATAGCAACAGCAAGTTATCCCATCCCCACCCTTCTCTAATAGTAAAAGCGTATGATTCAGTCTTCATTCTGTTAACCTAGCAACGGCCTGTCAACACAGCGCCACTGTTCTTCAAGCAACAGCCTGTGAGCCCATCCTTCCTTGGTTCTCCTATCAAAGACCTGTGAACCCATCCCCACTATATTCTACTTGCATCAGCCTGTGAAACCATACCTACACTGTTCCCTTAGCAGTGGCCTGTGAACCCATCTGCTCTCCCTTGTCCTTGGAAAGGCATATTAACACATGCTCATGCTTTTCCCCTAGCAATGGCATGTGAAACATCCCCAACCTCTTCCCCTAGCAACGACCTGTGAACACATCCCCACTCTCTCGTTTGACCAACAGGCTCTTACTCATCCCCTATCTGTTCTCATAGCAACTGCCTGTGACCACATCACCACTCTATCCCAAGAAACAACCTGTGAAATATCCTCAAATCTGTTCTCAGAGCAACAATACGTGAACTGAGCCTTTCCCTGATCTCTTCGTACCGGCCTGTGAACCAATCTCGACTCTTTTTCCCGAGCAATGGTCTGTGAACCAACGCTTACTCTGTTCCCTTAGTAAACAACCTGTGAGTGCATCCTCACTCTGTTCCCCTGGCAGTGGCTTGTGACCCCATCCCCACTGTTTTGTCCCAGCAAAGGCCGATAGTCCCTTCCTTAGTCTGTTCCTGTAGCAACAGCATGTGAAAATATTCCCAATCCATTTCCCTAGCACCTATGTAGCCATCTACCATCGGAATTCCTAGAAAATGTCTATGAACCATTTTTTAAAATCTGTTCCCAACCAGTGACCTGTAAACACATCCTCGCTCTGTTCACTTAGCAACAGTCTGAAACCCCATCACCAATCTGTCCACCTCGCAACAGCCTGTTAACCCATTCCCACACTGTTCCCCTAGCAATGATGTGTGAAACAATCACCACACTTGTTGCCTGTGCAACGACCTGTTGCCAATCCTCACACTGTTACCATAGCACCAGGTTGTGAACCCATCCCCACTATTTTCTCCTAACAGTGACCTGTGAATCCAACTCCAAGTCGGTCTTGTAGCAATAGCCTATAATGCCATCCCTACACTTTTGCCGTAGGAATGGCCTCTGAACACGTTGCCACACTGTTCCTGTAGCAACGGCCTGTGAACACGTCCACATTCTGTTCCCCCAGCAATGGTCTGCACCCATACCTACCCTGTTCTCCTAGCGATGGCCTGTAAAACTTTCCCAACACTTTAGACCATCAATGGCATATGAATACTTTCTTACTTTGTTTCCCGAGCACAAACCGATTAACCCATCCCCACTCTCTTCTCCTTTCTACGACCTATGAATCCATCATAACGATGTTACGCAATCCACAGTCTGTAAATCCATTCTCACTCTCTTCTCCTAGCAGTGACGTATTAACATAACCCCAATTTGTTCTCAAGCAGCAGCATGCTAACCCATTCCCACACTGTTCTCCCTCAGAAAGACCTCTGAACCCACTCTTTTTCTCCTAGAATTTTTTTTTTCACCCATCCCTACTCTGATCTCCTTGTAATTGCCTGCGAACTCATCCCCAGTCTGTGGCACTAGCACTGGCCAGAGAACCCTTCCTTTGTATGCCCCCTTTGCAGTGGCCTGTTAATCATCCTTACCCGATTCTCCTAGCAAAGTCCTGTGTACCCATCCCCACTCTGTTAACCTAGCAACGACTTGTCAACATATCTCCACTGTTATCCTCGCAACAGCCTGTGAACACATCCCCAAACTGTTCCCTTCGCAATGGCCTGTGAACCCACCTGCAGTCCTTTTTTCTGTGCAACGAATTATGACACATCCTCACTCTTTCCCCTTATCAACAGCCTCTTAACACATTCCTAATTTTTTCTAGCAACACCCCGTGACCAAATCTGCTCTCTGTACGTCTAGCAGCGAGCTGTGAAACAACCCTTCCTCTGTTCCCTTAACAATGAACTGTGAATGCATTTCCACTCTGTTCCCCGAGTTACGGTTTGTGAACCCATCTCCACTCTTCTGCCCCAGGAAAGGTCTGTGATACCTTCCTTCGTCTGTTCCTCCAGCAGTTACCTGTGAAACCATCCCCAATCTGTTCCCTCTCCGTTATCCTATCAACAGCCTGTGAACTCGTTACAACTCCTTTCAAATAGCAATTGCTTGTGAACACGTTCCCACTCTGATCCCGTAGGAAGTGCTGTGAATCTATACCCACGGTTTCAACCTAGAAACGGCTAGACAACACATCTCCATTGCACTGCCAGCAACAGCCTGTGAGCCCATCCTTCCTTAAAGTTCCCCCAGCAACAGCCTGTGAGACCATCCTTCCTATGTTCTCCTAGCAACAGCCTGTGAAACCATCTGCACTCTGTTCTCCTTGTAACAGCTAATTAACCCATGCTCACACTGTTCCCCGAGCAATGGTCTGTGAACTCATTGCCACACTGTATTCCAAGAAAAAGATTCTTCACCATTCCCAGTTTGATCTCCTAGAAACGGCCTATGAATCCATCCTCGCTCTATTCATCTAGCAATGGCCTATCAACCCAACATCCTCTGTTATCATAGCAATGGCATGTGTAAATATCCTGGGTGTTGAGAGCATGAGGGAATTGGGCAAGAGGGACATTTGGAGGCAGAGTGAGTGCAAGCGAGAGACAAGGATGGAGAAAGACCGACAGAGAGTGAGAGACCGTGAGAGAGAGCGAGAGAGAAGACAAAGAGAAATGGAGGACTCAGAGGGAGAGAGGAGGACAAGAGAGCGGCAGGTGGACAGAGAAAGTAGTTTAGGGAGAGAGCGAGACAGGGCAAATGGTGGAGAGCGAGGGAGAGGTGGTACGAGGATACAGAGAGAGACAGAGTGGGAGAGAGAGACACAGGTGTGTATAGAGGCAGAAGAGCGAGTGCGAGACACGAGGGAATAGGGGGGAAGTGGGAGGGAAAGGAGAGAGAGAGAGAGACGGAGAGAGGTGGGGGACGGAGAGAGACAGAGAGGAGGAGAGGGAGAGAAGGGGGAATGGAGAGGGAGAAAGAGTGTGACAAGTGATTTGAGAGAGATGGCGACAGAGAGGGGAGATAGAGAGAGGGGGGTGTTGGGGTTGACGTGGGCAGAGGGGGATAGAGAGATGGGCACGGACATTTCAGGTGGAGAGAGAAAGAGGATGCAGAGTGAGGGAAGGAGGGATTTGGAGAGAGGCGGATAGAAAGAAAGAGGGGTAGAGAGACAGAGACAGAGGGACTGTGAAAACAGACGGGGGCAGATTCTGTGTGTGGGGGCGGAGAGAGAGAAGTGTGGGTAGAGAGAGAGAGAGGAGGGACAGAGGAGGGACACGAAGAGACATAGATGGAAAGAGAGCGCGAGTGAGAGGAAGAAAGAGACAGAGACAGAGATATACCAGAAGTAAACGGAAGGACAGAGAGACTTAAACCCAACTCCTGAACTTGGCCTCGGTCCCCTTCACTTCCCTGAGGACAACAACCTGGGACCGAGTGTGTCTATCTCCAGCTCAGGTACTTCAACTCAAACACAAACAACATTATAGTTTTCTCTGTTGCTTGGCACTTTGTAATGAACATTTTTATGCATCACAAGTTGAGGTTATAGATATAGTAAGTGGAATGGTGCTTTTTATGATTGGCATCTGAGTTGAGAGAAATATTGATATGTTTCCCTGTAACCCCCTGTGGGAAAAGGTTGGACAAAGCGACAGGCTGCTTCATTGATGAAACTTTGAACTCAAATGAGAAAATCCTGGATGGATTGATTAATGAGTGAATTTGATTGATTGATGAATTTGAGTAAAGGGATATTTCAGCACATTCTTTAGTTGCTGTCTGAACTTAGTCTGGGTCACAGCATAAATCGCGGTGTTTGTGCAGCAACTGAGGAGCTGCATCATGAAGCCCAATTCCATCACAAAGACATCTAGGTACACAGACCGATACCCTAAATCATACATCCGGGCCCATATAGAATACACCATTAACGTTGACCATAACAGAATGAAATTGGCCGAGATCACAAACAGTAAAACGATGGATTTTTTTCGATTTCTCATTTCTGTGTCACACTGACCGTCCCCATTGGTGTGAGCCCGGAGTCTCCTGCGGGCTCTGCTGGTCACTAAAATGTGTCTGACGGTGAAAACATTGAGCAGCACAATCAGGAGAAATGGGAGAGTTGGGTTTAAAATGTTGTGGAGGAACTCGACTGTGACCCAGACATGAGAGAATGGAACATTGAGTAATACCTCACAAAACCAGGGGAGATTCCACAGCCAATAGCGAGCTGTGAGCATAAAATACCAGAAAATGTTCTTTAAACAGCTCAGCACAGTCACTGTTCCCAGAACCACAGCCGCCGTTTTCTCACTGCAATATTTACTTTTCAGCTTCTGGCAACAAATGGCCACAAATCGATCAAAGGTGAAAGTGACGGTGAACCAGACAGAACAGTCAGTGGCTGCATAAAGCAGGACAGCATGGATATTGCACACAGGGATAGTGAACTCCAGAAAATAAAACTGTTCCTTATAAACAATGGGAATGTGTCTCAATATCAGGTCGAGGATAATGACCAGTAGATCCGCCACTGTCATTGCTGCCAGGTAACGTCTGACACATGGAGACAATCCACAATCCTTATAAAGCAGGACATAGATAGTCATTACGTTAACTAAAAGGAAGGAAAACAAATAAATTATACATCAGCCTGGAAGCATAATTATTAGTTTTATTGAGGGTCCAGTGACATTTTCAAACGTATCAATGATTTATTGAAACAAAACTGAAGCTGAAATAACAAATAGTAAGTTCTCAACATTTTCTTACAAAAATGTGAAGTAAATCATAAAAAGCACTCTGCCCCCAAACAGCCAGACACACATTTCCAAGAGATGATGGTTTCCCAAACGTTCCCACACACTCGAGCACTTGAAAACAGACACAGGTCACTTTTTACCGCTCCTGATATAGAGGGTGAATACGTTGCCTTCCCGAAGGATTCTCTCCCAATTCCTTGAAGACAAATAGAAGTTGGAAATTTCTGTCTTTTAGTCTAAATTGTGTTTGATATTCTGTCGTGAAGAAACATGAACACATGGAGAACCTATTCACCTCTTTCACTGTCTGAGGCGACTTCAAAACAGTACCTCCTTCTCCCTGGAGCAGGATGTTTTCTCTCGGGATCTAATGTTTTGTTCAATTAACTGGCGTCCAACCGTTCACAAATTATGTCAGTTACAGAATGTTCCGGGGAATGTCGTTTACAAAATGTGACGGAGTCATAAAGATCCACATCACAAAGGCCCTTCTGTCCATCAGTTTTGATTAGACCCACTCAGTCTCACGGTGGAAATCTGTCCCCAAACTCAACTCAATTGACACTTTGCTGAAAGGAAAATAAGATTATCACAATACCCTCATCAATTGATGTAAGATCCTCTATTACGATCATACAAAGTTCATCACTTGTTCAGGTATCTCCCCCATCTCCTTTTCATTTCGTTTCACACTTCTGAATGTTAAATGATGCTCAGTTCCCAATGAAGAGGGAAACATTCCCACCATAACATTGGTAATGTAGAGAGATTACCAGACTTAGTGATAAAGTGTGTACTGGAGTGTTCACTCTGGCCCGTTCAGACATCGTAAACGCTGCTCCATTCCCCTGATGGTCTGCTCCCTAATGTTCTCAGTGGCTCCGTTGCTCTCAGTACACACGGGGTATTTTGACGTGTTTGGCTGGCGCTGGGGAGTGAAGAGGAGAAGGGCGTTCTGAACAATGTATCAAGGGAATGTCCTTTATCCGAGAGGCTGTAATTTCTTACTACATGGATGCCCGAAGGTGATGACAATGGCTGCCTGTTTCTATATGAAGAGGCTGTGGCTGCTGCCAGGACAGTGGGTATTCACCAACATGATGCACTGTGCATGGTCACACTGCAACATTAATGGAGTCAGAGTTTTGAAGGTCTAATCACAAAAATGCGAACACAGATTAAAGGCATTGTCAGATCAGCTGAAGTGGTTTGTTAATACACATTCTCAATCCTTCTTACACAGCCAGCCCAGACACCACCAACCCAGAGAAGATATCTGCTCAGCATCGAGCACTATGCAGATCAGACTAGTGTACTGTTCAATACAGCCCAGCAATCTGTCCAGAGTGGGATACCATGCAGACCTCACCAGTCAATTAGATATCAATCCAGCACGGGGACCTGCGCAGACCAGACCAGTGCCTTGATCTCTAAACCCGGACTAGATGCCTGTCCAGTGTGTGGAGAGCTGTGCAGACCACGCGAGTGCATTGATCTCTAAATCCGGACCAGGTGTCTCCCCAGCACAGGGAGCTGTGCAGTGAACACCATTGAAATGATCTATAAACCCGGAGCAGTTACTCTTTCAGCGTGTAGATCTGTACAGACCACCCCAGTGCAGTGCTCGGTAATGCTGTGTTAAATCGCTGCCCAGCCTGGGGAAACTTCCAGCCCATGCTGGAAGTGACAGGATGTGGGGCTCCCATCCATTTACAGCTCCATATCGCCAATGTGCCATGACAAGGGGTGCCATGGATGTGAAAATCACTTCCAGAGAGAGATGGTGGGGAATCGCTTTAAATGCCAAAAAATGGGAGGGGTTTGAGGTCCAGACAGAGAGGGTGAGATTGAAGGAGAATGTCATGGATGGGTGTGTTCACAGGTTTCAGAATGCTAAAATGAAGACATTTCAATAGCATCTTGCAACATGCACCAGTACTTCAGGAATGAAGCGTGAATTGCTGTGAGTTCAGATCATGGAGAGTTTTGGATGAGCATTTGTTCTGCATCTGTGACTGAGAGTATGGTGAGCACAGTCATTGACTCCTTGGGCTGCATTTTACAATAATATGTCAGTATCATTTTCATTGGGTTTGATGGATGGTTTCTCGACGGAAGGCTGGGCTCGTTTTCTGGTGCTATTTTATTGAACTCCCTTCATTAACTACTTACCCCATCCCATGGCATTCATTTCATTCAGTGTCAGCCCGATACGCCCATCCATCGCCTGGATGCCGCTGGATATTGCACGATTTCTGGCGCAGATGCCATATTTAAAAAGCCAATGGGCACAAGGTTAAGCGTACTCACTTTGGAACTGCTTTGCAGAGTTTACCCTGAGCATGGTAGATAAGGGGAAATTGCAGCATGATTTGTCCACAGGGTCATGGAGGTCCTGGTGTATGGACTAGTACAGAGAAGGACCATTCGCTTCCCAGAGGAGGCCACACCACCAGACCCACCGAGCATGGTCTGAGCTCACCACCCAGCTCAGTGCAAGACCTGTGGTCTGAAGAAATGCCCAACAATACAGGAGAGGCATCAGTAACCTTCCTTGCTCTGCCAGGATAAGTGTCATTGCATTCCGTCTGCTCCCTCACACTCACTGTATATCTGTTACAGCACCTACTCCGAACAAGGCTCATGCTCCACCACTCTCACTGCTGCATGCAACACCTTCCCTCTCTCTTTCCCGCTATTCTTCACCTCAGCTATATCCCCTACATTAACAACATGGCACGGATTCAACCCTGTTGACTGGGTCACACTGGACACCTCACCATTCCACCCCCACCTCCCCCACCCTAACCATCACTAAAAACAGGGGCGCCCACTTTCACCCTCACTCCCTCCCTCCTTTTCTCTCATTCCAGGATAAACAACTTGAATAGGACAGAATGGGCCAAGCCGAATACTGGAGTGCCCAACATCAGTTCCCTCACATAGCTGCACCCGCCATGTGGAGTGGACCCTGCTACGAGCTGGCGAGGACCATGATGACTCAGGTGGAGATTCTGAAACATCCACGTCCTGCCAACCAAGTAAGGAACAATGTGCAGTGAAGAGTAATTCTCACTTTACACCCACTGTCAATTCTGTTTCCACCTGGCACAGCTTAGACGCCGTGATGCCATCTCCCTTTTATATCGAACTGATACAAATCGAATCCCCACAGTCTTGGTGGGCAGGAGGGTGGTCTCACAACACATTGTCTCCACCAGATCCCAGGAAAAATCACAGCAGCTTTCTCTTTCACCTCCACTTTCAGATAGCTCAGGTATTGAAACTAATTGTTGGAAGCAAATATTGAACACAGTCCCATCTATATCAACAGAACTGAGATTGAGCAGGTGGAGAGCGCCAAGTCCCTCAGAGCAACAATAATCAACAACCTGTCCTTGACATACCACATCGATGTGACAGTCAAGAAGACATGACAACGCCTCTTCTTCCTCGGGTACCTCAGGAAATTTAGCATGCTCATAAGGTCCCTCACCAACTTCTGCAGATACACCTTAGAAAGCATACTGCCAGAATGCATAACGGTCTGGTATGACAACTGCTCTTCCCAGGACCATACGAAACTATGGAAGATTGTGTGCACAGCCCAGGCCATCACGGAAGACAGACTTCCATCTGTAGACTCCACTTAGACAGCTCACTTCTGCGGAAAGGCCATCAACATCATCAAAGGCACATAGCACGCTGGTGATGATATTCTACAATCTCTTCTGTCAGGCAATATTTAATGAAGCCTGAATACACGCATGCGTGGGCAGCGTTAGAAATAGCTTCTTTGGGACCTTCATTAGACTGATGAATAGACTCTGTAGCCTCAAATGGTGCCTATCTTGCTAATGTTGATCTTGCCTAGCGCACACCTGTGTATTGCAACCTGTCTGCCTCTGACTCAGTCTTTTTGATCTGTACATCCTTGGCTTGCTATGAGCTGCCTGTACCGCTCGTAAACCAAGCTTTTTACTGTATTTTAGTACACGTGACAATAAATCAATCTGATAGATTCACTGTTCTCCCCACTTGACCTGATAACTTCTATAACCTGTGCTCAGATATATCCAGGACACTCTACTCCTGCATACCCTTTCTAACTGTACAGCCGGTCTTATATTGTCTTTCAATGTTCTTCCTATCTTCCTATCAGCTCACACTGCTCTGCATTGATCTTCATCTGCCGTATACCTGAACACTATGCCAACTCGTCTCTGTCCTGTTGGTATTCCAAACTGTCCTCCACGCACTTTACAATTCTTCCAGGTTTGGTATTTGCAACCATTCAATTTTGTAATACTGTCACACTCCATACAGAAATACTGACATAATCGTATGAGCAAGCGAAATACTGACACACTCCCCACAGATCAACAGAAATACTGAAGCACACCAGACAGACTGAGTGAAATGTCGAGAAAATCATCACTGAACAAAATAAGTGTTGGCAGACTACCCATATCTGCATTAATGTCAATGTATTAATGTGTATGGCTGTGGTTCTGTATTAGTGTCTGCGTATCTATGACTGTGTGTGTATTTATATGTCTGTGTGCCTGTATTTGTCTCTGTGTGTGTGTCTGTGTACGGTGTGGGTCTCGTGGACCCGGGCTTGTTTAAGATGATGCAAGGTCTCACTCTGCTGGCCTCCACAATATACTACACCGAGGGCAGCGGACGGTGAAAGCAATCAGGGATTCAGTCTGTGAGACAAGAGCGGAGGGCAGCAGCTCAGAGCACTATCCAAACTGACACACACACACACACACACACACACACACACACACACACACACAGGTCGGTGTAGTGAGGTTTGCATTTGTACTGAGGCCCTGAACAGTCAAAAATGCTCATGGAGGGAAATGTCTGTACTCTCTCTCTGCAATGTGGAAGTGATTTGTCTTCGGACATTATTTGTGACTCAGCGTGTATTCATTAAAGAGTGTTTCCACTGCAATTGTCTCCAAACAAATCTGAGTGAACCATTTTAGTAGGAGATGAAAGGATCTTTATTCCATGCTCTTTACCTTGCAATGCTTTGTAATGCACTCTTACAAATTATAAGTGAGAAAGGATTGAAATGTCCTAAATCACACCTGATGGTGATGGTAATATCTCAGGGGAAAGAAAAAAACATCGCTAGGTATAGGACAAAACTGCTCTGTGCCTCCAAAGACATTATTTGAAGAACCGAAAGGCCGTGTAATGTAAGAGATTCACAGCGTTTGATGTCGTCGAAAAAAAACCTGACAATTGCGTAGTGGCGTGGGGAGGCCAGCAGGGGGAGACATTGTATGATTCTGAACATAACGGTGACAGACAGAGGGAAAGACTGGGGATGGCTTTGACTCCAATTTCAATGGACTTACTGCAAACACAAGAGACCTCATTGCACAGGGATGCAGACAGAGATGCACATACTAATACATACAACACATACACACAGAGATATGGACACACATGCAAATACAAACACCTAGACACCCGTACATACGGACACAGTGATATCTTTAAGACAGACATGGATAAGTTTTTCATGAATAAGGGGATCACTGGTCAGTTGCAGAAGGCAGGGGAATGGGGTTGAGAAACATTTCAGCCATGATAAAAAGGCCTAGCATACATGATAAGCCGAATGGCCTAATTCTGTTCCAATTTTCTATACTGTTTCAATCTTATGGTACCTGAAGATGTCTTCCTGTGAGCACAGTGGAGGTTAAATTTGATCAGTATTGACTGAAGTAAGTTACTGGAAATGTGAACAGGTTTGAGGAGTTGAGTGGTCTCTATCTGTTCCTCATTGTTGCGTCATGACTGAAAAGAGTTGTGATCGGTTTGAAGGGAAAGCATTTTCAGAATGAAGGCCTTCCCATTTCAGATTGAGATTGGGATGTCGCTTTATCTTTAGGATTGTGTGATCTGTGGTGTTGTCCTCCCTAAGGAGCAGTGAAGACTGGGTTACTGAAAAGATTCACAAGTGAGTTTCATGGATCTTTGATGAACAAGAGAATAAATGTTTACTTGGAACAGGCAGGAACGGAGCATTCAGCCACAATCGCATCAATAATGAGCATCGTGAATGGTGCAGCAGGCGCTAAAGGTCCGAATGACCAGCTGCTGCTCCTAAACCATGTGTTGTTCTCTCACTCAACTCATCGATGCTGTTATAGAGATCGAGGAAGACGCCAATCAGCCAGACAGGATGATTACCATGAGACATGAGGAAACCGTTCTTCCCGTCAAATGATTTACACAGAAATAGAATGGAGTCTATCCCCCCTTTGAGTGTGTTACACAGCACAGGGCAAGGCCATGCAACCATTCCAGGCTGATTCACAGGAATAGGGGAGCTCAGGTTAACTATCAGGAAATAGCCAGTAGGGATAAGTGTTTATTTCCAGGTTGTAAAGCTGTAATTTGGTGGAGTGCCATAGGGATAAGTGTGAGGTCATCAACAATTTATAATCCAAATCAATGATTTGGATAAAGGGACTGATTGGGTTGGAGATCAATTAGTTCATCCACGAAGATAGTCATTCAATAAGGCAGTAGAGAGTCTGCAAGGGGGTATAAACATAGGGAAGTATAGTGTGCAAACCGTCAGCAGAAATAGCATAATGTGGGTTATGGGGAAGTTTTTGCTGTGATGGAAGGATAAAACAACAGTAAACTACATAAATGAAAAGACATCGCAGATGGTACAACGGGTTTTATGTGACCTGGTACATGAATCAGACAAAGTTAATCTTCAGATGCAGCCTTTGATTAAGAAAGTCTATGGAACGATGTTGTTTCATGCAAAAGCTATTGATATAATCATTTGGATGTTTTATTGCATCTGTACAGGGCATTGCTGAGACCACACCCGATACATTCTGAGTAATTATGATTCCCTAAACTGAAAACAAAACGCAATTGCTTCAGAAGCTTATCAAATATGTTTCACTTCATTCGTTCCTGGAAAGAAAGCCTTATAGAGCTTTATAGAATCATACTGCACAGTAACAGACCCTTCAGTCCAACTCCTATGCACCAAAATATACCCTAAACTGATGTAGTTCCAGTTGTTATCATTAGGCCTAAATTCCTGTAAATACAACCCATTCATGTACCTATCATGATGCCCTTTAAATGTTGTAATTGTACCAATCTCTGCCACTTCCTCTGGCAGCTCTTTCCACACACGCAATACTCTCTCCGTGAAACAGTCAACTCTCAGGTTTCTTTTAAATTTTCCCCCCTCACCTTAAATCTACGCCCTCCAGTTTTGGACTCTTTCACCCTCGGAAAATGACCTTGGTTATTCGCTGTATCCATGCCCCACAAGATGTTATAATCTCTTCAAGGTCAGAGCACTTCAGGCCCGAGAATGAGAAATGTTCATAATGAACCTTACAAGATCTTGAGGAGAGTGTATCAAGTGCGTGGCTGATGGATATTTC
Source organism: Ginglymostoma cirratum (assembly GCA_024137785.1). Classification (NCBI taxonomy): domain Eukaryota; kingdom Metazoa; phylum Chordata; class Chondrichthyes; order Orectolobiformes; family Ginglymostomatidae; genus Ginglymostoma; species Ginglymostoma cirratum. Next base: position 4,691,368 of record JAHRHZ010000102.1, read on the forward strand.
CTCTTGTATGTTATGAAGACATGAATTTATCGTATGAATATTATGCGGACACATATGAATGTACCTTCAAATTAGGATAAATTACTCCGTCAAGGAGCAGGAAACAGTCATGGAGTTATACAGTCCAGATAATGTTCAAGGAGACCTCTCATGGTCCAGTTTGCTGGTCGGATAAGATTATTGTATATCTTAGCTCAGAGAAGGAGAAAATGTAACCTGGATGAAAAGCAACGACCTATTGCAGCCTGTCTTTCTTTGTTCCTCCTCACAGCAACATGTGACTCTTTGCCGCTCATGGATAATTCCTGTTGAGGATTCATTGGAATCTCCCTACTGCCTAAAGCAAAGGGAATTCAGCCAAATCCCAACTGTTCCAGGAAGAAACACCATTGCTAGTGACTTGTGTGAGCAGAATAACTTCAGAGTCGCGATAATATTTGGAAAAATCACATGTTACATGTTTCTTTTGTCATGAGTTTAGCTTTTGCTCCTACAGAGCTCTCTCAAGATGATATTCTGCAGGCTTTTCATTATTTCTGTTTGTCACAGACATGTGCGTAAGTGTATATCTGTGTGATTGACTCTATGTGTGAGTCCGTGTATGTATGCATTTCTGTGTGTGCATTTTTCTGTGTGTCTCATTATTTATAGACAAATAAATACTGATGTATATATTTTCAATGACCAAACTGTTTATCGTTTACTTTTCTGTCATAACTTGAGTTACATCGTTTTGATTACGTATTATTTTTGCAAATTTAAGTCAGCTGCCTGAGTTGTCCCTAACAGTGAACATAACCCAGTGTGAGATCCACATAACTGACTGTTTCACCAACCTGGTTACCTTTAAGATTTGTCATGATCAATGAAACAGAGGGAGTACAAAAGGAAAACAGTAACCATACAGACTCGGTCTGAACAGGGTTAAGGAGAAATTCTTAAAGGGCCGTACGATTGGGAATTCTCTGTTCCAGGAGTTGTGGTACCTGTGTGTTTGCATTTATTCAAAGTTGTGTTAGATATTTGTCAGAAGAATGAGTCAAGGATAATGAACTACAGATAGGAAAGTGCGGCTGAGACCACAATCAGATCAGCCACGATCTTTATGCCTGGTGGAACTGGATCAAAGTGTCTAATGTCCCACTCCTGCTTCCCAGTCCTACGTCCCTATGTTCCATTCTGCCACCTCAAATGTGCTACACAGGAGCCGTTGGAGAACACTTGCACCTGGTACCCAGTGCAGCAAAACAAAGGAGGCCATCCAGCCTCTGAAGACTGTCGAACATAGTTTGGGGTGAGATGGAAAATATACTGAGGAAAAAAAAATGTGTTTTTCTGGGAAAGAGACCCTTCACCTCTCTTTACAGAAATTCCCCTGTCTCCATTTGTTGATTATGCTGTAGATCCAGATTCACTGTGAATATAGTATCCCATACAGCCCTCCAATGCCGCACCCAGAGATCAATCACAGAATCCACTGGTCTCCCTGATTGCAACATTCCTGAATAGAACTTCCAGGAAAATAACAGCGGCTAATATTCCAATAACAAAATATGAGAACATGAGAAGTTTGTTATTCAGCCCCCTCAATACTGCCTTTCCCTTCAATAAGATCAGGGTTGGTCTGCTCTCGGCCTCAAACCCTCTTTCATGCCCAATTGCTTGTAGCAGTCAACTCTCTGATGTGTCAAAATCCATCATCTCCCCTCTCCCCTACCCCCCACCCCGCTCTCCCTCCCCGTCTCCCCCAACACCACTACCACCAAATATTTCAGTGATCTAGCTCCCATAACGCTCTGGAGCAGAGAAGTCCAGAACGTCACTACCCTCTGTGAGATAGAAACACTCCCCAAACGTACGCTGTGACCTATTCACGTGAACAAAAGTTATGAACACAAGGTAAGTGTAACTTGGCACTGATATTGAAACAGTATTTAACAGAGAATGGTATCAAGAAGCTCGAACAAAATTGAACTTAAAGTGGAATGTGTTTTAAACTCCCCACTTGTTGGAATCATCCACAACATAGAGGACGATGTTTGTGAATTATGGAAATCCTAATCCTCTCAGCCCCGGGATATCTCTGCAGGACATCCTCAGTGTACCTTCTTCAGCATAAACATCTTCAACTGCTTCATCAATGTCTTGCCCCCATCAGAAGATCAAAAGTGTGGATGTTCATTGAAGATCACACAATGTTCAGAACAATTTGTCACCCCCTCAGTTCCTGAAGCAGTCTATGTACATGTGTTGCAAGACCTGGACAACATTCAAGCTTATGCTGTTGAAGTGTTGGTGCTATTCATGTTACTGTATTGCTGGACACTGCTCATTTCCACAGTAATAAAAGAAGAGTCCATTCAGCACCTCAAGTTGGTTTCACAGGAATTTGAGGAAGCCATTCAGTCCATCAAAACTATTGGATAATAAGAGACACAGCCCATTCACATCCTCCTGCCTTTTACACAGGAAAACAAGGAGTCTAGTCAGCACATTGAGCTGTTAAACAAGTACCAGGGTCACATAATCAGGTCCTTGAGCATCTTCCCTGGGACCAGGAGTAGGCCATTCAGACCCTCAAGCCACATAAACAGAAATAGGAGGATGTCATTGATGCTCCAGCATGACAAACCAAGGAAGCAGTGCATGAACAGATAGACTGCTCCATGTAGTTCCTCCTGGCTTCATTGCTAATGGTACGCATATGTTATTTTGATGTGGTTTGCTGACAGTGAGGGAGGAAAGTGGATGGTTTGTTCCAAATCTCACAGAGGCATCTTCTGTCTCCCAGAAGACAGACTGTTGTCTTCACTGGAGGTGAGAAGGTGGTGGGAATGACTAACTCTTTCAGACATAAGGCATCATGGCTGATGACAGATTTGTGAACAACATGACATACAGTGCAGAGTCACACACCAACTGCAACTTAATGTGGTTGAGAGTTCATTCAGACCCTGGAGCTCTCTCTCAACTGACATGGGTGCTCCACAGAGGTACATAATCTGCTTGTAAACATGTCTGACAGGAAAGAATAAAAACATGCAATTTGTCAAACTATCAGTGTCTTTTTTGGACATAGTGAGTATTAGTCCATAACACTGAATTTGCAATGCAATCAACTCTTATTCTATCACAGCGCCACAGATTAAACACTAATCTCCTTCACACTTTACGCAGGGTACCATCATCCCAGGGATCAGACTGGTGAAACTCCTTTGCATTGTCTCTGTGGCAAAGAGATTAATATAAAGGAAAGAAAATCTGTATACAGTGCCACAAATATTGCCTCAACAACACTCACTGTACAACTGCAGGAAGGTGTCTTTACTACCATACTTGAAAAATTTTGCAATGAACGACAAGATACCATTTACTGTCCTGATTACTTGTTACCCTGTATATATTCTCTCAGTGACTCATGAACAAGGACATCCAAGCCATTTTCAACAATAGCACTTCCCAACCTCTAACCTTCCAATAAATCAAAAAATGAGAAGGATGGGCTTGACCCGAAACGTTAGCTTTCCTGCTCCTCTGATGCTGCTTGGCCTGCTGTGTTCATCCAGCTCTATACCTTGTTATCTCGGATGGTATTTGTTGCCCACATCCAAACAACTTATTTGCCTTGTAAATAGCTGTACTCCAACTATTGGATAATATGAGACACAGCCCGTTCACATCCTCCTCCCTTTTACAGTGGAAAGCAAGGAGTCTAGTCAGAGTTGTTGAGGCAATATTTGTGGCACTGTGTACAGATTTTCTTTCCTTAATAATGATCTCTTTGCCACAGAGACGGTGCAAAGAAGTTTCAACAGCCTGATCCCTGGAATGATGGTACCTTGCTGAGCGTGTGAAGGAAATTAGTGTTTAATCTGTGGCGCTGTGATAGAATAAGAGTTGATTGCATTGGAAACTGACACATGTGATAAACTTTGAGTAATGACCTTAGTCCAGAGAAGGATCCTACTCTCCGTCTTCTCTGCAGTGTCCAATTTTCGACCCATGAAATATATTTCCCCCTTACCATGGACTCGACTTTTTTTCATTCACTTCTCTGCAACCATGTCAAAGATCCTCTGAAAATTCAAATACACCATTCTCACTGGTTCTCATTTGTTGATGTCGCAACCAATATTCTGCACAAACCACAGCGGGTTTATCAAGCATGATTTCTCATTCCTGAATCTAGGCTCACTCTGTCAAAGCATATCATTATTCTCCAACTATCTATTTATCACATTCTCTACAAAAACATCATTAGTACCCTCAAGCCACATAAACAGAAATAGGAGGATGTCATTGATGCTGTTGAGGGTACTATTTAGTTTTCTGCTTTTTCCACTAAGGATTCTGTGTAATCCAAGCTGGTGGAATGGAGAAAATTGTGTCTATTGTAGGTCCTCATTTTTTGTGGTATTTAAAAAGATGTAACTGATTTCCTTGATTTCTAGGAGCAGTAATTTCTGTCTAATAAACTGGTGCATAGTTTTTGGACTTTGAAATAAAAGGATCAAGACAAAGGTCCCGTTAAATTGAGAGGAATTGAGAGAGCAGGTACCACATGAGAGGTATAAAGAGGATCAGCGAACCTGCACAGCTGACCATTCAGGCAGTCAACTTTCGCAGCTGATTGTCAGTGCTCTTTAGATTCAAGTATCTCTGGATATCAGAGTTGGGCGAAAGGAAAATAAACAAAGTGAAATTAACAGGAGAACTCAGAGAAACCTTAGCACCGGGACCTCACAGCAGCGGAAGAGTTAAGTGTTATTTTTGTCTGACCATGCTGTGTTGTACACCTACAATAGTGGGTCATGTGTCTTTCTTGTTATGTTCTACTGAAATCTATCTCTAGATTAAAAGTTTTTAAAAATATATAATATAGCTACTAGGTTAGCCTAGTGTAGTGTTTTTAGAGCAGTAAGACTGTGCTATTTTCTTAGTCTGGAAATTGTTAAGGTGCAATGATGACCTTTAGTAGAATGATGTGGTCTTCCTGTTGGATGTGGGAGATTAGGGAGAATTTCAATGTTACTGAAGAATGTGTCTGCAGGAAGAATATTTGTTTACGAATCTTATTGGATCGCATGGATCGGTCATAACAAAAGCGAGAGGCAAAGAGGAATTTACAGGAGCTAGGGGATGTGATGAATAGCTGTTCCCGGAAGTAGGAAAACTTCAGATACACACAAGTAGATGAGTTACCTCTATGAAATGTAGGAGTGGTAAATAGGTAGTGCAGGAGTCTCCTGTGGCCATTCCCATCTCAAACAAGTATGCTGTTTTGGACAATGTAGGGCGTGATGTACACTCGGGGGAATGTAGCATTCATAGTCAAGATTCTGGTAGCAAGACTGGATCTACTGTAATGAGGGTTACATCAGGTTCCAAGTGATCGATTGTGATAGGGAACTCTCAAGGCAGAGACACAGACATTCGTGGCCGCAGCCGACTGCAAGACAACAGGATACTGTGTTGTCTCCAGAGTCCTAGGGTCAAGGATGTCTTGGAAAGGGTATAGAGTATTCTCAACGGTTAGACAGACCAACACGAAGTTGTTGTATATATTGAAACTAACAACACAGGCGAGAAATGGACGAGATTTTGAGGAGAAAACATAGGAAATTCGGCAACAACAGGGGAAAATAGGTCGGCAAGGATAGTAATATCTGGATTACTTCCAGTGCCACGAGCTAGTGAGGGTAGGAATAGAAGGATAGAGCAGATGAATGCGGGGCTGAGGAGTTGGTACAGAGGGGATGGATACACATTCCTGGATCTTTGGAATCTCTTCTGGGGTAGAAGTGACGTTTATAAGGAGGATGGATTGGACCTGAATAGGAAAGGGTCTAATATTATGGCGGGGAAAATTGCCAGAGACATCAGGGAGGATTTAAATTGGTAAGTTAGTGAGGTTGGGGGGCGGCGATGTGGGAAAGATGGACGGACCTAGAGACATAGTGAGAAAAAGGAGAACCCTGAGGCAGGTACAGTGGTATAACAAAAAGCAAGTCAAACAGACAAGGCAGGCAGGAGCAGAGCAGAGAATGAAGTAGGACTGATAAGTTAAACTGCATTTATTTCAATGCACGAGTCCTGACAGTATTGCAGATGAACTCAGGGAATGGTTGGTGACATGGGAATGGGATATCATAGCTATTAGAAACGTGACTCTGAGATGAACAGGACTGGTAACTCTAACGTTCCAAGGTATAGATGCTATCAGACAGATAGAAAAGGGGCCAAGAGAGGAGGGAAGGAGAGCGACTGGCATTTTTGAACAGGAATAACATTCCGGCTATACTTAGGGAGGATATTCCTTGGAGTATGTCCACGAATTTATATGGGTGGAACTGAGAAATAATAAAGGAATGATCACCTTATCGGGATATTACTATAGACACTCCAATAGTCAAGTGAAATTGAGAAGCAAATGTGTAAGAATAGCTCAGTTTTCTGGAAGACTAACAAGGTGGTCATGGTAGGGGAGTTTAATTTTCCAAACATAGACTGCAATTACCATAGTGTTGAGGGATCGGAGAGAGAGGAATTTTTCTGTATGTACACAAGAAAATGTTCTTGTTCAGTATATGAACTTACCTCCAAGAGAAGGTACAAAACTCGACATACTCTTGGGAAATAAAGCATGGAAAGTGACTGATTTCTCAGTGGGGAAGCACTTTCGGGCCAAAAATAATATTTCTATTCATTTTAAAATAGTTATGAAAAACAATTGACCTGATCTAAAAGCTAAGGTTCTAAATTTCAGCAAGGTCAATTTACATGATATTAGCCATGAAATTTCAAAAGTTGATGGGTGGTGGATATTCGCAGGTGAAGGGATGGCTTGCAATAGGAGGTCTTCAAGAATTATAGAATGGTAGGCGAGAGACAGGATGCTTTGTTAGTATGAAAGGCAAAGCTGATAGGTGTAGGGAATGCTGGATGACTAGACAAATTTAGGTTCTGATCAAGAAAAAGAAGGAAGCATAAAAAGAGCATGGCTTGTGTGACTCCTCAGAGGAATGTAACGGTAGTCGGATTATATTTAAGACGGAGATCAGGAGGGCAAAAAGGGGGCATGAGAAAACTTCAATAAATAGGGTTAAGGAGATGCCAAAGGATTTCTGCAAATACATTAAGGACAAAAGAGTAAATAAGGAGAGAATAAGGTACCGTAAAGATCAGCAAGGTCAACTATGTGTGGAACTTCAGGACATGAGTGAGTTACTAAACGAACAATTTGCATCAGTGCTTTCTCTTTGAAAGCACATGGCCCTTGGGGAACTTGGGGAAATAAATACTGCAACCTTGAAAACATCCATGCTAGAGAGAAGTAAGTGCTGGCCTCTTAAAATGCATAAAGATGGACATATCCCCAGGATCTGATCGGGTGTGTCCTAGATATTTGTGGGAAATTAGGGAAGATTGATGGGCCCCTTGCTGAGATATACTTGGTTCATCGATAGCCACTGGAGAGGTGCCGGCAGACTAGAAGTTGGCTAACGTGGTGTCACTATTTAAGAAACGTGATAAGGGAAAACTAAGGAGCTGTAGATTGGTGAGCATGACATCAGTGATGGGCAAGTTGTGGAGGGGATTCTGAAGGACATGATTTACATATATTTGGAAAGGGAAGGGCTGATTTGGGACAGTCAACATGACTTTGTGCGTGTGAAATCGTGTCTCACTAACTTGATTGAGTGTTTTTGAAGAAGTGATGAAAAGGATTGATGAAGTCAGTGTGGTGCATGTTGTCTATATATACTTCAGTAAAGCTTTCGATAAGGTTCCGCATGGTAGATTGGTTAGCTATGTTAGATCACATGGAACACAGTAAGAACCAACAAATTGAAAACAAAATTGGCTCAAAGATAGAAGACAAAGTATGGTGATGGAAGAATGCTTTTTGGAGTCGAAACCTGTGACGAGCGGTGTGCCACGAGGATCAGTGCTGGGTCCACTGATTTTTTTGTCATTCAATAAATATTTTCAGTGTTAATATCACAGGTATGGTTGGTAAGTTTGCAGATGACATTAAAATTTGTGATATAATGAACAATGAAGAAAGTTACCTCAGAGTAAAATGGGACCTTGATCAGATGGGCTAATGGGTCGAGGAGTGGAAGTTTAATTCAAATAAATGTGAGGTGCTATGATTTGGTAAGGCAAATCAGGGCAATCCTTGGTAAGTTTCTGGGTAGTGTTAATGCACCAAGAGACCTTGGAGTACAAGTTCATATTGCTCTGAAAGTGGAGTAATACATCGATAGGATAGCGAAGGAAACGTTTGCTATGCTTTCCTTTACTGGTCAGTGCAAAATTTACAGTAGTTGGGAGATCATGTCACAGCTGTACAGGACATTGGTTAGGCTACATTCGGAAAATTGTGTTCTGTTCTGGTCTGCCTGCTTTAGGATAGATTTTGTTAAACTTCAAACAATTCAGAAAAGATTTACAAGAATATTGGCTGGAGTGTTTGAGCTGTAGGGAGAGGCTAAATAGGCTGGGGCTATTTTCCCTGGAGAATCGGAGGCTGCGATGTGACCTTAGAGAAGTTTATAAAATCATGAGGGGCATAGATAAGGTGAATTATCAAGATCTTATTCCCAGGGTAGGGGAGTCCAAAACTGGAGGGTGTAGGTTTAAGGGAAGGTGAAAAAGATTAAAAAGAAACTTAAGGGGCATAGTTTTAATGCCGAGGGTGGTGCATGTAAGGAATACGTTGCCAGAAGAAGTGGTTGAGGCTAGTACGATAATAGCATTTAAAAAGAATTTGGATGGGTAGATGAATAGAAAGGATTTATAGGGATATGGGCCAAATGGTGGCAAATGGGACTAGATTAATTTAGGATATCTGGACATCATGGATGGGTTGGACCAAAGGGTTTGTTTCCGTGTTGTTCATTCCTTTACCTCTATGACTCGTCTCCATCCTGTTTTAAATATTTTCAGTCACAGAAGTTACTTCCCACTCTGCAAGATCCTTTCCAGAATCTATGGAACTCTGAAGAACTTTGACTTCCCTTAATATTCGGGGATGTGGCTCATTGAATCATGGAGTTTACAGTACTATGGGATGTCATTCATCCATTGTGTCTGTAACATCTTCCAATTGAGCTATTCGACAAACTCAATTCTCCAGCCTTATCTCCATCGCCCTCTAAATTCATCACGCCTCTTGTGCAGCAACTTACCAAGCTTCAAGAAAATGAGTGTTTTGAGTACTTTCTCTTTAATCTAATTTCACACAGTTCCTCATTTTCACTGATCACCCTTTTTCCAGTATTCCTGGAAGATTTTCTGTTCCTCCCTTCATGGAGACAAAGCATTGTATTCACCTCATCGTACAGAGCTGGCCTCTGACACTTCATGATTATATTAAAGGACAGTACTCGGGCACATGATGGATATGTCACCCACTCCTGCATGGATAGCTCTAGAATCAAACCTGTTCACTTGATGGCTATTTTCAGCATTGTCCTCTCCCTGGTGCAGACATGGTACACTCACTCAGTGTTGAAAATACCTTCCTCTCCTCAGTTTCTTTTCCTGGCTGATAAACCCTTACATCTCTGCACAGTCCCAGTGACCCAAAATATTAATGGTCCGATATTCACAGAAGCAGTTGACAATGTAACTAAACAATTTTCTGCACCACAGTCACGATAACAGCAACATCACTGCTGCTGGTGGCGTTGATTCGGGATGTTGGTGATGTGATGGCCCAGTAGTATTATTTCTAGGCTATTAATCCAGGCCCAGGTAATGATCCCCACCCTGATTCAGATCACACCACAGCAGTTGGTGGAATTTGAATTCAATAAAATATCTGGAATAATGAGACTATGAAGCCATCGTAGATCATCAGAAAAATCCACCTGGCTCACCAATATTCTTTAGGGAAGGAAATCTGCCATTCTCACCTGGTCTGGACTACATGTGACGACAGACCCACAACAATGTGGTTGAAATTCAACCGTCTTTTGAAATGACCAAGCCAGCCTCTCAGTTATATCATTCACTACAAAGTCTCAAAGAAATGGAAAGGACAGACCTACGTACCAGCAATTTACAGTTTGTGAATTGCATAGGTTTAAGAAAGCAACTCACATACACCTTCTCAAGGGCAACTAGGAAAGGGGAATAAATGCTGACCCAGCCAGTCACACCCAGATCCCATTAATGAATAAAAGATGTTGACCACACTCAGGGAAGACAGACTGAGGGGTCATTACTCAGTTTAAACAGCGACTTGGATATATATCTACATGGGCATGATATTCGGGAATATGGGAAAAGGCAAAAAATAAATGTAATTAATTTCACATTTTATTTCCATCCCAGCTAATCATCAACAATCTGTCTATTAGTTTCTTTTTCTCGAGCTCTCTCTTTCTCCATCTATTCAACTCATTACTTCTCCCATTCAAAACAAACATCCCTGTCAACAGCATAAATCACAATATTTACCAGCTGCTTTCAGTTCTGATGTATGGTCAGTGGACTCAAAATGTTAACTCTGTTTTTATTTCGACAGAGCCTGCCAAACCCGTTCAGTTTCCTCAGTACTTTGTTTCTTTTTGTTTCAGATCACTAGGACCTTTCTTTGTTTGATTTAACCATTACTTTTGTTATTTCATGTGATGTCAACATCGCTGGCAAGGGCAGCATTTGTTCACCATCATTAATTGCCCTTGACAGTGACAATTCCGCAAGGCAGTACACAGCCAAACACATTGTTGTGGGTCTGAATCCACAATTAATCCAGGCCAGATAATAAGGTTAGATTTCTTGACTAAAAAACATCAATGAAATGTGATAGGTTTTTTTGCTGCTGCTGCTTTATGATTGCTAACAGTGAATTTTGCTTTTCTTCCAATTCTTATCATTCGAATTTAAGTTCTGTCATCGACTGTGGCAGGAATTGAAACAGTGTCTTCAGTGTAATAACCTGTGCCTCTGAATCACCTGACAAGCGACTTCACTATTCTAACATGGTGTCCCTGTTATGAAAAAAACTTTAGAGACAAGAACAAGGGTGTTATCCAAATACTTGTAACTGGAAGAATGGCCAGAAGAGAGCTGGAACCATAAAGTCTGAATATCACCGAGGAATAGATAACAGTTTATTCAACAACAGCACAAAGGCAGAAGAGGAGCGTGGGCTATTATGGAGTTGATCATAGCCAAGTTTGGTAATTGAGGCAATAGCGAGAAATAAATCAAAAATGGCTATCGATGATGCAAACAGTATTGTTCTCACATGTTTGTGAGGGACAAGCCTGAAATTCATGGACAGTGAAGGGAGGTTTAAATTCAAACTGAAGGTAATAGTTTTTGTCTTTGCCAACTATCCGTAACAGAAATAGCAAAGGAGTTGTATATGCCTTATGGAAGTAATAAATGGGCACAGACAGACAGACTTACCAGGAACACCAACAATAGCGAGAATGGGATAGTAACCAGCCTGAATAACCATTAGCACACCTTGTATCCGATCTGATAATGTTGACAAATGCCAGGTAAGATAGAAAAGACCCTCGGATAAACTCCTGTCCATTGTTGTAACATTCCAGTCTATTGTTCTCACATTACGGTCCATTTTTGAAATGTTCCAGTCTATTGTTCTCAAATTACGCGCGTTTTTTGTAACATTCCAGTTCATTGTTCTCGGATTCCGATCCATTGTTGTAACATTCCGTCTATTGTTCTCAGATTTTGATCTTTCCTTCCCCTCTGTCTGCAGCTGCTGATCCCTGTTAGTGTTGTAGCTAATGTTCCCGCTCATACTATGGGATAAGACATTGAATAGAGCCCCTTAGATATAGGAGAGGGAAAGCCTCCTGTGTCACAGTTAGAATCCATGGAGACTGACATCAATCACTGTCACTAAACAAACAGTTCCAGTTAACCCTTTTCAATATCGCACCTTCAGTTCACAATAATAACTGGACTGGATTGGAAGTTAACATCGTTGACTTTTGGTTTAATATCCCATCGCCAATTGTTCTAACAAAGTCTTTGTTGAGAGAGAATGATGGATGTTTTCTTCTTGCAGGCTAGGTGGTTCAGCTGTGTTGTCCATGTACAATACTTCAACCACCGACACCAACACCCGCTCCCCTCCAGCCACCACAAAACAAAATACTCATTCAAATGTTGTTACTATGCTGATCACTCCTCCACACCCAAAAGATTGTCGCTGGCCATAGGTTCCCTGATCATACAAAGGAAGTGTGGATTTGTCTAAATGTTCCTTTCATAGTTGTAAAAAAGCAACTCTGTATCATCAACACTCAATGTTCTTCATTATAGTTTATGTGCTTTAAAACAGTAACATTTACATTTCTTGACTCAGTTTTAAGCCAAACGTAGCGAGTACAGTGACGTTGTTAATTAAAATCCATGGATTAATGAGTCAGGAACATAAGGAGAGTGACATTGGCTCGGAGACAAAGCGGAATGGGGGCAGCGGCTGTGGAGGCTGGAGGGGAGTACAGTGATATCCCAATGTCACCCGCATTAGACCAGAACTTATCCTGGCAGAGAGAACGAAATGTAATGCAGAGCAAGGAAACAGGTTATATTTGGAAAATGGAATGTCAAACAACAAAGTGAGCACAACTTGTAAGTTTTAGATGTGATGTAGGGAACTATGTATGATGTATTCACTGATTAATCATGGGGTATGCAGATTAATAAGATTGTTCAAATCTGCATAGGGTATTCAGAATTAAAAGCAGGCAAAAGTTTCAAAATGTTTGATTTATAGGGAGATTACGGAATAATAACAATAGGGATATAGTTCATCACCAACAGGTGCAAAGACGATGAACTGAGTGACCACAACCTTTGCTGTAATTATTCTGAGATATGTGTGAAAAGTTTTCTGACCCTGACGGGACAAGCATTGCCAGTGAAGGACACATGTGCCGTCATGAATAATCTATTTCTGTTGTCTTATGAAGTGTAGCTGCCTCTAAAATGTATTTTCAATCAAAATAGATTTCCTGAAAATCATGCATTAAGGAGGGTATGAGCAAAAGCTTTTTTTTTGGGAACTTAAAGAAGAAACAGACTCTGGTGTAATACAAGTGTAACTGGCACAACAGCTCTAATGGAAACAGGAATGGACTATATTGTCCCAAATGTAACCAATTTCAACATCTGGACCTGGCAAGGAAAGCAAACTGTTAGAGATTATGGAATCTGTAATACCAACAGAAATTGGTGGAGAAAAGCAATAGATGAGGCAACATCCAGAGATCGATTTAGAATTACCATATCGAGTCTGACAGGAACCTGTTCTGAAAATGTCATACTGGACTCACAAAGTTAATTCTGTTTCGCTCTGCTCAGATGTTGCTAGATCTGATAATTTTTTTATCCAGCATTTCTTTTCATTTTCCTTTTGGTCGCAACTTGTCTGGTCTGAACCGGAACAGTGAAGCTGCTTTTTGAGTTGGCTCTCAAGTATTTGGTAATGGCCTTTAAATGAGACATTGCAAAGTTTCTGTATAAATGATCCCTAATATCGATAGCGTGTTGCATTGTGATAAATAGCCATGAAAAGTTTGAACTTAGTGGCACTGATTTCGCATGATTAATCCTCTGAAAATAACTGATTGAAAATGTTGGAAATCATTACCACAATGTCATGCCGTGCTCCTGATGTCACTGGGGTTACGCTCATCTAGCAAAGTCTTACCTTTCTGAGGCTTTAGACTAAACCACAAAAGCATAAACTATCTTGATGTTTGAAATAGGGCATATTCATCCATGGGTTTTAGCCGGCACTAGTGAGGGCAGACTTTATTTGCACCTGGAGAATGTGATACAGAGCTGCCTTCCTGAATCTCTTCTAATCCACGTGGTGCAGATGTATGTACAGAGCTGTTTGTAAGGAGATTCCAAGATTTTTTTTCACACATTACAGTGAATGAACAACAATTTACTCCCTTTTCCAGGATGACATGCGACTTGAATGACAACTTATCTAAATTGGGTTCCCCATTGCTCAGTTGAGAACATTACCAGTGCAGGATTCTCTTCAATTCCCGTTGATCACATTTTTGTTCAGGGTCCTAGATGCCGCAATGAGTCAAGTATGACTGGTGGCATGGGAAGTTACTCTGATCTCACTTCAAGTGACATTGAAACATCAGCTGAAACAATAAAGAGCGAAAGTACAGCACACAGTTTGTTGAAACAATATGCTCACTGACCTCACAATATTCTAAAGAAATTTTAGGCATGGACTTCCGATTCAGTCAGGAGACGTCTCTCCTATTCTTGATGAGGCAGTTTGTTTAAATGCCCTCTCAGGGAAGACAGAAAGAAGCTTCACTCTGTACCAGTGGGAACAGAACTAACCCATTTCCTGTGCATCAGAAGTGGTAAACACATACTATTGTCTGCTCATATTGGACATTGATCATTTCAATCTCATCATTCACTGATAACAAACAGCAACATGGAAATCAGCAGCTTCCATCATCCTAGTTGGATGGCAAAAAGGGAAAGGGAGGGGTGATGAAGTGCGAGAAACTAATGAAGTGGTGTGACATACAGCGGGGCTGGTAGGAGGGGAGTGTGAAGGGAGATGGTCAGTTGAAGAGGGTGTAGCAGCATAAGGGGCAGTGCAAGGGAAGCTGAAGTGTTTGGAAGGAGGAGGAGGAGTGACAAATCTCAGAAGGGTTCACCGGACACAAATCTTTACCTCTGAAATTTGTCTTCACAGATGCTGCCAGACCTGCTGAGCTTTTCCAGCACCTTCTGTTTTTGTAGCCTGTCCTCTGTTTGGTCCAGTGAAACGTTGCTGTGAGAAAAAATCCCTGATACACTCTATTAATTATTCTTCGAGGCAGCCCTTGCCAAGTTGATTAATCCAGTCAATATGCATGTACAATCCACCTATAATTACCATTGTGTCTTTCCCTCAAGCCCTCATTATTCCTGGGTTTATACCATGAACTTATACTTTGGAAACACTGTATGGTGGGCTGAAACTTAGTCCTACCAAGAGGTTTCTTCCCTTACTTTTAAATTTCAGCCAGACTGATTTATCATTTTGGCCCTTCATGTCAATATAATTTCCTAATACAGCCTTGATATCATCCTTCAGCAATAGAACAACTCCAACTCCAGCTCCTTTTTGTCTATCTTTTCGGAATAGTGAGTATCCATGGACATTTAACTCTACAACCTAGACCTTCTTCTAACCATGTTTCAGTAATCCTCACCAGGTCATATCCATTTATTTGTACTGTCTTTTCAACAATTTATTTCAAATGCTGTGCACATTCAGGTACAAGATTTATTAAATAAATTCTATTGATTTGCTTTTCTCTTTTAATATTTTCTTGTGCAAGGTGCTTTCTACACTCTCCATCCTTATTTATTAACTCCTGACAACACTGATCCTTATATCTATAGTTTATTCCAACTCCTAAGTGTTTCTGTCCCGAATCTTGAGTCACTTGTTCTGCCTTATTAACCGAGAGAAGGTCAAAATTGGCTCCTTTTCTCATAGGAGCATTTACATAGACTTACAGCATGGAAACAGTCCAGCCAGTCCATGCTAAACATAATCCCAAACAAAACTAGTCCCACCTGCCTACTCCTGGCCCATATCCCTTCAAACCTCAGATAGCAAGGTGTAGAGATGGATGAACACAGCAGGCCAAGTAGCATCAGAGGAGCAGGAAGGCTGACGTTTCGCGCCTAGACTCTTCTTCAGAAATGGGGGAGAGGAACGGGGGTTTTGAAATAAATAGGGAGAGAGGGGGAGGCGGATAGAAGATGCATAGAGGAGAAGATAGATGGAGAGGCGACAGACAGGTCAAAGAGGCGGGGATGGAGCCAGTAAAGGTGAGTGTAGATGGGGAGGTAGGGAGGAGATAGGTCAGTCCAGGGAGGACGGAGAGGTCAAGGGGGCGGGATGAGGTTAGTACGTAGGAGTTGGGGGGTGGGGCTTGAGGTGAGAGGAAGCGATAGGTGGGAGGAAGGACAGGTTATGGAGGTGGGGACGAGCTGGGATGGTTTTGGGATGCGGTAGGGGTTTGGGAGATTTTGAAGTTTTTGAAGTCCACATTGATACCATTGGGCTGCAGGGTTCCCAAGTGGAATATGTGTTGCTGTTCCTGCAACCTTCGGGTCGCATCGTTGTGGCACTGCAGGAGGCCCAGGATGGGCATGTCGTCCGAGGAATGGGAGGGGGAGTTGAAATGGTTCGCCACTGGGAGGTGCAGTTGTTTAGTGCAAACTGAGCGTAGGTGTTCTGCAAAGCGGTCCCCAAGCCTCCGCTTGGTTTCCCTGATGTAGAGGAGGCCACAACAGGAACGGTGGACACAGTATACCATATCAGCAGATGTGCAGGTGAACATCTGCTTGATGTGGAACGTCTTCCTGGGGCCTGGGATGGGGGTGAGGGGTGAGGTGTAGGGGCAGGTGTAGCACTTCCTGCAGTTGCAGGGAAAGTGCTGGGTGTGGTGGGGCTGGAGGGGAGTGTGGAGCGAACAAGGGAGTTGTGGAGAGAGTGGTCCCTCCAGAAAGCAGATAAGGGTAGGGAGGGAAAAATGTCTTTGGTGGTGGGGATGGATTTCAGATGGCAGAAGTGTCGAAGGATGATGCATTGGATCCGGAGTTTGGTGGGGTGGAAAGTGAGTACGAGGGGGATTCTGTTTTGGTTTTTATTGCGGGGAGGGGGTGTGAGGGATGAGTTGCGGGAAATACGGGAGACACGGTCGAGGGTGTTCGCGACCACTGCGGGGGAGGGGAATGCTGTGGTTCTTGAAAAACGAGGACATCTGAGATGTACGGGAGTGGAATGCCTCATCCTGGGAGCAGATGCGGTGGAGGCAAAGGAATTGGGAATAGGGGATGGCACTTTTGCAGGAAGGTGGATGGGAGGAGGTGTATTCTAGGTAGCTGTGGGAGTCGGTGGGCTTGAAATGGATATCGGTTTCTAGGTGTTTGCCAGAGATAGGGACAGAGAGGTTCAGGAAGGAGAGAGCCGTATTAACGATGGTCCAGGTGAACTTAAGATTGGGGTGGAAGGTGTCGGTGAAATGGATGAACTGTTCGAGCTCCTCGTGGGAGCAGGAGGCGGCGCTGATCCAGTCATCAATGTAACGGAGGAAGAGGTGTGGCTTAGGGCGAGTGTAGGTACGGAAGAGGGATTGTTCCACGTAACCTACAAAGAAGCAGGCATGGCTTGGGCGCATGCGGGTACCCCTGGCCACTCCCTTTGTCTGTAGGAAGCGGGAGGAATTGAAAGAGAAGTTATTTAGGGTGAGGACGAGTTCAGCTAAGCGGATGAGGGTGTCACTGGAGGGGGACTGGTCGGGCCTTAACTAAGAGCTGAACTAAGAGCTTGCCTGGCATTTGAATCGGGGATCAGTCACAGACTAATTAAATTCAAATTCCCAAGCAAGAACCATATTTCTCGACCAACAAGCCAGTAAAACCCTGGCATTTCTAGCGCAGAACCAAGTGTGAAGCAGAATTCAGTTTCAAGAACATCTTCTCACTCTGTGTCTCTGTTCCCGAGACTATATTGTTAGTCCCTTGCCCTGGGACCGAGCACTCTCCACTGGTGGATTATGAAACCATTTTCTTCCACTTGCAAGCAGTGCTGGAGGAGGGAAGCATGCATGCGCTCTTCTGATCTCTCAAACACTTGCTTTATTCGCACGAACTGGAAATTCACAACTTTGGTTGCAAACTTCCTCCAAATGTCTGTTTTCCAAGACAGAGACAAAGAAAGATGTCCAGTTGCTGGGAATGAGAGAGAGATGGACACTGGAGACTCTTCCATTAGGTAAATCAACATGAGTTCTATTTGTGCAGCCTGTTTGGTGTTCAGGATTCGTCTTCACATAGCAATCCTTCCGAAAGACTTTTACAACGAGGGATCAGTTTGTTTGTTGTGGCTGGGCAACAGTTAATATCTGACAGTAACAGGCTCAGATGAAGGGAATCCAAGTGAAACTCTCAATCATGGCGTCATTCCCGAGCAGAAGGAAGCAGTTCAATTCATCAAGCCCACAGCGACTCCTTGTCGCCCGGATCTCTCTGTCCTTTTTTCAGGAACAGTGATATCCGTCCTAATAATGGTGTCTGTGTTGTGATGCTGTCTTCTATGGGCTTATCTTTGAGTCGAGTTGATTCGATTTATTACCGTCATAGTCCTCTTGTTATTCACAACTCCCCACATCACATGAAAGACGCTGCTGCCTGAAGCAGTGTGGGGAATTATTGCAGGGCTCCCTGTGCATCGAACACAATGCAAGTAATGCGTTTCAACTTCATTGGCTTTTCATGGAGGTTTCATTCAACGTCGGATAGCATGGGCAAACATCATGAGGCATGTCTTGTGTTTTGCCTTGCCCTGTTGGCCGCAATGGCACCTCTGTCTCATACCTCCTTCTCTAATTCCAACCTTATTGAACATAGCCTCTTTTTCGGAAAGTTGGTCGGCTGTTTTGCAAAACTGAAAACCAGCGATCATGGCTCGTCCAGGACTTGAGCCTGGGATCTATCTCTCACCCACAATCCCCACAGCAAGAATCATGCCCCCTCGACCAACGAGTCATTGCCAAAACTACCTGGCCAGCTCTGAACCAGCTGGAACTTTCTCAGTGTGAAGTACATTTCACCTTGATCCTGGGATCCAAAGCAGCAAAGAATTTCAGAAACATCTTCTGATTCTGTCTCCCTGCACTCGACACAATGTATAAAATTCAGGCTCACCGTGAACGTGGAGAGGGGCTGTCACACTGTGGTTTCTGCACCTGCTGTTGAATAAAGATCACTGTAACTGTGTCCAATGAGAGGAAAAGAATTGCTGTTTTTTGGCAGCATTACTTTTTGAAGTCGCTGTCACTCTATTATAACAGAAGAGGAGCTGGAATCTCCTGATGGATTGAATCATGAATTTGGGTGTTTATAGATTAAGTGGTAAAGTATCAGGATAATGATAATAACACCACGCTATCACCAACTGAACGAATCAGCTGCCCAGAGGGAGGCGGCTGTGTTTTAACCCCATGATGAACAGTTTATGTTTTATTTCTTGCAATGGGGGAGCTGAGAATTTACCCAGACAATGCACAACACATACTTGAACCATTGTTCCCATGTAAAACTGAGAGGGAATCTTTGAGAGCAATCTATAACAAAAGGAAAGAAGATTTTGGTCAACATGCATCATCACCAATAACCTCCGTCGTAATACAGGGTTTAAGGGAACTTATTTGCATATGAACAGCATGCGCAGGACGTGATTTAAACACACAACCATCTGATCTGGAAAAAGTTGCGCAAACTTTACACCACAAGCTCACACGTGCACTGCTGTTGTACAGGTTTAAGGGAAGTGATCGCAACATAATGATTTTAAACTATAATTGGCAAAGGAGGTCAAAGGGTAGTGCTCATTTTCTGTTCAATCACGACAACGCTTCTGTCTCTCTTCATTCCTCTTCTTTCTCTCTCCGCCTGTCAGTCCCCCGGTTTACTCCATTCCTCTCTTCTCTCCTTCTTGTGATAACTTTTCTTTCCTCCTCCTCTACCTTTTCCCCTCATACATCATGGTCCGAATTTGCAGGACACCGGGAAGATATGTCACAGGGCGAATCCAAGACTTATTCTGGACACTTTTTCAAATGCAACGAGTAAGGAATGATCTGAGAAAGAAGAAACAACTGACGAGACCCTCGACCCTCCTTTGGATATTCTTCAGTAAATTCAGCCACCAAGAATAAATATTTCTCCAATTTCACGAAGAAAACCCACCATGAATATCATTAATACGAATACAGAATCCCAAGAGTATCTTAATTTGAGGCCAGACGTGGAAGGGCCTGAGATTGTAAAATAGAAATATAAATACCAGGAGATGTAATTACATTTCATTGAATGATTCAGCACCATGTGACCCACGACTATTTCATATTCATGTTCAAGGAGTCAGCATCATCATTTCGTGACCATAGTTGAAGGCCATCCCCGTTCATGCCATATGATGTCATGGTGCAGCTGAAAGCCCCGGGGAGGGTTTATTAAAGAAATCTCACTGAGGGTCAGACTGCAATGTGTCGAGAAACATTTGGGTGGCCAAACAAAATCATTTAACGCTGTACAAAATCTCCAAATTAAACAAATTCGAGGCATCTTCTTTCTTCTCACTTAAAGTTCAACGCCCAATCAAGCTAGATAATGATTACTATGGGCAGTTAATTAAAGTCCGAAATGATGAGACACAATGTCAAAACCATTTAAATAGAACAGCCCCGCCTCCCAGCTTTGAATCATAAACTCATTGTTTCATCACCTGACCAATACCTAAAGCAAAGAAGTTCACATGAAATCACAGCTCGATTACAGCTGTCTATGTCTCCGTGATGAATTTTCCACCCTTTAATTTTGAACAGTAAAACTGATCGAGGAAAATTATCACTTTGGTAGTTGCAATATGAAGTCTGAACTGGCTGACACCTGATTTCCTGGCTCTTACAGATTGTTTCACATCTGTCTCTGTATTGCAGTTAGTCAGCACGTTCAGCTGTGAACCAAAACAAAAACAGAAAGCTGTAAATCAGGAACAAAAAAAAAAGTTGCTGGAAAAGCTTTGCAGATCTGTCAGCATCTGTGAAGGAAAAAACAAGAGTTAACGTTTCGGGTCTGGTACCCTTCTCCAAGTTCGAAGGAAGTGTCACCGGGCCCAAAACGTTAACTCTGTTTTTGTCCTTCACAGATGCTGCCAGAGCTGCTGAGCTTTTCCAGCAACTTTGTTTTTTGCCGTTGTTAACCAATATATCTTGTGAGTTGAAATTTTCACTGTTTCCTGGTCGCACATTTCTGACCCGTCAATTAGCTGTTAGAAAATATTCTCCAATCATGGAACATTCTGCAGATATCCAGTACATTCAGGCCCAGGAATCTTACAACAATATTCTTTCAAACTCAATATGAAAAAATGTAACCGAAAGTACACCTATACATAATTTGTGAGAAAGCTACGGAGCTCTTGGTTTAAATCAAAACCACAAGCACAAGACGATCAATATTCTCAACCCATACACTCAAATTATCTTCTACCAGCGACAACCACAACTGCTGCTTCTTTGAAGTCCCATTCTGCTGCTTTGGATCGTCCACACCCCTGCATGGATGCCTAAGCTGAGTTCTAGATCTGTTTGCAATCTGTCCCTTTTAGCACGGCGACAGTGCCATGTAACACAATGGGTGGCATGTACAATGTGAAGGTGAGACATCGTCCCCTCAAGAATTATATTTTTGTCTCTTCCTGCCGTTATTGTCATGGACAGATGTGTCTGCTGAGGACAGATTGGTGAGGATGAGATCAAGCATGTTTTCCCTCTTCTTGGTTCTCTCACCACCTGCAGGACCAATCGAACAACTATGATGTGGGACTTGACCAGCTGCTGCCGAGACAATCTTAGTGATGGACATTGAAATCGGCAATGCAGAATTTTTCCTTACCAGCCTCAGTGTTCCATCCAAGTGCTGTTCAACATGGAGGACTATTGATTCATCAGCCGAGAGAGAACAGTAGGCGGGAATCAGCAGGCTGTTTCCTTGTCCACGTTAAACTGGATGCCCTGAGACTGAATGGGATTAGGATTGCATGTAGAGAACTCCAAGTTAACTTCCTCGAAAAAGATACATTGTTCTGCCACGCATGCTGGGTCTGTCGTGAAGGTGGAACAGGACATATCCATGGATGGGGATGGTGAATCTAGGATATTGTCTGTAAGATACAACTCTGTGAGTTTCAGATTGATTGTCGTTTGACAAGAAAAACAACTGTCCATTGCCAATTTTCCTCTTAGAAATAGAGTCTGTGACACTTATTGTGGAAACATGAAAACAGTCTGATGCAACCCCCTGCAGAGACATCCGTTCCACCGGGAAACAGCTCTCCTGAACCCCTGGCCATATATCTTTGAGCCTTTACACTTTTTGTCTGTTCCCAAGTATCTGAATGCACTGCTGCAGAGATCCTGTTTGAATTCCTGATCTTTTCAAAGAATCCTGATTATTTCAACGTCTTAGATCATGTAATGACCCCGAGAACATTAGAGTCAATGCTCCAGGGTCATAAAGATGGCGAAGATATCTTGATTGGCTCTACTCATTCAGACCGTTCACCCTTCATTCTTTCCCGAGTCTGGTTCAAAAAGAGCTTTGAAAGACTCCCGAAGCCGAACATTGGGTTTTCTATGTTGTTTCCTTCCCATGTTTCACTTCCCAACTAATGAATTTTGAGTTTTCCATGTCATGTATGGGGTTCGGCAGTTTGATTGAGCTGATAGTGAGAAATTCTTTCCACTGATCAGGGTGAGTAACAGTGCGATTCCGTCTTCTCCGGATGTGAGATTTTCATGGCAAAGACCCTTTGGGATCTCAGACAGTCTTAGATTTCATAATGAGCCACGTTCACGGACTCTCAAAGATTTTCGTGAAAAGACGTCAAACAGCGCAGAGAGGACACAGCGATAGATAACAAGTGCTCAAGCGGGATTGAAACGCGGGACTTCTCACAGCTTCATCAACAACCCTCAAACCTTTACACCAATGAACAGTTTAATCGATCATCAGCTTTCTGTTGTAATCTAGTTGACCCACATACAGTGACCTTTGGATATTGGAGACCGGTTTCAAGTTCTATATGCTCCAGAGGTGTGTAATAACATCTTTGAACAGGCTGCTTACCTTTAAAAAAATCTCAGTTCGGGCAGTGAAAGCAACAATGAGCAGCTTTTTCCCATTCTGCCCCTGCTACTGGGCTGCTGATGTTTGCTCCTTTCCCCAAGCACCGGGCTGTCTTCAATGGCAGATGGATCAAACCATTTCCCTCCACAAGCAGGCAGTGCTTGTGGATGGTATACGTTTTGCAGCTCCTTCTTGAGCACTGGAAGAGTTAATAAGCAGAAGAGGCAGAATCAGACGTCAGGAAATTATAAACGACGATTGGGAATTTTCATCAAATGACATTAATCGGAGACAGAGAGAAGGATGCAGAGCTGCTAGAAAAGAGAGAAGTCGAAACTGGAGACTATTCCATTTAGAAACTTAATACGGGATCTTTATATGCAGACTGTGTGGTTTTCAGGATTCCACTTCACACAGCAATCTTGCAGAAAGTCTTTTGCAATGCGGACGTCGGTTTCTTTGTTACAACCGGGCAGAAATTAATATCTGACACCAACAATCCTAGATTAAGAGAATCCAAGTGAAACAATCACTCACTGAGAGTCATCCCCAACGTTCCTGAGCTGCGGAACTGCAGACAGTTCAACACGGAAGGGAGGGTTGAAAATGCGCCATTGTTTCTCACTCACCTGTTTTGTCACAGAGGCAGTGAACAAAATCAGAAGTCACATGACACCAGGTTACAGTCCAACAGGTTTATGTGAAATCACATGCTTTCACAGCGCTGCTCCTCCATCAGGTGAAGTGACACTTTCACCCGCATCTCCACATCACAGAGACAGGGAGAGTGACGTAATAAACTCATGGCTTCATTCTTGGGGAGGAAGAAAATGTTCAGCCCATCGACTCCACGGCGATTCTCTGTCAATTGTATCTCTCCGTGGTTATTCATAATTGGTAATATCCGTCCTAATAATGGTGAACTGTATCTGTGTCATGATGCTCTCTCCGATCCTCTTGTCATTCACAACTTTTCATTTCACCTGAAGGATGCTACTTTCTGAAACAACATGGGGAATTAATGTAGGGCGTCCTTTGCTTGTAAAACACTACAACTGATGTTTTTTTTCAAATTCAACACTTTATTCCTGCGATCCCAGAGAACAGTTTTAACAAATAAGACCATCGCAGACCGACACAGAACAGGAGAAGGCCATTCAGACCTTCAGACGCGTGTCACCTCTCTTCTGTAAACTTGGCCCATGTATCAATGTGAGATATTTATTTCAGGTACACGGACTTACGGGAAGCAGATCAAAACACATCAAAATGATGAGATCTGGTTTTGATGAGATTGAGTTCATTCTGAGATCCCTGAGAGTGTTTGCAGTGAATATATCGTACACGGGGAAAAAGAAAGCCAACTTTAAACAAGATGGCTCGTTGGTCTCGTGGAATGATTCGCGGTTTGGGTCTTCTTTGCCTCTGACATGTGAGAGGTTCTGCGTTCAAATCCCAGACGAGCCCAGGTTTCTCATATTCCCTTGCACTAAACTACTGGTCCAGCTTTCCAAAAAATGAGGCTGGTCTAACATTACAGTTAACACAGTGCAGAGCAACACTTGTTCAAAGCGAAAAAGAGTGTTTCTGGATGTTTGCTATGCAATCTGATTGATTCTGGAGATTGCAAGAACTGCAGGTTCTGGATACAGAATCAATACAGTGTGTAGCTGGAGGAACGCAGCACAGGAGGCGGAGAACAGTTAATGTTTCGGGCCAAGACTATTCATCAGAATGAATTCTCTGCTGCATTATTGCTCAATTATGTATGTGTGAATGTTCAGGAAGCTGGACAGAAAGTGACTGGAGACAGTGCTGAACAGGTTTGCTTGAATAGTGACGTGTGTTGAGAATATCAGCCAGAAAGATAGATTGGAAAGTTGAGGTAGTTCTCTTTGGAGAAAGGCAAACTGTTATGACTAAAGCTTTCCAAGTTGTGGGGGTATGAACGGAGGGAATAAGGGGGTGAAAATGCTCACATACCTGTAAAGCTCGAGACCAATTAGGCAGAAATTTAAAGTCACGAGGGAAAAGAAGTAAGGATTACATGACAAAGAACGTTTTTATGCAACGACTAAGTGGATCTGTAAATCCCTGTCTGACTGCGACAAAGAGGCAGATTCATGCCACACAAAATGGAATTCGATGGTTCTGTTAAAAGTCACAATATGCAGAGTTACAGGGAGAAGGCAAGAGAATGATATTGAAACAGACACACATGTCCTTATTGCGTAGACCCGGCGCACCCACAGCTAAGGCGAGCTACGTGGCCTCCTTCTGCGTCTTGACAAATTTTGTGATTCTGAGTGGAATCACAGCTCCACCAACAGAATGTGGGAACTTAGACAAAGGTAATATTTACACAATCGCGACACGTCTAAGCAACAGAATATTACATCACAACAGTGAAGATCTTTTGATATCATTCTTTAAGGCACCTGCCACACACAAGATGAAAAGCTGACTACTTGTTGAAAAAAAATCACATGCTAGAACAACAGAGTGGCGCATCGGGAGCGTGCTGGAACCATACTCTGGCGATCGAAAACTCGAAGCTATGCCCTGTCGTTTGTTACATGCCTGTGGTGTTCTGTGCCGCACTCTGCATTTTAATCAGTTGTCTCCTTCCCATAGCTTCATGCGTCTGAAATAAATATCTCATATTGATACACTGGCCAAAATTACGTAGGGGAGGTGACACGCTGATGAAGGTCTTCTGCTGTTCTCTGTCATCTGCTCTGAACTGAAGAGTAAAACCTCTTATCTGAGACGGGAATAAACTGGGCAAGATGAAACACATCAGGTGCAGTTTTTACTCCATGCCTGACAGTAATTCCACAGACGGTTTCAGATGTGAATGATAAGAGGATCAGCATGTCGGAGACAGCATTCGAAGGCACAATGTTTAGGTGTTTAGCACTGTCGCCTCACAGCGCCACAGACCCGGCTTCAATTCTGCCCTCGGGAGATTGTCTATGTGAAATTTGCACATTCTCCCGTCTTTCTGTGGGTGCTCTGGTTTCCTCCCATAGTACAGAGATGTGCAGGTTAGGTGGATTGGCCAGGCTAAATTGCTCGTAGTGTTCGGTGATGCGTGGGTTATAGGAGGAATGGGATTGGGTGGGATGCTTTGTGGTGTGGTGTAAAATTGTTGGGATGCAGAGTCTGGTTTCACATTGTAGGTATTCTCTGAGCATTACAGTGCGTACACCACCATTAGGGACATATATCATTGATACTTCAGAGAAATACAAGTGATTGAGGTTCGCCCTGGCTCGATGGGCTAAATGGCCATGCGCTGGTGACGTCACACTTCCTGCCTTTGAGACGAATCGGGTGAGGGAGAAGCAATGGCTCATTTTTGACCCTCCCTTCCACGTTATACAGTTTGCAGCCCAACAACTCAGGGCCGTTGGGGATGACTCTCAGTGAGTGAGTGTTTCATTCAGATTCTGTAAATCTGGGACTGTTGGTTTCAGATATTAACTCCTGCTCTGGATGCAGCAAAGGAACAGACTTCCGCTTTGCCAAAGTGTTATTTGCAGGGTTGTTGTGTGCAGACGAATTCTGAACACCAAACAGGCTGCACAGAAAGATCCTATTTTAAATTGCTGAAGGGACCCATCTCCAGTTTCTTGTTCTCTCTTTCTCAGCAGCTCTCCAAGCTTCTGTCTATCTCTGATAAATGTCATTTGACGGAAGTTCCAAATTGTAATTTATTACTTGCTGCACAAGTCTGATTCAACGGCTCTGCTCCATCCCTCTTCCAGTGCTTGAGAGGAAGCTGCAGCGCATATACCATCTCCCAGCACTGCCTGCCCGTGGAGGGAAATGATTTAATGCATCTGCCAATGGAGAGAACCCTGTCCCAGTGGAAGAGTCAAATAGCATAGTCCCAGGAACAGGGTTCAAAACGAGAAGATGATCTTTGCTGCTTTCACTGCCTGAAGCAACGGGGAATAGTATTTTTGTCCAGTCAACATGTTCAGATATGTTATTACACACCTCTGGAGCAGCTAGAACGTGAACTCTGGTCTCCTAGATCTGAGGTAGGGACACTATAATTACCTGAGTGGCATCTGATTTATTGTTAAGTGGGAATTCATCAGACTGGGTCGTTGGTCTTGTGGTCTGATTGTCACTTCAGCCAGATGTCATCAGTGCGAGAAGTTACAGGTTTGAATCCTGTATGAGGCTTTGTTGCTTTTGACATGTGTTGTTATTTTATATGTTTGGGATAACATAGAGGCAGCTCTTTATGAAATCAATTTCAGATTATGACTGGAAAGGGTCTTTGATGTGAATATATTACATGAATCCACTTCACTTGAGGAAGGAGCCATACTCTGAAAACTCCTGATTTCAGATAAACCTGTTGGTCTGTAACTTGGTGTCTTGTGACTTCTGAATTTATATCACATTCGGAGGAAAATGAATCAAGTTTTAAACGATGTCTGCTCATGGTAAACTGGCTTCCTCATTGGTTATTATAAGCACTATACAAATGCAAGTACGTCTCTTTTAACTGTCCTTCAATAAACGTACTCCATTTACTGACTCTGGTCAATGGAAAGAATTTCTTGCTGTCAGCTTAATCAAACTACCAAACCCCATCACAATCCACCCCCAACATTATGAAAAGCTTCAAAGTTGTCACTTGGTAGGTGGAAACGTGGAAAGGAAACAAAACAGTTAATCCAGTCTCCAGATTCGCAAAGCTTTCATCACACTTTGTGATTCAGACTCAAGGGAAAGTAATGGGTGAACTTTCTGATTGAGCAGAATAAGTCAACGCACCTTTCACTTCTTTAAGTCGTGGGGTCATTGATTCTGATGTTCTCAGTATCATTACCTGTTCTGAGACATTGAAATAATTAGAATTCAATGTAAAGATCAGGAATACGACTAGAATCTCGGCTCTCGAACGATCAGAGACTTGGGAACAGACAAGAAGTGGAAAGGCTCAAAGGGAGGTGGTCCTGGTTTTAGGAGAGCTGGCTTCTTGTGACACGGATGTCTCTGCAGTTGGGGGGGTGGGTGGGGTGGTGAGACTGTTTCTGTGTCTCCACAATGAATGTCCCAGACTTTAATTTGGAAAAGTAAAACTGGCAAAAGATAATTGCTATTCTTGTGAAATCACAATCTTAATCTGAAATTTCATTGTCTATCCCTTATTACTCCATAGATAGAGGTGATGAGCCACTTTCTTGAACTTCTTGGCATATAAGTACAGCCACTTTGCCATTAGGGAAGCAATTCCAGCATTTAGACCCAGGTACACTGAAGGAACAGCGGTGTTGGTGGGGGAACAGATGCTTGGATGGAGACGTGTGGCTGGTAGTTTTCCTGTGTATATGTTGTCATTGTCATTTTAGACTGAAGGAAACTCTCACTGGGCTGATTCTGGCAGCTTCTGAGTGAGTGTTCTCTTTGTAGCCAGGAATTCCTTTTCTTTCAGATAATTCAGACAAGAGAAAATAATTTTCATTTGCTGAATTTGAATTCTGCCCCGGTCTTGGTGATGCAAGCTCTGAATCCTAACGACTGGAACACCAGATATGCTGACAGTAACCCTTGCGACCTGATTGAACATGGTTTTGTGTCATTTCTTCACATCAGAAACACCTTTTCCAGAAATGTTTCTCTCCCTAAGTTTTGAAATGATTCATATTGTCACCTGAGTTTCAATGTAAAGAAAGTGGAGTTGTGATCATCTGGTGTTGTTCAGCAGACGTACAGCAGGAAGGTAGAGAACAAACTGATGCCAACTAGGGCCTGTTTGGAGGCACTGAGCTGCAGTGAAAATACAGCACCATTAAAGTTATTGTTCAACTCGTCTGATTTCAACGGCCAAGTTATAAATGACCAAAAGCTTCTCACTGAATTTGTTCAGGGTCTTGACTTGAAGAGACAATCACTCAAAGCATGAGAATGCATTTCACTGAATTGGATCATAAAATACTGGACTGACTGTGAGTTAAACGATGGAAAGTTTCAGCAGAGAAACAGATGACAACGAAGCAGGCACCTGAGGACAAATCTGTTTCCTTCGCCAGTGAAATTCACCGCTTCACAAAGTAGGGACCATTGAAACGAAGCAGTGACGGTGATTATCTTTGCTGGTTGTTCACACTTGTCAATGTTACCATTGCTGCTCATGTCCCTGGTAAATACCACAACTCTGTAGCATGTTAACATTAGATATGTAGAGAGCCAGAGGTGCAACAGATCACGCGCCTGGGTATGAATCAGGTGACTGTAGGTTCATTCTTACGCGGCTGAACCGCAATTTGCAACTTCTTTAAGTTACCAACCTCATCTTTCTCATTGCTCTGATGCCCTGATCAGTTTTGAATCTGATCTGCAGGAACCGGAATCCTTTCACTGCCTTACATTTGTAAATGTCATTGAGAATATTGGAGTCAGTGTCCCAGCGTCAACAGAGTAGGGGAAGCTGAAGTAATACCAAACACTGTTTTTTCGCACCTATTAACTTCCCAAACCACCCAATTCACTGCAGCTCCTTGGAATGGAAACAAAACAGAATTTACAAATCCACTAGTCTCAACTTTGTGAATGTTTAGAACTGGGAATCAAAGGCACATGAAGGGTGAACTGTCCAACTGAGCAAAGACAGTCAAACTACCTTCCCTTCTTTAAGGGCCCAGGACATTCATTGATCCGAGAAGTTGGAAGGATTCCCACCAGGCGCTGCTCGGCCTTTGCTACTGTTATTGTGAGGATAGCAAATCCTCATTCCCTGATCAGAGCTCAAGCCCAGGCAACAGTGTTGAAAGTACTGTACCCTCGCCACTAGACCACCTGGGAACAAGCAAACTTGCATAATTTCTTAATAACACAGCTTCTGGCTTTTATTTCATTGGTAATCAGTTGCTCCTGCAAAATGATCTCATCATTGAGTTTTTACGGCTTGGAAAGAGGACGATCATCCCAGTTTCCAGCACT
Source organism: Ginglymostoma cirratum (assembly GCA_024137785.1). Taxonomy (NCBI): domain Eukaryota; kingdom Metazoa; phylum Chordata; class Chondrichthyes; order Orectolobiformes; family Ginglymostomatidae; genus Ginglymostoma; species Ginglymostoma cirratum. The sequence goes on from JAHRHZ010000102.1 coordinate 4,721,074, forward strand.
TGGTCTTTTCGCCTTGTGTGCTCTCTTGCTTCAAGTTTTCATTTCAATCTTATTTTCCCTGTAACATTTTAATCTCACACATCACGACCAATGAGACTGAAGTTTGAGATGGGAAAACTGTGTTCACGCCCCTTGAGGAAGTGAACCTCATTTTCACCCACAGCGGGAAACAAACAAAGACACCTTCCACCGAGAGTGCCAGAGGCTTTAGGAGAAAGTCACCCCAGGAAGCAGAATTCCATTCACTTGGCTCTATTGTCCCATTTCAGAAATTAGAATCTGTTTACAGCAACAAAAGGAAGCATTCAGCTGCTGCCTTGGGTTTGTGTTCCTCCCTCGTTGTTCACCTGTCACTCTGCAGTTGAGGAGATAGTGGGAACTGCAGATGCTGGAGAATCAGAGATAACAAGAGAGCTGGATGAACACGACCGGCCAAGCAGCATCAGATGAGCAGAAAAGCTGAAGTTTCGGGCCGAGACCCCTCTTCTGCAATTGAAACTGCTTCACCTCGCTCTTCCGGCCAAACGTCACTCACGTCAGCTGCTTCCTGCCCTACCGAATGGTCTTCCTCAAGTACGTGGAAGGACAAACAAGAATGTGGAATTTCAAACACATTTCTGGCCTGTGGAGGAAATGATACTGTCATAATCTCAGATAATATTTAAAAAGGCTCCTTTCGATCTTGGAAGCAGCGGATGTACAAAAATTGCCACAGGCCCCAGCGAAACTTGAACTCACGACTGCTGGTTTACAATACCAGTGCTCCAACCACTGAGCTTTGGAGCCAGACAGGTGCATATGGAGAGAGAGGGCCTCATAGATGAGAAACAATAAAGTAATAGATAATTGGAGACCTTGTTTATTCTCAACCAAGATGGAAGAAAACCGAAACAGAGCAGAGGGGCATCACGTGCAGAAGGACGGGAGAATGCAAGGCCGAATCAGACAGTGTCCTGAGTGACATAAACAGATCTTTCCTGGTTGTTCAGTGATTACGATTCAGTGCCTTCACTGTCATAGCCTGTTAATGATTATCATTTCCAGTCATAAATACGAAATATTGACTGATCATTAGAAGCAGAATTATGTCATTGACCAGTCAAAATCCATTCACTCCATGTTACAGTTCCACATCAGCAATGTCAGCTGCAACTGTCTGACGTGCAATCAGTTTAAAACAAGAATAGAGAGGAGGTCAGGAAAAGTGAAGGGCAATGGTAGTTTGTAAGAGTTGACTGCAGGCCGAGTGGAGCCAGGCTGAATGTGGGTGCTGAATACCAGTCTTCACTGTTTACCCTGGTATACAGATCACATTGGATCAGTCACACAAGGACTCTCCTTTGTGTGTTGTCCTTTGCACATCACAACTCGGTTCAGAGCCTCGAGGGGTTCGGAAACTTTTAAATTGGCAACTAACTCAGGTCAGTGTTCCACAAGCTAAGCTGTGTTCAGACACTATTTAAACAGGCCACCACTCATTGCAATGACCCAGAACTGTGCAGAAAGAGGAAGAAAACCAATACAAAATATTCGCGTTGAACGGATGTCCCTGCAATTTCATTCACAGGTGCCTACTAAGTCGCAACATGAAGAGGGAACATTATGCCCTAACACACTGGCCACACTGCCATACATCATGAACATATCAGAACTGACAACTCCTGTGACCACTCGGACTTACAGTCGCACACAAGCCCACAGCCATGCTACTACATACACTCACAAGGATTAAAGACCCCATACCCACGACATGCAGAACCGACATAGTTTACAAAATGCCGTGCAAAAACTGACATAAACATTATATCAGAGAGACAGGAAGGAAACTAGCCATCAGAATACATGAACATCAGCTAGCAGCAAAATGACACGACGAACTTTCCCTAGTATCATTTCACTCAGATAATGAAGGTCATCAGTTTAACTGGGACAACATAACCGTGGTAGCCCAAGCCAAATATAGATACGCATGGTAATTCCGAGAGGCATGGTTCTCAATCCATAATGCAATCAGCAAACATACAGAATTGGACCCCATATACAACCACAGAGAACTGAACCGGAAATGACAGAACTCACCGCAACAGGCCAGACAATATAAATTCCAAGTGGAGTAGAACAACAGCGCTTCATTGTAAGTCTCACTCATTAAGTTACCGAGCATGGTGATGAAACGTCTGAACTAAAACAAGCCAGCTGGGCGAGCAAGTTAACAACATCAACTTCACTGTTTAATTTGTGGCTCAGTGTCAGTCTTTGTGATATTATACACACACTGTTCTCCCCGCTTCTCTCGCCGTACACAAGGTTACCTGACAAAAGACAACTTTATGTGGAACACAAGCAGTTTCTCCTGACAATGGGTACTTTTGCCATGAGCTGGGATATGAAATAGACAGTGAGCCAAAGTAGCTCCACACTCATGTTACATTTACCTTTCAATTTCAATTTTCAATTTCCAAAACCCAGCGATCGAATCACTTCAGCTGCTGGGAATCTGACAAAAACAGCGCTGCGCACACATTCCTCTTCGGAAGCATCTGTCAATTTGCAAGTGTAGAAAAGCTGTCAACCTCATTCGAGTGAGGGAGGATACAACGTTTCAATTTCCACACCGAAGTCAGACGCCGTATCACTTACACCATTGGTTCCACACGTCTTGCTGCAGCATTCATCTTGTCGATTTGTCATGTAATCAGGGATACCGGCGGAAAAAGCATTCGCAAGGTGAATATCCAGCAAAATAATCACCGTCACTGCTGCACTTCAATGTTCTCCACTATGTAAAGCGGTGAATTTCACTGGCAAACGAAACACATTTGAACTGTTCTGCCTGCTTCAATGTCACGTGTTTCTCTGCCATCTGTTTCTCTGCTGGAACTTGCCACCATTTTATTTACAGTCATTGCGAAGTTCTGTGATGTGTATCATTTTTTAAAATTATCTCCTCACAACTTAAAAATGTCCCCTACTCTTGATATCTCCAACGCTAGTGAAAAAACAACGACCATTAGTATTATCTACACGTCTCGTTATTTTATAACCTTCTGTCAGGTCACCTCTCAACCTCCTAAGCAGCAGAGAAAAAGTGCAAGTCTATCTAAAATTTCCTTAAAAATCAAACCTTTTATACCAGGCAACATCCTGGTAAACCTCTTCTTAACACTCACCAGCTTAATAATATGCCTCCTGTAAGTGTGCGACCAAAACTGCACACTGTATTCCAGAAAAGGCCTCACGAACATTCCATACAACCTCAATGTGACTTCCCAACTCCTCAACTGAAACGATTGAGCAATGAAGGCAGGCGTGCCAAAAGCCTGTTTAACCTTTCCGTCTATATGTGATGTAAACTTCAAAGCATTATGTACCTGCACCCCTAGGTCCCGAAGGAGGCACCTTAACAGCGAGACAAAATCTGTGGGCGGGTGGGGAAGAGTTACGAATTTCTTTGACTTCACGTCTCAAGAAATTTATTGTACACGTGCAGCTGAATAAGATCGGCAATTCGTTCTCCTTGAAGAAGTATAAATGAAACTGAACATTTTTTTTTTCAATTTAAAAGAAAAGCTGGACCCTCTCGAGTCGGAAGGAAACCGTGGCGCCGAGACGCAATTCCGACTTTTAAATGGTGCCTCAACATTCGACCACATTCCGATGATGTTCGGAACATTTCATACTTTCCGAACTCCACCCAAGAAATCCACAAACAAGGCTCTGTCTCTTTGCGTGTTGAACCCTCCCTTCCTCTCAGCAACTCTTTATTTTAAGCTGATAAAAATTCTGACCAAATTTGAAGATAGCATTCGCACGTTTTAAAGAGATCAGTCTAATTCCTTTTGGAATGTTTGAATGACCTGTGGAGTTTGCATCAAATTGAATGAATTGAAGCGAGTTAAACAGCTTTTTCCGCAACTTAACTCAATGTTGAATATCCATATGAGAAATGTTTGCGATCTTAAAAAAATCATATTTCATTCTCTCTCCACAAATTTTTTTTTAACATTTCGAACATTTCCAAGACGTTTGTCGATCGTTGAGTCATTTACAAATCCTCATAAACTGGCAATTTCCCATAAAATTTGTTCAAAATTGACGTTCTCCTTAGCATCTTATCCCACGACAAATTAAAACTGCGCCAGCAGCGATGTGGACTCACAACCACGGCATTGCACACGCCTCTACACTGTCATATAAACACTGTAAACTAACCGACTGCGCCACTGGAGCGACACACACTGAATATTTCCAATTATACCTTATCAGTTGGCAAATCGGCTGTGAACTGGGATTATATGATCGTCTTCACAAGTGGTTCCTGACTTTTTTGAGGAAATTGCTGAACCTCAGAGTGCTAAACTGGTTTGATTACTGTTATGCATATTTTCATCATTTTCTTGCACTGTTCCCTAAGCCTTTGATGCTTCCAGTCTGTAGAAATCTGTCAGTCACATTCTTGCTGGGCTTGCGTGACTTGGATTGTTGGGCTAAAGAGAATAGGCTGGACAAAATTTCCCTGCAACGTCGGAGGATGATAACTTATGGAAGTTTATAAAGTCATGAGGGATATGAATAGGGTGAATTTTTGAGGCCTTTTTTCACCGGATGGGTGGGTCCAAAACTAAGGGGATATATTTACGGTGAGAGGGGATAAATGACATGGGAGCCGAGGGGCACTTTTCACGCAGAAGATTGTGCGTGTATGGAATGAACTGATGGAGGAATTTGTGGAGGCCGGTGAAATGACGACGTTTCAAAGGCATATAGATGCGTGCATGAATCGGAAGGCTTGAGAGAGATAAGGGCCAAATGCTGGCAAATGGGGCAAAATTAATTTAGGATATCTGGTGGGCATGGTGCACGAAAGTGTCTGTTTTCGTGCTGTCCATCCTGACGACGCTACAGTCGCTGACCCCCAGTTTAATCATTTGTTTGCACATACTGCTGGAATCTGACTCTGTGACGCAAATGGTTAGCATGTTCAGATCCTAAGTAAAAGGTTAGTCGCTCGAACCGACCCAGAAGCAAAAGAGCTACTTCGCTTTTAATCACGATGACCATTCTCCGTGACACGTTCTCTGTGAGATTTTTGGCTGCAAGTGGATAAACGTGTTAACTCCTCAGGAATCGAGCGAAGCAACAAACAGACAGGTCTTAAAGCACAACCGAAGCAGGAATTAAAAGGCGAATGCAGTTGCAGACACACCAAAGCATGAATGCTGTCTGTGAGGCACCTCAACTTGTCTGTGTCACGAACTTCTCACACAATTGGCCGCGTGTCAATTCCAAACTGCGCTTCCAATTCTACTGGGAGTTTAGTCTAACACCACTTCACGGAAAGTGCTCACGTAAGGGAAAAAAAGAACAGAATTAGAATGACTCATGAAAAGTGTCGATTCGCACTCACAGTCTCGAAGAGCTGGGTTCCCTTCTGATCAACAATGCAGGTGTGCCGACACGGCAACAATTGCAGCTGATCAAGAAGGCGGCTCATCAGTTCCCTTCTCCAGGACAGAAATGAAGGAAATTAGAGAAAATTAACAACATTTCACATCGAAATTACTCTCCTTTCCACCACATAAGCAAATAACTGTGATTAGAATTCATGCAGGATTTGATTTCACAGCAGCAGTGGTATAACAATCTCCATTCACTCTCAGTGAAAAGGATGAACAACGTAACTTTCCTGGAACATGAAGCAGCAGTGCAGCCTACTTTTAACGATATCATGCTGGGGACTTTCCATGTCACTGTACCATGGAAACATGGCCTGGACGCTGACCCGATGGAAGGTCTGTGCTGTCCCATATCATAGATCATTTTGCGAGCAGCAACGACATGTGGTTGCGTTCAACTTAAACGCACTCATCCCAACCGTGCTTCCGCACAACCTACGCCTCCTCAGAGACTGGAACCTCAATCCAGTGCCTAAGACCACGATGAGCCGTTAGCTCAGAAATGACATCTTCCAATGTTGCTATTGCAACACAACAACAGCAAAGGCAGAGGGAAATGATTCGAGGATCCTTATACCGCTCGTGCATTTTCTTAAATATTCGGATATGCCCAGTTAATTCGTCAATTTCTCACGAGATGGTGATAGCCCATCCATCAAAACAAATAACCATGTAAAGCCGAATCTACATGGTGAGACTTGGTCGAGCAACAAATGCAATGCATCTGTGAGAAACTGTATGCCGTTCTGCTTCATTAAAGAAAATATGAACTGTACAACATTTCTAAAACTCAGATTTCCACTTTGGAGAATGATTTCGCTCATTGCTTGAAACAGAACATTTACAAGTTGCATTTAAAGTATAATTAAGAAATAAAGAAAATAAAGCCCTTTCATCACATTTGAACATGTGTCAAATATGCACCATTCCAAAGGCTTACAAGGTGCACAAGATTGGAACCAGTGGAAGAAGATAATGGGCACCGGGCACATTCTTGTAACTAATATATTGGAGAAACAGGAATATATGCCCTTTTTACTGCCATTTGTAAGCTTATGACTTTCTGTCTTACAATCCCATTCCTTGATTCCCAGTTAAAGCTTGAATTCACCATCAGTCTGAATTTACACCAAGCAGCTAATTAATCTGATAACTCGACAGGCAGAGGGATGTCGAGGTAAATTCGGGACAGAAGCACGCAGCGAATCAGAGAGTGAGTAAATTGATATCAAGTATGACAACCCAGAAAAAGAAACAAATAATTAGAACGGATGAGCTTGACATATTGAATAAGATGCAGGAGCCACAATAAATCATACAGTCCATTCTATCCACCCCCTCTTTCCACGAGATCATGGATAATCTGATAATACGGAGAAGCAATTTACATGCCTTGGCCGCTTCATCCTCATATGTTTGATAATTTAAAATGTGTATTTGAGCTTTGATTATACTTATCGACCCACCCTAACAGCCCTCTGTAGTGAAGAATTCCATAGATTCATAGCCCCTGAGAGAAAATGAGTCTTCCTCGTCTCTGTCCGAAGTGGGTGACTCCTCAGACTGAGATAATGCCTCTGGTCCTAAACTCTTCCACACAGAGAAAACATCCTCCCCACATGTATCTTGTCAAGTCCACTAAGAATATTAACAATTTCAATGCGGTCGTCGTTAATTCTTTCAAACTCCAATCGGTACAAACTCAATCTCCCCTCACGTGAAAATTCCTCTGCACACCAGAGAACGCAGTGGACCTTCACAGCACTGACCCAATGCTAATGTATCTTTCTTTAGAAGTGGGTTCCAAAGCTGTTCACTGTATCCTGGCTGTAACTTGTATAACTGTAACAATCCTTCTCTGTATTAATTGTCTATTCTCTTTGAAATACAGGCTGTATTGAAGTTGAATTCCGTCACCTGATGAAGGTGAAGCTTTCCGACTGCTTTTGATTTCAAATAAACCTGTTTGACTATTGACTTCTGACTCACTATTTAGCTTCTTAATTATTTTTGTGTCATCCACGTAGTTGATAATGATACACTCACTTCCATCATGTAAGTCATTGGTTGTGTCTTGGGGGGAAAGTGATTGATGTGAAATGATGTTGAAACTCCCATGATTCAGCAACCTGGAAGAATTCAGAACTACTTCCTGATGCTCTACTGTCTTCGTCTAGACTACAACACCGTCCCTGGTCACTGAATAATACTTACTTGTTTTGCGCATATTTTCTGAAGGAAGGTTACTTGCAAAGTGTCTGAAAACTAAATGGTCACAGCAGTTCTGGCAGAATCAGTGTACTGAGAGTTCAATTTTACATCAGAGCTGAAGATCCCAGTCAGACATCAGATCACCGAACAACACGGAAGAGAGGATTTGGAGTGAAAGAGGAGGAAAAGCGAATGAAGTGAAATGTTGGAAAGCAGCACGTGGGATCTGTCTCAAGAGTTGGAGCTCGAAGGCTCATTGAGTGTGCTAAATGGTCAGATTTTCTGCCTGCTGTTTGAATGGAATCACACAGCAGTCCTGTTTTAACAATTACAACTCGCTCCAATTCAAAACATTCATGAATGTTGCTCTCCCAAAATGGTTCAATCATTCGCCAAGTGAGAGACGCCCTTGATTTCTGGGTTATTGTCATTCATCAGACCTTCACATAGAATCCTTAAGTGTGGAAACAGGCCCTTCAGCTTAACAAGTCCAGGCTGGCCCTCAGAGCATCCTACCTCTCTAACCCACCTCATCTACACATCGCTGATCTCCACGGGCTATTTAGCATGGCCAATCCACCCAGCCTGCCCGTCTTGGGACTGTGTGAAAAAACAGGAGCACACCCATGCAGGCACAGGGAGAATGCGCAAACTGCACACAGAGAGTCACTCGAGGGTGGAATCAAACCCGGATACCTGGTGTTGTGAGGCAGCGGTGCTAATCACTGAGTCTCCATGCTGCTCTTCGTGGGTATATCTGAGTGCCTCTCTGTCGGTATCAAGTGGAGGATGATTGAAATGTTTATTGAACTGCTCCTTCAGTCAGCATCGGGCCAGTTGGCCAGATTGATCCAATTGCAACAAACTGCTCCCCACCATCTTCTCAGAGGCAAATGGGACGTTGTAATAAATGCTGAAGTACTGACGTATCGGGAAAGAAATTTTTTAAAAAAGCTTGAAGTTTCTTCACGCTAGTCAGATTAGTAAATGTTCTAATTTACTGTTAACACTAGTCATGACTATTTTGCTACTTCACATTTAAGTGGTAGCGTGGCCGAGCTGGCAAAAGCACTCGATTTAAGCTCCAGTATCTAATGAGTTGTGGGCTCGCAGCTCACTGTTGCTGGTATTGCTTGTAATGTATCCTAGGAGAAAGCCCGGAAAGGTCAATTTTGTAACGTCTACCTTTCCTCTGGGTGTTTATCGTTCCTCGGGTCTTTGACACTTTCGGTGATGGAAGTGTTAAAATGGGCAACAGGTATTGAAAACAGTGAGGGATCTAGCTGTACCACACCTCCTCAGATCTCCGCTTGGGGACTTTGCAGGCCATGTTGGCACCAGTTTTTGTGTGTCAATTGATCAGTGGCTGAAAGAACTGTGGCTTGAGACTACCCAGGGACACTGCCTCAGCCGTTTCAGATCTAACAATTGTACCGACCACGTACCTACTTTTCACCCACGAGGACTGTGTGATGAGTTTGGATTTAAACACCATCAATGCTTCACCTCAGCAGCACTCGGAGGGCGACAGGGAGAGGGACATGTAGCAGACTATCACACTGTACTCTCCAATCAGAGAGTGTTGTGGCCCTTTGAACTTTTAGTTAGAAATTCTGTGTCTGACAACTCTTTCACTAACACCTGTTGAAGAAGTTGATCTCCGAAAGCTTGTGTTTTCACATAAACTTGTTGGACCATAACCTGGCATCCTGTGATTTCTGACTTTCCCGCCCAGTCCAACACCGGCACTTCTACATTTGGGGATTTTGCGCAGTTTGTTGACACCTGTTTCTGTGGCTCAACGGATAAGCATCAGGATGTAAATTGAAAAAGATGCTGGCTCGAGACCATGTGCTTCAGTTGCTTTGGTCAAGCAATGAATGCTCCAAGTCCTTCCATTTAATCCATGCAAAATCCGTGACAAGATTGAATTCAAAACACTCCCATCAAGGACTTTCTCTTCCACTGCTCCACACGGAGTGAGACAGAGACAAGCGGAAGGATTTGACCCCTGTCTCCAACTTCCCGCTGCCAGCAGAAAGTGGCTACTGCAGCTTCAATCAGCGGCTTCCTGCCTTGGGACACAGTGTACAGAAACTCATTTCTAATGAACGGTTCTTCTCGTGTGAAAGGGGCGAGAAACCTTTTGTTAAATTTGACAAGGGCTGCAGCAGATTCTCTCTGTCTTTACAACCTTTTAATCAAACCCCTGTCTTTAAATTAGAAGCGGCAATCTTTTGTGATGAGAACAGCAATATAAAAACGAACTCTGCTCACATTTATCGAAAAATGGGAAAAACACAACTTTTGAGGATAATGAGGGAGCAGCGCTGTGAGGCGAATGTAATCACCACAACACCGCAGAAACACAGCGGGCCCACCCACACTATTTTTCACACTGTCTTGCTCTATTATGCACAGGCTATCCAATCATCTATTACATTGCAGTTTCTAATGCACGAGACCCTCTTTCAGAGGACACCTATGCCTACAGTGTTGGGTCTGCAGTTTGGTGATTCACCGAGTGGCCGTGAGTTCATTTCTTTCTGCGGCCTGCGAGAAGTTTCACCACCTTCTGCATCCAACATCCAAAGGAGCTCTTTAAATATCATTTGAAATTATTTCTGATGCAACAGCGTTAACACCACCATGTCATTTTCCCCACCATCCAGAAATGCTTTTGAAATACCACATTCCTGTTTGTCCTTCCAAGTATTTGAGAAAGGTATTTCGGAAGCAGCTGCTGTGAGAAATGTTCCAGTTTGGCAAAAAGAATGAGGTGGAGCAGCAGAAATTGCAGAGTGACGAGGAAACTATGAGGGAGTAACACGGAGAGGGGAGCGGCCGAATGATTCCTTTCTTTGCTGCAAACATACTCTGATTTTGACATCTGAAATTGAACAATATAAACCAGGTGGGTGAAATCCTTGCTTTCTTGGGGTAGGTCTCTCCTGAAGCCTCTGTCACGATCGGGGGAATGTATCTGATAGCTTCCGTTTGTGGGTGAAAATGAGGTTCAGTTCCTCAAGGGGGACATGAACACAGTTTTACCATCTCAAACACCAGTCCCATTTATTGGGACATTTGAGATTAAAACGTCACATGGAAAATATTATTGAGATGAACACTTGAAACGTCAGAGCATACAAGGCTATAGGCCAAGTGCTGGAAACTGGGATTGATTGGGCCTATAAAAACTCAATGATTCGATCATTTTGGAAGAGAAAAAAGTTAAATGCTGCATTATTAAGAAACAATACACGTGCTTCTGCCATCATTCCTGGTGGCCTAGTGGTTTGGATTTAGTAATTTCACCTCCGCGAACTGGATGGGATTCCCGGTCAGGGAATCAGGATTGATTGTTCCTGACATGGACAATAGCAGAGGTAAAACAGTTCTGACGGGAATCCTTTCAATATCTCGGATCAGTTAATGTCCCCGAGAACATGAAAGTCAATGTAGCAGCCTCTGAAAGATGGGAATGTTGCCAGAACTCTTTCTGTTCAGTCAGACAGTTCATCCTTCATTCTCCTCTGAAGCCAATTCCCAAAGAGATTCTAAAGATTCTTGTAGCTGAGACTGGGCGATTTGTTTTGTTTCCTTGTCATTCCCAATAGCCGTAATGACTGGGTCGGTGGGTTTGGGAAACTGAAAGGTCCTCCAGTGCAGCTTGTGGGACAATTCAGGTTCCCTTTCTCTGATGAGACTGGGGCATTGGTGACATTCACTGACAGGAGACAGAAAGAGTTCTCGTTCCTGCAGAAATTCAAACTTCATCCGTCTTCAAAGCAGTGAGAGAGATGAGTCGGGAGTTGTAATAAATTTTGGCACTACGCTCGAGCGAAGTAGGAGTCGAACCAACCACCTTCTAATTTATACTCAGTGGCGCTCTCCATTGCGACAGCAGCCCACGGCGTTACTCTACATTCTTACACGCTGTACTTATGGTGTTAGCACGAACATGAGTCGCAACAAGAAAGTTCATAACGTGAACAGCCAGCAAAGATCATTACCGTCACTGATTCGGTTCAATGGCCCCTACTTCGTGATGCGGCGAGTTTCACTGGCAAAGAAAACGTATTTGTCCACAGGGAGTTACCATTCACCTTAACCAGTCCGCTCAGCCATTCAATGAGGTCACAACTGTTCTTAAAAATTTCAACTCCACTTTCCTGCTTTTCCTCCATGAAGTGAGGAAAATTCAAGTCTAATCATAACATTGTATATTCATGTTATCTTTCGGAATTTTACTTTACTTTAATGACATGTGTGTGTTTACAGGAAATTGAATAATATGAAACGAGCGAAAAAAGCTCTTCCTGCAATTTAACCCAGTGCAGAGTCAAACATATGGGAAAGTTCAGAGAGCGAAAACATTACCTCCATTTCTCCGTGCGCAGATATCTCTCTTTACAAGTTGAATATTTGCAGCATTTGTCTTCATAATTGAGATATTTACATGGACAGATACTCCCCCAGTCCACAAACATCTGTGCTGTCGAAAAATATTTTGTTTCAGATTAAAATTGCTTTCCCAAATCCTGATGTCCAATTAATCCCTGCTCCATGTCACTAAAAGCAGCTCCGGGTGAGTTTGGAGCTCACAGCCTCGGCATTTCACGCGCCTCTATACCATCATAGAAGGACCACGTGCTCACCGATTGCGTCTTTTATTCCTTGCGACACATGCTACAGAAATGCGGCAAAATATCAAACATTTTACATGAAAATATTCTCCGAGGAGATAAGGTATTTCCACTTAAAAACTGTGAGACCAAACATCATGTAACAGCTTTTTCCTGACATGCACCAGTGATTATTGGAGCATCAGACTCAGGAAAAGGACACAGGACAACATTGATCAAAAGAGACTTCGATGGAAAGACCATTTCCTGTGGTTTCTTCGTCATTTATTTCATTTGTTCATTCGGCTATGGCTAACGTATTGTGTGCATTTCTGCAAATTCACGTTCCAGCAGGATGCGATAGCACTGGAAACAATGCAGAAGAGATTTACCATTATGGTCTGGGCTGAAGAGTTTCAGTTATGAAGAGAGATCGGATAGACTGGGTTTGTTTTCCTGATAGCAGAGGAGATTTACATGAGGCAAGATTGAGATGTACAAAACAATGAGTATTATTGATAGGGTAGACTGAAAGAAACGTTTTCTCTTCATGGCAAGATCGATCAAAAGAGTGGAATAGATTTAAATAAGATGTCGGAAGGTTTGAATAGATGGGAAGAAAACTTTTCTTCAGCCAGTGTGTGTTTGGAATCTGGAAGCCACTGTCTGTAAGTGTCCGAATGGCGGATGTCCTAATAGTTTTAAGAAACATTCAGATGTGAATTTGTGATGCCAGGCATACAAGACTATGGGCCAAGCGATGGAAAATAGAATTAGGACAGTAAAGCAGTTTTGTTCGCCTATTGCACGCTTAGGGGGCTCGTGGGTGGCGGTGTTGGTGGGGTAATGTGTTGCATGCACCGTCCTTGGTAGGATAGTGGTTAGTATCCCCGCCTGTCACGCAGAAGGCCGCAGATCAATTCCCAGCTGGGGAGGCTTTAAGCATTTTTGATTCAACCTTGGGTGATGTCTGTGTGCAGTTTGTGCCTTCTCTCCTTGTCTCCGTTGAGATTTTTTCACACAGGCAGAACATATGCATATTAGGTGAATTGGCCATTGGAAATTGCCCGTGGTGTGCAGGGATATGCAGACCAGATAGTTCAGCCGTGGTAAATACACTTTTACTGACAGTTCTCGGTTCTGAGGAAGGATTATCGGACCCGACAGTTAACTCTGAGTTTTTCTTCACAGATGCTGCCAGACTTGTTGAGCTTTTCCAACAACTTTGTTTTACTTCGAGGGTCGGTACAGCCTCAATGGTCCGAATGGTCTCTGTGTATACGGTAGGGTTTCTGTGATCTGTGACTGTGCATTTTTATCTTATTTAGGATTTCGAAGATGTCTGCACCAAAATGTGCAGCTCATTAATACCTGCTCAGAAGAGAGGTGGTCTCAATAGGACTCCTTTTAACAACATTGTGCACTGTTTTCAAATCTGGAAAACAACTCCTCATAGACAATTTTGCATCCCCGCTGTCATGGAACTTTTCATTCCATGACATGACCCACACTACACCAACTGTCATCACCGTTTCAACGTTAAAGAACACACAGCTATTTACATATATCTCTCAAAGAAGAGTGAAATTAGTGTCAGAGCACCGCACTAATCAGATATAAATTTTCAGCAAGGAACAATGGATTATTGTTGATGGTTGTTTTTGTCACTGATAATCTGTTTCCAGTGTTGTTTCAACAGGCTCTGTGCAAGGTTACGTGATATATGTGACAGAGATAGAGACATGAAAACAAGAAGAGGCCGGTCGGTCCTTCCAGCCTGCTCCACTATTCAATATGATCATTGAGATCACCCAACTCAGTACTCTGTTTCACTTTTCATCTCATATCCTTTTTGTCCCTTGAGCCCTAAGAACCATAACTAACTCCTTCTTGTAAAAATAATGAATGTTTTCGCTTCAACCGCTTTGAGAAGCACAGAATTCTTCAGGCTTGTTGTTTTCTGGTGATGATATTCCCCTCACCTCGTTCCTATATGGCTACAGCGTATCCTCACACTGTGATCTATGGTGTTTTCTCCATGTGTGTTGCTGCTGTATGTTTGTTTCAACGAACCCTGCGGCCCAAACCCCGATATCAGGAAGTCCGACATCATTGAGTGCAGCTCTGTTCGAAAAACTGATTGGGGCAATTGACAAAATGGAAGGCAAGCAGCCTGGGTCTGCCTGAGTTTTGAGGCATCGTCAATGCAACAGTTTTAACAACAATCTTAGTGTAACTCTTTCTAAACTAAGTCAATTCCCTGTTGCTTTGGGAGAAAAGGCAACAAACAGTTTCAATAACAGCTGCTTCCCATTCTGACTCCGTGCTCACAAGAGCCTGCTGTTTCTGCCCTTTCTCCTGGACCGGCGTTGGTCCATTGCCAGATGCGTTCAGCCATTTCCTTCCTCTGGTAGGCAGTGCTTTGCATTTGAACAAGAGAATGCATATTGGGAAATTGCCCTTTTCTGCACAATCCGACAATGTACAGCACTCAACGAGCAACAGAAACAGATTGAGAGATTGCATTTAGATTGAAGAGTTTACTGTTCGCTTGTGGAAAATCACTGTCGATGAAACAAGTGAAACTGGCAGGTAAGCATACAAGAGTATCCGATCTCGTGGATCATTGGAGAAGATGTTAACAGATAGGACAATTTGAAAACACCGATCCCTGGTTCATGGGCCCAGCTCGCTCCCACTTCACAAGGAATGCTCTTGCCTGCTGTTTAGTGATGGTTCACTGAACGAGACAAATATTCACATGTTCATTCCACACGACAACAATAAGACATGTGGAGGAGATGCACAATGAAAGACTGAGAAAGGTGCTAAGAGAGACCCATCAACTCACTGAGATTAGCCAGTGATCAATTATGGAAAGGTACCTTCTCGCTGACATCACTTTATTCGAAAATTTTGTGAAACGTGAACACGAGAAGGAGGTCACTCTGTCCAGTGTCTCTGTGCTGAAGGAGAAACGGAACTCTTACCTCAGTCCACTTTCCACATTTGCAGCTGTAGACATACAGATTATAGAACACGTGGAAAATCCAGGGAGGTTTTAAATGAGTTCAGTGTTTCTGTCTCATATATTTCCTGCAGTGAGTTCCATATACTTACCACCTTCTGTCTGAAGGAAAAAAAGTCCTCAACCCATAAATCTTTCTGACTCCTTTAGCATATATCCATCATCAAATTTTCCCACACATCTCTTGGTATTATTTCCAAAATTGTGCATTCTATTACCTTGTTGGATCTCCCCAAACACATCACTTCACTCTTTCCTGGGCTTATTTCCATTCGTAATTTTTTCTGCTCGTCTGCCCAGTCCATCGATATCTTCTTGCAGACTACTCTGACACTCTTCATTTTCAATGAAGTTCCCAAGTCTTGTGTTAACTGCAAACTTCTTAATCATGCCTCCGATATCGATCTACAAATCATTAAACGTATTTGTAGGCCAATGAGGGACATTTCCAAACAACCTATAAAATACCAACAGGACGAGGCAAGGTAAAGAAAAGATGCGTGTTCCTGATCACTAGAGAGTCCAAAACCAGAGGTCACAGTGTGAGGATAAGTTGTAGCCATATAGGAATGAGGTGAGGGGAATATCATCACCAGAAAACAACGAGCCTGAAGAATTCTGTGCTTCACAAAGCTGTTGAAGGTAAAACATTCATTATTTTTACAAGAAGGAGTTACAAGAGGGTTCGTTGAGGCAAACATAGCGCAGCAACACACATGGAGAAAGTGAAAACAAATATTTTGAATGTTTGCCCACGCGATGGGAAAATAACCACCTTGCAGAGAAGCGTTGGCCTAGTGGCATTATCGCTGAACAATAATTCGTAATCACAGGTGTCGTTCTTTGAATTCTATAAAATTCTTGAATTAGAAGTCAAATGTCAGGAAAACCCCAACCCAATAGGCTTTCGAGAAGGAATTAGATGCATCACTAGGCAAAACAAATCCCGTCCAGTGATCTGAGCTAACCAACATTCTGCAATCTAACATTTAAAACACTGCAGCTCAGTTCCTTTGCAATTTTCAATGAGTCACGTGGAATAATAAGACGCACTTTTAAAAACCATTTTTTTGTAATAATAATCATAAGTGCTACACTTCTCCATACAACTTCATTACAACTAAAGACAAGCAAGTAGAGGCTGCTGCCCTCCTAATTCCTTAATCAACCCAGTCTTGTGAAAGGATGCTGGTCCCATCAACGCGCATTCAATCAGCAAAATTCTCTGTGCTGTACAATCTCATGTGTACTGCAAGAAAGGAATTTACTGTTTCTGCTCTAAGAGCTGAATTGGTTGAGCCAATATTTTGCTCAGCTAGCTCCCTGCTTCCAGTAAACACTTCAATCAGGAACAAATCTATCGAAATCTTTACAGTTCAATGCAGACTGACGCTGCAAACTTGCAGAAGTCACACATTTCCCCTTTTGCTGTCTCAATCAGTTGATGACAACGTTCAAAAAGCTCAATGAGCTACACTAATTCTATTTCAATCTTTGGAATGACTTGTAGGAATTTGCGTGCGGGAAATTGAGTACTATGAAACAGATAAACAGTTTTTTTCCAGATTTTATCCAAGCACAGTGTCAGCGATACGGGGAAGATCATCAAATGAAAAAATCACCTCCGTTTCTCTCTCCTCAGATGATCCTTCTCCGGTTGAAAATTTATGCTCATCAGTTAATAACTGAGGTATATCCCCCGGGTACCGATCATTATCCAAACACAGAGAGTGATCTTCTCCAATAAATTCTGTTTTGATCAACGACTTTTTTTCCCCACAGGCTGACATCAGCATCTCAAACAGCCAGTCCACCGCCTCCTCCCCTCCACCTCATTTGATGTGTCAGAGCACACAAGGCTATGGACCAAGTGCTGGAAACTGGGATGCTGAACCTCTTTCTGTGTTGTAAAAGCAAGATGATTCAATCATTTTGGAGGAGAAAGAACACCAGTGGAAAAAGAAAGCCAGAAGCTGCGTCATTCAGAAACGATGCAGCTACCCTTGCAGGTTTTCCTGGTGGTCTAGTGTTTAAGATTTGGTGCTCTCACTGCTTTGGCCCGAGTTCAATTCCCGTTCAGAAAATCAAGTTTCATTGTTCATGATAGTGGCAACAGCAAAAGCAGCGCAGCTCTTACAGGATTCCTTTCAATGACTCAGGTCAGTTCACGTCCCCGAGAACATCAAAGTCCGTTTTCCAAGTTCTTAAAGAGAGGAAAGGTGCCTTAACCGTTACTGTTCCTCACCGTTGTGTTGTTAACAGGGAAAGGAGCAGTAATAGCAGTAACATTCGCAAGATGAACAACCAGCAACAATAATCACCATGACCACTTCATCTCAATCGTCTCCCCTTCCTGTTCAGGTGAGTTTCCATGCCAAATAAAACACATTTGTCGTCAGGAAGCAGCCATGCAATTATATCACCACTGATCTGAAAAGATCTCACCTCCGCTTTTGCTCCATAACCTCATTTAAACTCGAGCCTAATCACAACATTGTATATTACTGTCAGTTTTCAGAAATTTCGATAACTTTAATGACCTGTGCATGCTTGCAGTAAATTGAATGATATGAAATGAGCTAAAAAGCCCTTCCCGCAATTCCTCCCTTTGCAGGGTCAGCCATATGAGAAAAGTCAGAGAGCAAAAACGTTACTTCCGTTTCTCCCTGCGCAGATTTCTCTCCTGACGACTTGAAGATTTGCATCATTTTTCTTTATAATTGAGATATTTTAACTGACAGATCGTCCTACAATGCACAAATATCAGTGCTGCAGAAAACTATTTTGCTTCAGATTAAAATTTCTGAGTAACCTTTCGCACAGCCCAATGCCCAATAATCCCTGCTTCACGTCAGCAAAAGCTGCTCCTGGTGAGGTTGGAGCTCGCAGCCTTGGCATTTCACGCGGCTCGACACAGTCATAGAAGGACCGTGCGCTCACCGATTGCATCAGTTCTATCTGTGTCACCCTGGTCACTGTCTGATTCAGCATTGCATTCTCCCATCCTTCTGCACATGATCCCCTTGGCTCGATCTCGGTTTTGTCACATTGTCTTGGTTTAAAATGCACAGACTATCCCGTCGTCTATTACCACAGAGTAGCTCAACGGACTCATTGCCATCCCCATTTCCAGTTGTATCTTTGCGGCTGGGTCACTGAGTTTCTCTGGTTCATGGCCTGGGACATGGGATTATATGGTCGTCTGCAGCAGTGGTTGCTTCCTGGTGTGAGGGAACTGGTGAAGTTACCAAAGCTAAACTGCATTACTTTTGATAAATACATTACAACAACAGCCTGCACTATTTCCAGAGTCTTTGATATTTTGTAGAAATCTATCAATCTCAGTCTTCAACATACTCAACGACACAGTCTGGGAGCATCGAAGTTAAGGATTACAGCCCACTCTGAGTTCTTACAAGACAGTCCACTGTTCGCCAAGTATTCCTGTTGTGCATCCGGTGCTGTTCCGAACACACATTCAGCCTTAAATGTTCTTATCATGCTTTTTAATCGCGTCTTTTATGGTGTTGCCATGATCATACAATGGTTAATAGTCTGCGTTGTGGCCGCAGCAACGTCGGTTCAAGTCCAAGTCACGGTAGCCATTATTCTTCCCCATTTTGCTCCTTGGGACTCGTCATTTGTAAAATAATTAATTGATTTGCATGAAAATATTCTCTGATGTGGTGGTTTTGTTCCCGAAAACACTCCCTCTCTCACATGTCTGCGTTTGATGTACCAGAATTCAAGCCTGCTTCTTCTCGCAGACATTTCTCCCTCCCACTATCACAAACCCTCTTTTACATCCTTCCTCCCACGTTACTGAGGCACTCCACAATCTAACACTCGCTCCACATTGACACATTGACAAGTGCACGTTATTAACATCTGTCCTCCCATTCACGATGGGTCAGTCACAGGAAGGACGGTGCTGTCAGAACGAGCGCCAGACAGGTTTGCAGCTCCTGGGGAGACAAAGTATCATTGAAAGTGCCAACACGTGCCTTATGCAAGGTGCACCTTGTGTCTGTTTTGGAATGAAAGCGGTTTGATAGATTTGTTCCGGATTGAAGTGTTTACTGGAAGCAGGAATTTTAGGAAGATACAGGGTAAACCGATCGAGATTTGACTGAAGAAACAGCAAATAGCTTTAAAATTTTAGAGTAGATTTGTCACTAGAGTTGGGGATGTTGTGGTTGGTTGTCTCGCCGAGCTGGTTTGTTGTTCCGCAGACGTTTCATTACTCTATTGGTTAGCAACATCAGTGCAACCTCCGATGAAGTGCTGTTGTGATTTCCCGCCTGTTATTTAAACTCTGGCGTCCGTTGAGCTGGATTACCTCGCTTCCGGTTTTCTTTGCAATGGAGTGCATTTGGGGTCGAGCTCTATTTGTTTATTGATGGCTTTCTCAGTGGAATACCAGGCTTCTTAGCATTCCCGTGCTTGTCTCTGCTTTGCCTGTCCCAGGATCCTGGCATTGTCCCAATCGAATTGATGGTTCTCCTTATTCATGTGGATGGAGATGAGTGAGTATTGGTCGTGCCTTTTTCTTGCCAATTGATGTTGGTGTACTCTTGTGATTAATTTCCACTCTGTTTGTCCATCATAGTGTTTGCCATAGTCTTTGCAGGAAATCTTGTGTATGACATTGGTCTTGTTCAAAATGGGTAGTGGGTCTTTGTTCCAGGTGAGCAGTTGGCGGAGGGTTGATGTGGGTTTGTGTGTTACTCTGATGCCCAGTGGTCGTAGGAGTCTTGCAGTCAATTCAGACGTGTTCCCGATGTAAGGTAACGTGATGAGTGTTTCGGAGTATGTAGTATCTTCCTGGTGTCGTTCATGTGATAGGCATCTTCTGACCCAGTTTTTCAGATATCCATTGTCTTTGAATACTTAGAAGAGGTACTCTTCTTCTTTTTGATATAATGCAACATCTGCGGAACAACGAACCAGCTCGGTGAGCCAACCAACCACAAGACGATGATATGTCACTGCCTCTAAGCATTGTGCTGTAGCACGGCAAATATTCAGCTGCTCATCAGAATTACAGACAGGAAATTCATTTTTCCAACATGATGGGTGTCTTTCCATCACAGAGGTTCTGTCAGTAATCCTTTCACATATCTAAATCATACTCCATCTCCTGTCTCCAGAGCACTTTATCTGTCATTGTACATGCACTGAAGGTGATTTCATAGAATCCCTAGAGTGTAGAAGCAGGCCTTTCAGCCCAACAAGTTCACACCAAACCTCAGAGCATCCCACCAAGACCCATTCCCCTGTACCCCACCTAATGTACACATCCCTAAACGCTGTGGGCAATTCAGCATGGACAATTTACCTAACCTGCATATCTTCGGACTGTGGGAGGAAACCGGAGCATCCGGAGGAAACCCACGTAAACACGGGGAGAATGTGCAAACTCCACACAGACAGTCGCCCGAGGGTGGAATCGGACCCAGGTGAGCCAGCAGTGCTAACCACTGAGCTACTGTTCCGTCCTTTTTTCCTTCTGCGTGTCGATTTGTCTGATTCTTACCTTCTGGGTGATGTGACATAGTGGAATTTTGAAGCTAGAGTCAGGCTGCAAAAACGTGTGCTCATCTTCAAAAGTGAAGGAAAACATGCAAAGACAATTGAGCTTTTTATTTTTTGAATATTCTGAAATATCTCCTTAAATCTCTGCTGTCTCAGCTATACTGAGCCAACTCTTGAACTAATTTTTCATTTCACATTATTCCTAATTTCGATCCGAAACCATTGCACTTTTCAGGTTTGAAACGCTCGTCTTGAATCCAATCATTGCTCCTTCAGAAGAAACGGAAAAAGCAAATCACCGCTGCTGAGTTGCACTGAGACTCGAAGAAACAGCTCCGGTCCAAATGATGAACTCTTTGCAGCGAAAATTAACATCCAGCATACTGCGAAGTACAGGTGGGGTTTGAGCCTACGACTTTTGGTTTACAAGACCAACGCCTTCCCACTTGGCCACTGCAGCCGACTTCATCTAGCCCTTAAACTGCTACATTCTATTGATTTGTTAACTATGAGTGAGTTTGTTTGAAATTGTTGGAAAAGTAAGATAAACTGACCAATTACCTGATGTTGAACTACACAATGAGATGGTCAAGAGAGAACAGTAAATGATTGAGGTCAGACAAATTTGGAAGTCATTGTAAACGATTTGATTCAACGCATACAGGAACCATATTGCAAAAACTGAACGTGAAATTCTTTCTGCAATTGTCTTGGTTTTAATGAGCATACAACTGTAGATCATTGCAGTAACGATTTCCTCGCACAAAGAAAGAAATACGTGCTTACGAGGTCGCATCAGGAATGTTCACTGGATTCATCTCAGGGATGTGACGACTGTCCTCCAGGAGCATACAAATAATATCATTCAGTGAGCTATAGACTTTAAAATGATGAGAGATAGGGAAAAATTGTTCATTCAGAAAATAATCGTTTGGTAGAACTCAATACAGAGAAGCACAAAGTGATGTACAAACGGGACATCTACATAGAAAGACGATACACAATAAACAGGAGAATTTTTTTAAAGTGTCTATTTGAGTTTCACTCTGACATTCGGTGAAGGATACAAACTGCCCTTACCCAGTCTGCAATGGAAGTGACTCGAGCCCCACAGGGAGGTAGTTGAATATCAGTTACCATTCGAAATAGCTGGGAGTCAATCGGGTTCCGGGAATTTAGGAATGTTGGCGTCGCAGGCCTTTCCCATATTCCATGAATGTACCAAAGAAGTTAGTCAAGCTTTTGGTGCCCATTGAGACGAGTTCCATGATGTGGTTAGACAATAATTTGGGTTAGTTGAGTTTATAAATGGAGAAATATCATTAATTAAGCGAATAGATCATCTTACAACTGCAATGTCTGCAGTTCAGTCTCAGTTCGAGCAACATATGTAATCCTTGTCCTTCCTCAGCACCAATACTATACAGATTAGAAAAGACACAGACGATTTTGTCGGGATGGTGGACAGGATGCAGGATTACATTCACGAGATGTCGGAAAAGTTGGAAAAACTGCACCTGAGGTCGGGAAAATTGGGAAGTAAACTAACGGAGATTTTCCTTACGATGCGAGGTTCAGTTTGTTTATATTTGCGTAACATCCCGTCTTTCAGGGGGAATCAAGGTCAATAGGTCAGTGATTCAAAAATATCAGTGGATGATAAAGAAAACATTGGAGTCGAATTTCTTTAACTCAGAGAGTTACTTATGTCGGCAATGATTTTTCAGAAATAAAAGTAGAAGCTGATTCCTGAGTGTTTTAAAAGATATATGAGCAAACATACAAGGAGTGAAATTAACAAGGGGAGAGAGTCAGTGTACAGGTCTGAGGGGAATGGGTGCCGGATACTGGGTGGCAGGGCAGGACGGGGCAGGGCTCGGCAGGGAAATCAATTCGAATTTGAATGACTTTAGATGCAAAGAAATTTCGTGAACAGATGATTAAGACTGAGTGTGAAAATGCTCATGGCTTTGAAAAAGGCAGCATATTATTCAAAGTGAAGCCCGTTGTAAGTTGCCACACAACTGATCATGATTTTCAAAAACAGACAAAGGAAATTTAGATGTAGATAAATTTTGTGAACGCGTGCAGCTGAATAGCATTGACTGTAAAAATATTTCATGGTTTTGAAATGTTTGGCATATGTTTCCCCGTGAAGCATTATCAATGGAACTGAGCTTTTTTTTTCAATTTGTAAGGAACGTCATCCCCTAATAATTAGAAAATGAACCCCCTCTTTTAGACACAATTCCTGCTTTTATCGAGCAGGTTCAAATTCCCCCACACTTGTTCCTTTTCCATGTAACTAATATTCTAACGTCAAATGGAGACATGTGAAAAAGCGGGAGTTTTGACGAAATTAAGTCAGAAGAAATATTCATGCAAATATAATTGATTTCTTTCCGCTAGTGGTTAGGATTCAGCACGTTCACCGGCACGGCCTATCTCCGTTCCTGTTCAGGGAATCAGGATTTATTGTTCTTCATAGTGACAACAGCAGAAGCAGAGCAACTGTGATAGGAATCCTTTCAATGTCTCGGATCAGTTAATGATCCCGAGAACATGAGTCAATGCCCAGATTCTTAAAGACGACCGTCTCTGCTCAGTGGGACAGTTCATCTTTAATTCCCCCCGATTCAAATTCCCAAAGTGTTTCTAAAGATTCATAAAGCTGATACTGTGTATTCCATTTTGTTTCCATGCCATTGTCTGGAACTGCAAGATTGGGTCGGTGGGTTTGGGAAATAGAAAGGTGCCCATGAGCAGCCTGTGGGTCTATTTCAGCCTCCACTCCTTTAATGATGCTGAGACATTCACCCTGATGTTCTTGGTATCTTTTGCTGATTTTAGGCTGTGAAAGGATTCTCGTTCGTGTGCAACAGAAATTCAAACCTCATCACGGTTTCAGGCCAATGAGAAATAGAAATTTGGTGTATTAAGAAGTCATGAACTGCACTCGACCAGAGTGAAAACTACAATCTCCTGATCCCTAAACAGATGTCATTACGTTATCCATTGTGCTACCCCGGACAGAGCTGAAGAAAGCGAATCAGGTTTGTTTGAAACTAAGAACATTATGTTTCTAATTATGCAAATACACGAATACAGTCAGTTACTTGCTTTGTCGTTTACTCATAAGAACATTTGTGTAAAATGTCTGCGCGTATCTGTATTGGAATCTACCCCCACTTTCATCCCACAACCAAATCGTTTATTTCTCGTTGTTCCTGTTTGAGGTTCGAGAGTAATTCTTGGATCCACCCTGTGACACACAGTCTGGAATCAATCTCCCCAGTTCAGATCAGAATGGATCAACGGGAAAATTAAATGGCAAGAAGAGAGAGGCTGACAGAATGAAGTGGAGAAGGGCAGGATGAAGGTGGAGGGTAAAAAAAGACAATTGGAGACACGCGGAGCGAGCGGGGAGAAAAGATGCAGAAAGTGCGCGACCTTTCTCCCTCCACATTTCGTGATCATTTCTCATTGGCATATGATCACTTCACTTAACTCTGCACAGCAGGGTACCTTCCAACTGTGGGCTTGTGGTGCAACAGTAGTGTATCTGACTGCAAATCAGAATGTTGTGTGTTCAAATCACGTGAGCCTCAGGGCTATTTTTTGGCTTAGTAAAGTGCTTCCCCTTTATATCGAAGCAGAGCTTGCTGTTTGGGGATGCTGCTTGATAGTGTTTCTCCGATTCAGTAGCTGTTCAATTGCATATGGTACTTTCCTGTCCATTTTATATTGGGAACACTGCTGCAGGGATTCTGTTTGCCAAAACACAAAGTGTTCATCGTGGGGTTTAAACACACAACTGCCTCCCTCTGGGCAGCCGCTTCATTCAGTCAGTAACAATGCCATGCTGCTGACAGTGTACTGATATTTTCTCACTTTATCTGCAAACACGCAACTTTATGTTTCAATCTATCAGGGGATTTCAGCTCCTCTTATTAAAGTAGATGTCAGTGAGTTCAGGAAGAAATGATTCCAATCAACTACAATTCCTTTTCCGGTTGGAATTATCTTTATTGAACAGCAGGAGAGGAAACTGCAGACCCACAGCCCCTCTTCACATTAACGGAGAGGCTGAATTTTAGACAGTATGTCGGTAAAATCCAATGGCAACCAATGAGTTCAGTTCCAATGCTGGTTGGTGCTGTCCGCTTCCTGATTGTTGTGTGAGTCACAGGCAAAGACTCCAGGAAATATATATCATGTGGATGTATTGCCAGGACAACAGAACAATGAGTCTCAAGTCAGGAAACTGGAAATCGCCTAATTTTAAAATTCAAGAAATCGAACACACTGATGATGCATCGGATCTTCACGATCTCCCTGCACTCTCTGTGATGACCAGAATCCAAGCGAGAATGATGTTTTTGCTAAGATTACAGCAGAGAACTGAGAGGACACCACCTGAAGGTTTTCCAAGGCACTGAAGATTTCTTCTTCTTGTGTGACATGTTTTCTTTTGATAAAAGAAATGTTTATTCGCAGGTAGGGAGGGACAGGATTGTGAGTATTCCCAGCATTTTCTAAGTGTAAAGACACAACTCTGTAAAAATAAAAGTGAAAGTCTGTGACAGACTGAGAGGCACATTTAATTCACTGACACAAGGAATAAGGAACAAGGCAGAAGAAATGCTGATGAACCAACTTTCACTGTTAAGTTGTAGCTTCTTTAATGTTCTCGTCTTCAGGAAGGAGCTTTCTCCACTGTATCCTTGGTTTAAAATTCAGACAGAGAATGACTCCATGTTGCTGTTTCCCTCGCGCGTTCAACTCCTGCCGACTACGTTTCCTAAACATATACATTTTGTTTTCAAATAACCTTCTGATCAATGAGTTATCGCTCAAACTCGATAGAATCCGTCTCATCAACCCACCGGAGAGTCTGATCATTTATTAACATTCGGGAAACACGAGTTCTGAACAAAAAACTTTACTATACTCAAAAGTTTAGCTCTGTTTATCTTTCCACAGGTATCACTAAAGGTGTTGAGTTTCAGCAGTATTTGCTGTGTTTAATCTACATAAATTGTTTTGCATTAAATGTCTTGAATTGCAGTCCTCTGGTAACTGACCATGGACAGTGGCAACAGTTTCTCCCGACCATCACCCAGCCTATTCCCGCCACTCCCTCCCCCACTGCTGTGAACAGCACCAGGAAATCTCTGGTTAAATTTTTTTGGTCCAAAGAGAACATTTCCGATCTCTGGAATCACTCCACTAAACGGGATTTCCTCATCCCTGGACATGTTCAAGGCGGAGGATTGTGAAGAGGTTTTGGGTAAATATTGACAGTTGGGGGTGGTCGGGGGGTGGGGAGCTGGGTAGTGGTGGTGGTGGAGGTGGAGCGATGTTAAGGAAGCAAAACAGAAAACCCAATCTCCAGCTTTTTGAATCACTAGACTCTCTTGGAATCACAGGAGAATGAAAGGTGAACTTTCCGACTGAGCACAAACAGTCAAGACACCATCCCCTTCTTTTAAAGGCTGAGACATTGACTCTGATGTTCTCGGGACATGAACTGACTTGAGACATTGAAAGGATTCTCATTCCTGCACATCAGGAATTCAAATCTCATCTCGGCTCCGGGACAATGAGACAAACAAAAACTGCTGGAGAAGCTCAGCAGGTTTGGCAGTACCTGTGGGATAAAACAGAATTCTGAAAGGTTGACATTGATTCTCTGCCAGGTCTGCTGAGCTTTTCCTGAAATTTATGTTTTTGTTTTTAAATGAATGCTTATCCCATCTGTTGGGATGAATCAGCCGGATCTGCCATGTACTGAATTTAACCCTTTAGAAATCTGAGAAGTGATTGGATTCAAACAACCCAAGTCATGATTCACTCTTCCTCAGCTCCCTGGAGAGAGAGAGAGACCTGAAAAGCAAAGCCGATACTGCTACGTGTGTAGTCGTGGCCGAGTAGTTAAGGCGATGGACTGTGAATAAATTGGCTATCCCTGCCCTGTTTGAATGCCGCCGACTATGGTTGAGAGCTGAAAGGGATTTTCTCATTGTATTCTTGTTTACGAAAGGCATTACAGGAGAGGCAGCCGACGAGTATTTCACCCAAATCGGTTAAGAGGGACATATGCCACTCACTGCCTGTTAGAGACCAAGAAGCAGTAAACCTCACACGATTGAAGGTACTGCAGTGATTGGGTCTGTGAGTATTCGAAATTGAAATTTGCACGTGAACAGCCTGTGAGACTATTTCAGCTCACTGTCCATTTTATATCCCAGCTCACGGAAACAGTTCTCATTGTTCGGAGAAGTTGCTTGTGTTCCACCTGAAGCTGCTTTTTATCGCAGAAGCTTGTGCCTGGGGACGGAGGGCGGACGTGAAGGACATGTAGCAGTTATAACCCTGAGGTATCTGTCACTCTCGGGGATGAGCCCTTGTGTCTCCCTCTGTGGGTGAAAATGAGGATGAGTTCCTCAAGGAGGTAATAACACAGTTTTACCATCTCAAATTTCAGGCCGATTTGTCGTGTTATTTGACATCACAGAGACAAATGCATTGACATTTGCCTTCGTAAATTCAAAGCACCCGAGGCTTTGGGCCAAATGTTGGAAACTGGGACTAGAAGGGATGGTAGTTTGATGAGCTGCACTGAAACGATGGGCCAAATGGTCTTCTTACACGATGTTAAAAACTCAGACGGAGAAACCGATCTGCAGCGAATATGATCAGAAATGAAAATGAAAAAGCAGTGTCATTAAGAAAAGACAGGAACTGCTCTGTTGTATTTCTTGGTCTTCTCGTGGTTAGGATTTAGCGCTTTGAGTGCCGCTGCCTGGATTCAATTTCCAGTCAGGGAATAGAAGTTCTGTTTGCTGATTGATCGTGGTGCCAGCACTCCTAAATGACCAGGAGCGAGCAGCTAATATGATTTGTCCCAGACGTTGTGTAAGTTAAAATAACACAAAGAGCTGAGGCAATCTGACACAAAACAGAAATTGGTAGAGAAACTCAGCAGGCCTGGCAGCATCTGTAGAGAGAAACAGATCTGACATTTTAGATCCAATGACCGTTTGTCCTTACTAGGTTAATTATGCATTTCTATATTATACTGTCGGGAGAAATTATTCACTTTATCTGTCGAATAAACGTATTTATCAAAATTGCTCTCTCATTAGCTTACTCACGCCAACTTGACAACTTTGAAGGAACTTCCTCAGCTGTAATACTGCTTCCGTTGCCATGAGGTGGTGAAAGGCTCTGCTTAAATGGTTGCCTTTTTCTTTTCCTTTCTGTCAGTTAGCAGCCATGTCGAATGGAGAATTGGTCCTTCAAGTGTCTGCCACAATATGTGTCTCTATTTGTCTCTCTTTGACTCTACGTATCCACCTGACCCCCTTTCACATTCTCCCACACTCCACTGTCCACATCCTCCATGTCCCATTTCTGCTCTTTGAAAAGTCTGAAATTCGGAGACACTTTGAGAGTGGAGTGACTCGTACTTGGATAATACATTGGATAATGTGTCTGTCTGCTATTACTGAAGTAAGAAGTCATTTCTTGTCTCAAAAGATTGTGAATCTTCCGAATTCAAAATAGAATTCCTATTCCACCAGAAAAAAAATTGCCACCACAATTGTAATATTATCGGGATGTCTTTACTGTTGGTGAAAAAATGAATGAGGGTGATCTTTTCAAAGAGCAGAAATGGCGAATGAGGGATGTGGACAATGGAGTGGTTCTTATTCCTATTTGTCGAATGTAGTGTTTCTCGCAGTCTCTGCAGGGGATTTTGTAGATGACATTGGTTATGATCGGACAAACAAATAGGAAACTAACAACAAGAGTACGTGAACACCGACTGGCTACAAAAAGACACGACCAATACTCATTCATCTCAATCCACATGGACAAGGAGAACCACGACTTCGACTGGGACAACACCAATATCTTGGGACAGGCTAGGCAGAGACAAGCACGAGAATTCCTGGAAGCATGGCACTCCACGAAACATGCTTTGTTAAACACATTGAACTCCACCCCAAATACATTCCACTACGACAGAAAACCGGAAGTGAGGCAATCCATCTTAACGGGCCCCAGTGTTTAAAAACCAGGCGGGAAAACACACCGAAGCTTCATCGCAGGCTGCACTGGGGATGTTACCAAGCATGGTAACGAAATGTTTGCGAAACAACAAACCAGCTTGGCGAGACAACCAACCTCACTGGCCTTCATAACCTCTCGGACCACGAACTGCAAAGATTCCTGCCATTCTGTGTTCCCCACCTCAATCTGCTGTTTGGCAATTATTCATATTGTGCGTCTGGTGCTGTTCCTGGCATACTCTCTAGCACCACAGTTATTTTTCACTTTCTGTCTGGTCTATATGTGGCGCCATGATTGCATTACGCTTAATACTCTGTGTTGCAGCCATAGCAATCTCGGCTCAAATTCGAGTCATGGCCGTGACTGTTAGTCCCGCCTTTTCCCCCTAACATGTGCTAAAATAACATATTAAAGGATCAATTAATATTGCAAGAAGACACACAGAGACAGATGCGTGAAATGTCGAGATTGCGAGATCAAGCCTTGCCCAGAGCAGGTTTTATGAACATAAACCAATGATTCTTGAAGCATCATGGCCTGGAAAATAACAAACGGCAATGTTAACCGAAACAAACTCCGTTGGAAGACGTTAGTTTCTGCGGCGTTCTGCGTTGTTTAGTTCATGGGTCAGTTTTGCCTATTTCAGAGTAAGAAATTGGCTGCTCTGAATAACAGGCGGGATGTTAATATCTGTTTGGAAGAGAGGTAAACCCAATAATGAATCCATAAACAAAACTGTGCAGTGTCCTCCAGTCTGGAAAGCAATTCCTCATAGACAATGTTACAACCCGCTGTCACAAAGCATTTCATTCCTTCAGCTTCAATTCTGCACAGAATGCGATCTGACAGATCTTGACAGTGAACTTTTTTCAAATTTGTGTTTCACTTATGCGAGCAAGTGTCACATTGAGAGAGCGCCAGTCCCATCCTTCAGACGTCATATCATACTTTTAGAATCGTACTCTGCTGTTTATAATTTCGTTGAAACCAGGAGAAATATCTGCTGCTCTGCGTAATTTACTCTGCTGTTTGGAGATGCGAGATAAACATGATCATATGCAAACACTTCAGTGTCTGTGACGAGGTGGCTGAGAGGTGAAGGTGATGGACTGCTAATCCCTTGTGCTTTGCGCACATGGCGTTGAATCCCACTCTCGTCGCCGTTTGTGGCTGTTTCATTCTGTTGCATGTCATGTGGCTCTCCAAAACGGAGCTGAAATCCACTTCAAGCCAGTCTATGTGACGAATGACTCTCGAATAGTTGGCATTATAAGAAAATCTAAATTGCTTACTTTTGCAATCAGTTTTCGAAAAAGCAGCTTCTTTCGATGAAGTAGAACTTCCCGAAGTGGGGATGGGGTAGAGCAGTCATAGCAGCGAACATTGCAAAGGAAAACACTTATGAAAAGCAATAACAAGTGTTTCAGAATATGCATATACACAATCCGACTCCGAGTGAATCTTCCAGCTGCATCATTGCTCAGCTCTGGGCGTGAAACATCGGGAAGCGGGGAGGTGAAGTGATCGGAAACAGCGCTGAATAGGTTCCCGTGAATAGTGCCGTGTATGAGAACTGTCAGTAATGAAGACATATTGGAAAGTTGAGACAGTTCTCGTTGGAGAACAGGAGCTGGTCTGATTGAAGCTTTCCAAGACATGAGAGCTATGGACAGAGGAAATAAGGGAGTGAGAATGCTCCCATGTATGAAAGGATCGAGAACTGGTCGGCAGAGATTTGAAGCCATTAGGAAAAGAAATAAAACTGATATGGGGAAGAACGTTCACACACAGGAAATGGTAAGGTCCTGTAAAACACAGTCTGACAGTGACAGAGTCAGATTCAATCAATATAAAAGGGAATTAAACTGTTATGTTAAAAGTAACAATGTGCAGAGTTAAAATAAAGTATCCTTAGTTGTCACGAGCATTCAATATAAAAATACTGTGGTAAGTGTGTAACGTCGCTTGTACATAGGCGTCATTCACACTGACTAAGAATAAAATTTGAAAAAAAATAAATAACTTAATGGGAATCCAACTTTTCCTTCTCCAGTATTACGGCATACCGCCCCCGAGAGTGTCCCTCTCCGGGCTTCCCAGCCCACGCCATGCCGCCGAGAGTGTCCCGCTTACAGTTACAGGAAGAAGGCAAGTGAATGAAACCAAAAGAGACACGCAGTTCCTCATTGTGGAGAGCCAGCATAGCTAAGGTGAGCTGCGTGACTCCATCTGAGCTGTGACAATTTTTTGATTCTGATTGAAATTAGAGTCGGTAGAGTCATAGAGTGGTAGAGATATACAACACGAAGAAAGACCCTTCCGTCCAACTCGTCCATGTCTCCCAGAAACCTAAATTAATGTAATCCTATTTGCGAGCATTTGGGCCAGTTCCCTCTAATTCCTTCCACTCCTCTGCCCACCCAGATGCCTTTTAAATGTTGTAATTGTGCCAGCGTACACCACTCCCTCTGGCAGCAATTTCCATGCACGCTACACCCTCTGCATGAAAAAAAATGCCCCCTAGGTCCCTTTTAAATATTACCCCTCTCACGTTAAACTGTGCCCTTTAGTTTTGGACTCTCCGACACCGAGGACAAGACCTTGTCTCCTTACCCTATCAATGTCCCCCATGATTTAATAAGACCTCGAGAAGTCACCCTTCAGACTCCGAAACTCCAGTGAAAGTAGCTCCAGTCTATTCAACCTCTTTCCATAGCCCAAAACCCGCCAACCCTGCAACATCCCTGAAAATATTTTCTGAACCCTTTCAAATTTCACAACATCCTTCCTGTAGCAAGAAGACCAAAATTGAACACTGTTTCGGCAACTTTTGTAATACTGTGTTCAATACAGCCGCAACATAACCTCCTAACTTTCTACACTCAATTAACTGAGCAATCAAGGCGAGCATATCAAATACGTTCTTCACCAACCTCTCTCCCTCCGACTCCACTTTGAAGGAACTATGAACCTGCACTCCAAGGACACTTTGTTCAGCAACACTCCCCAGGACCCTACCATTAAGTATCTAAGTACTCCCCTGATTTGCATTTCCAAAATGTGGCACGTCACATTTATCTAAATTAAACTCCACCTGTCACTCCTTGGCCCATTGCCCCATCTGATCAAGATCGAGTTGCACTCCGAGGTAACCTTCTTCACTGTCCACTACAACTCCAATTTTGGTGTCATCTGCACATTCACTAACAGTAACTCGTATGTTCACATTCAAATCATGTACATAAAGGACAAAAAGCAGTGGATCCAGCATCGTCAAAATTACAGCACACCGCTGGTCACAGACCCCCATCTGAAATGTAACCCTCCATTACCACCCTTTTGCCTTCTACCTTCGAGCCAGTTCTGTATCCAAATGGCTAATTTTCCCTGTATTCCATGTGCTCCAACCTTGCTAACTCATCTACTGTGAGGAACCTTGTCGAATGCCTTATTGTGTCCATATAGATTACATCCACCACTCTGCTCCATCATCAGTCTTCTTCGCCACTTCTTCAAAGAACTCAATCAATTTCGTGAGAAATGATTTCCAACGCACAAAGCCATATTGACTATACCTAAACAGTCCTTGCATTTCCACATGTTAATCCTGTTCCGCAGGATTCCCTCCAACAACTTGCCAACCACCAATGTCAGACTCACCGATCTATAATTCCTTGGCTTCTCCTTATGACCTTTCTTAAATAGTGGCTCCACTATCGCCAATGTCCAGTCTTCAAACACCTATTCTTTGGCTATCGACGGTAGAAGTATGTCAGCAAGTGACCTAGCAACTATTTCCCTGGCTTCTCACAGAGTTCTTGGGTGCGCGTCATCAGATCCCATCGATTTATCCAGCTTTATGCTTTTGCAAGGTGTCCAGCACATCCTCCTCTGCAATTTGGACATTTTTTTCAAGTTGTCGCTATTTATTTCCTCACGTTCTCTAACTTCCAAGGTCAGAAATCACACGACACCAGGTTATAGTCCAACAGGTTTATTTCAAATCACGAGTATCAGACACGGAATTTATAAGCAAAATATCAAACGGTCACACCACTAATGAGGATGCACTGAACAAACCTGTTAAAGCTTTAATCTGTCAGAAGGTTTTAACTAATGAATATGTCTATGTAAATCCCCAAATTACTTGGAAGTCACTGGCATGAGAGATCTAAAGGTTTTGTCAGTGTCCTACTTCTAACTTCTCACTGATTAAAGACTTAACAGCATCTTAGTGTAGTGTAGTGCATCCTCATCAGTGGCTTGAACCTTTGATTTTTTACTTATATTTTATGTGTCTGATACTACCTCTCTCACCAACACCTGAAGAAGGAATAAGACTCTGAAAAGTTTGTGTTTTCAAATAAATCTGTTGGACTATAACCTGGTGTCATGCGATTTCTGACCTTGTCCACCCCAGTCCAACACCGGCACCACCACATCACGTCTATCTTCGAAACCCTTCCACACAGTAAACACTGATGCATAGTAATGGTTTAGTGTCTCCACCCCCCCATCCTCTGCAGTTCCACACATAGGCGGCCTCGCTGATCTTTAAGGGGCCATATTGTCTCCCTAGTTACCCGTTTGTCCTTAATGTATTTGCAGGATCCCTTCGGATTATCCTTAACCCTATCTTCCAAATCTATCCCATGACCCTTGTTGCCCTCCTGATCTTCCTCTTAAGTATACTGCTGCTGCTTTTACCCTTTTCTAGACTTTCAGTCGATCTCTGTTGTCTGTACCTGACATATGCTTCCTTCTTACTCTTTATCAAAACCGCAATTCCTCCAGTCATCCAGCATTCCTTCCACCTAACAGCCTTGCCCTTCCACTTAACAGGAACATACTGTCTCTGGATTCCCTTTGGCTCATTTTTG
Source organism: Ginglymostoma cirratum (assembly GCA_024137785.1). NCBI lineage: Eukaryota > Metazoa > Chordata > Chondrichthyes > Orectolobiformes > Ginglymostomatidae > Ginglymostoma > Ginglymostoma cirratum. The sequence goes on from JAHRHZ010000102.1 coordinate 4,754,888, forward strand.
ATGGCTTTCCATTTTCTACCATCCCTTCAGCTGTAAACATCTGCCACCAATCAACTTTTGAAACTTCTTGCCTCATACCCTCAGAATTGGTCTTCCTCCAATTGAAACATTAACTTTTAGATCCGTTCTATCCTTTTCCACAATTGTTTTAAAACTAATAGAATTATGGTCGCTGGCCTCAAAGTGCTCCCTCACCGACCCCTCAGTGACACCACCCCCCGCCTTATTTCCCAAGAGTCGGTCCAGTGTTGAATCTTTTCGAGTAGGAACGTCTACACACTGAATCAGGAAACTTTCTCGTGTTCGAGAACAGAATGTGGGAAGTTAGACAAAGGTTATATTGACACAGCTGGGACACATTGCAGAACAGAATATCACACAACAGCACTAAAGATATTTTGACATCACCTCGAAAGAGCATGTTACACGTCAGATGGAAAACTGAACAGTCGTCGGAAACACTGAGTAATTTCTTTGCCATGATGTGGAGGTGTCACGATGGACTGGAGTGGACAAAGTCAGAAGCCGCACTACACCAAGTTATAGTAAGTTATAGTCCAAAGCATTTATTTGAAATCATCAGCTTTTAGAGAGCTGGTCCTTCGTCAGGTGAAGTCAGGACAGTTCAATAATTCCCCACGCTGTTTCAGACAGCGGCGTCCAACAGGTCAAATAATTTTGTCAAATCACGAATTGAAACAAATAAGTATCTGCCATTGGATTTACTGACAGGTTCATAAAATTAAGGCTCACCCTTAATGGTGACACGGGCCGTCAGACGGTAGTTTTCGTTCCTGCTGTTGAATAAAGATCACTTTAACTGTGTTCAGCGACAGGTAGTTGGTTGGAAACATTTCTTTCTGAAATCATTATCACTTTGCTATTGGAGAAGGAGCTGGAATCTCCTGATCGACTGAAACATAAAATTGGGTGTCTGTACATTAAGTCCTAAAGTATCAGTGTAATGTTTATTCACACCGCGCTGTCGCCAATTGAATGAAACAGCTGCTCAGAGGAAGACGGCTGTATATTTGTATCTCACGGTGAACAGTTCGTGGTTTATTTCTCACACTGAGGGAAATGGGCATTTCATACAATCGTCATAGAAGCCGCACATTTTGAAAACAGGCCATTCGATCCAACCCCCTAAAACCCAGAAAATCTCCACTTCCCTGAACACTCCGGCTAATTTAGCATAGCTTATCCACCTAGTCTGCTCATCTTTGGACTGTGGGAGGAAACCAGACGAAACCCACACACACAGTCGCCCAGCGGTAGAATCAAACTCACGTAACTGGGGCTATAAGTCAGCAGTGCCCATCACTGAGGCATCGGACAGCCCTAACAACGCTTGCCCAACCAATGGATACACACATGCCTGACAAAATGCACAACTGAATCTGGCTGCAAAATTTAACATGTCATGGAAAGAAGAAATTGAACAAGAGACATCCGCAGAGAACAAACTCTGCTGCGATTTTAAGGTAGGGGGAATTGAGCTTCTAAGTAAACACCATGAGCTTGACGTGATTTGAACAAGCAACCTTCTGATCTGGAGTCAGACGCACTACTGTTGCACCACAGACCCACGTTTCTCTGATGGTTGCTGTGTGGGATTAAGGAAGTGGTCTTACCGCAATAATTTTTAAATTATGACTGATAATAAATGTCAAAACTTAATGCCTCTTTGTCCCTGTCTCTTCCTCTGTCCCTCTAAACAACTTTCCCTTGTCTCTGTCCGTCTGTACCTCTGGCTCCCTCATTCCGCCCTTCTCGACTTCATTGTCTCAACTTCCCTCTCTCGAACTTACTCCTCCATACATTCGGCTCTAAACTTGTTTCTGGGGGCCATTATTCCAATCTGTATGTCACTGGGTGGATCGGGGACAGACACAACGAGGCATAAATGATCTTTGAGGGGTTAAAAAAAAACACGGACTGGGTTCCATTCCCATTTTCTGGTTATTGTCCATAAAGTCAGTCAGCGACACACAATATTTCTCGAACTTGATCAAGAAAAAGCGTCATGGATAGAAAGATAGTATCGCCAGAGTTGCATAACTTAAGGTCAGACACCGAAGTGCCTGTGACTGTAATGTACAAATGTAAATACCTGGAAATGTAATTACATTTCATTGAATGATTCAGTACCACGTGACGCACAACTAATTCAGTATGCAGCATCATCATTGCGTCACAATAGCTGAAGGCCTTCACCGTTCATGCCATATGAAGTCATGGTGCAGCTGCAAGCCCCCGGGAGAGTTTATTAAAGAAACCTCACCGAGGGTCAGACAGCTTTGAGTCGGGAGGTATTTGGATGGCCAACCGCAATCATTTTCTGTGTGCGTAGATCTCGAAAATAACCAGTTTCGAGGCAGACTTCCCTTCCTTCTACTTAAAATTTCAAGACCCATAAAACCGAAATTCTTCAGATATGTATGGAAGCACTTCTTCCAGTGTTTGACTAATTACTACTGAGGACAGTACTGTTGGTTAAAGTTTGAACACAGTGAGAATCAATGATGGCAAGATATGAACTCATTGGCTTTTAAACCTAGTGCCTGGACTACCTGACCAATATTTAAAGCAATGAAGGTGCTATAAAACCATAGTCTGTTTACAACTGAGAAAGACTACATTAGGCTCGAACCGCCCGTGTTTCGAAAGGGGAACACGAATGACACTACAAATTAAACAAAACACATGGCAGACAGGCTGCAGAGCCACTTTGTGTGCATCTACCAACCGGGCTAATTGGTGGTAAAATGGATGCGTTGGCAGTGTCTGGGTTCAGACTATCACCTTGTCTCCACAATGAAAGTTCCAGCCTTTATGTTGGAAGAATGAAACTGGTAGAGGGCAATTGCGATTTCAGTAAATGCAATTTGAAGTTACTTTCGCGGATACCTGGGTTTCGGGTATTTGGGCAACCTTTCTTCCCAACAGGTAATAATGAGCCTCACATTTCGGAGGAGACAATTTAAAAACCCTAAATGAGACAAAAACATGTAGAGTCAGATATCATAGAAAACCTATAGCACGAACAGAGAACATTCGACCCGTTGAGTCTGCATCAACCCTCCAAAGAGCTTCCATCCTATCCGTGTAAAACCGCCTATAACATAGCTGAACCACCTGGCCTGCACACGACGGGGCAAGTTCTCATCACCAGTTCACCTACAATATAAGAGTTAAGGCGATCAGATGGAACCGAAGCAAACCCACACAGACACGGGGAGAATGTGCAAACTCAACACGGACTGTCACCCCAAGTGGGAATCAAACTGGAGTCACTGTCACTAAAAGGCCCCAAAATGCTTCGATCCTACCCACTGGGGAAGTGAACCCTGGTCACCCTGCCTCACAGACAGGGACCCTAATCATGATACTGCTGAGGACAGCACGAGTGCAAAAGCCTCTTACTCATGCACAAGTCAAAAATAGCCCCTGAACAATCCTAATCCCATTTACTATCATTTCACCCATCTGAATGCTTCACAAAGTGATCGAGGAATCTGCCTCCAGGCACTTAAAGGAAATGTGGTCCAGATTCCAAAAGGGTGCTGGCTCAGAACGTTTTTCTGCATATCTACTTAAACCCTTCCACCAAATATCTTAAATCTATGGCCCCCTGGTGATCGATCTTCCATCAAGGGGAAACATTTCTTTCAGTCTACCCTATCAATATCCCTCATTATTTTGTAGGTCTCGGTCATGTTCCCTCTTAATCACTTCTGCTCGAAGGAAAACAACCTCAGTCTGTTCAATCTCTCTTCATGAATGAAACGATTCAGTCCAGACAAAATCCTGGTAAATAGCATCTGCACCGTTTCCACAGCTATTACATTATTGCTCTAATGTGAATTACAGAACTGCGCACAATGCTCTAGCTGTGGCCGAATGAGCAAATGAAATTAATGGCGCGGAAAACCACGTAAACTGGGCTTTTCAACCAAGTTTCTTTTAAGCAATATTGCCCTTTATCCTTTCCTGAGTCCAATAATCACTGGCTTGTGTCAGTGAAAGCTGCTAAATAAGGTTTGATCTCACAACGGCAGTATCTAAACGGAACGACTGGCTTGAAGGTCCGAATGGCGAAACTAGGGCACGTGCACCCAGCAACATTGACTAAAAAAGGGCAGACTGAACGGTGTCAATGTAAAAATGAGTGTTAGATTGTGCAATGCCTCAGTGAAGTGAAACGAGGAACATAAAGGAGAGTTGGTAATGGTGGAACGGAGAGAAATCTCCAAGAGCTGGGTTTGAATTCTGATACATCAAACGCAGATAAGTCAATCAGCGAAGGTTTGAAGGAGAAAAAATCATCACCTAGGAGAATATTTTCATGAAAAGGTTTGATATTTCGCCGCATTTCTATAACATGTGTCACAAGGAATAAAAGACACAATCGGTGAGCGCGGGGTCCTTCTATGGCGGTATAGAGGCGCGTGAAATGCCGATGCTGTGAGCTCTAACCTCATCCGGGGCAGCTTTTATTGACATGGACCAGGGATTGCTGAGCAACAGGCTGTGTGAAAATGTCATTGAGCAACACAGAATTTATTGGACAAGACCAGTCTCTGTGTTTGGATCATGATCAGTACCAGTGGGAAACACCTCAATTATCAACCGAAAAGCATAATTATTCGACAGGAGAAGGATCATCTGAGAAGAGACAAACGCGGATGATGTTTTAGCTCGATGATCTATCCAATATCGCTGACACAGCGTGGTGATAAATTCCGAGAAGAGCTGTTTATCTGTTTCGCAGTATTCAATTTGCTGCGTGCATATTCATACAAGTGGTTCCAATGATCGAAAATAATTAGATTTATCTCATTGAGCAGTGAGAAAGTTGCCGCCAAATGAGTGAGAGTGTAAGAGAAAACAAATCCGTTCATCACACTCGTATCAGCTCCAGGGGAGACAGTGATAGTGGAAAGATGTGACTTCTGCAATTGAGCAGCGTCTGTCCTTATCGCAATGCAAAGCATTGGATAGAATTGAATTGAAGTGTTGAATTGAAGTGTTCCTGATTGAAGTGTTTACTGTAAACAGGGAACTGAGCAAGATATTGGGGAAACCGATTCAGTTGTGAGAGCCGAAACAGCAATTTCCTTTCTTGCAGTGCAAATGACATTGCACAGAGCAGAGAATTTCGATATGTGTTCCTGATCACTGTACAGTCCATAACCAGAAATCACAGATTGAGGATAAGCTGCAATCCATTTAGGTCTGAGGTGAGGAGCATATCATCACCAAAAAGCAATGAGCCTGAAGGATGTTGTGCTACACAAAACGTTTAAAGCTAAAACATTGATTAGTTTTGTAAGAACGAGTTAGTTATGGTTCTTCGGGCTCAAGGAACAAAAGGGTATGGGGTGAAAAGTGAAACAGGGTACTGAGTTGGGTGATCCCTATGATCAGATTGAATAGTGGAGCAGGCTGGAAGGACCGACTGGCCTCTTCCTGCTCCAAAGTCTATACAAAGCGACCTCGCACCGAGACTTGTGAAACAACACAGGAAACAGATTATCCGTGACAAAAACACCCACCACCGAGAACCCATTATTTCCTGCTACGATTTTGTATCCGATTAGTGAGGTGCACTGACACTAATTTCACTCTTCTTTGAGAGATGTAAGTAACTAACTGTGTTCTTTAACGTAGAAATGATGATGACAGTTGGCGTAGTGCGGGTCATGTCACGGAATGAAAAGCCCCGTGACAGCGTGGATGCAAAATTGTCTGTGAGGAATTAATTTCCATACTCAAGGACAGTGCACAGTGTTGTTCCACAAAGTTTTATTGAGACCACCTTTCTTCTGAACCAATGTTAATGAGCCGCACATTTTGGTGCAATTTCAAAATCCAAAATGAGACAGAAATGCATAGAGTCAGAGATCACAGAAAACCGATTGTATAGACAGAGACCATTCGGCCCATTGATGCTGCACCGACCCGCGAACAAAAATAAAGTTGCTGGAAAAGCTCAGCAGTTTCGGCAGCATATGTGAAGAAAACATCAGAGTTAAGGTTTCGAGTCCGGTGACTGTTCTTCAGACCCGAGAAGAGCTTTCCGTAAACTTGCATTTACCACTGCAGAACTATCAGGTCTGCACATCCCTGCACACTACAGGCAATTTCTCATCCCCAAATCACCTAACGTGCGTATGTTCGCCTGTGAGAGAAAACCTCAACAGAGATAAGGGAAGAAGGCACAGACTCCACACATACATCACCCAAGTTTGTATCAGAAATGATTAGCACCTCCCCAGCAGGGAATTGAGCCACAGTCTCCCGCGTGATAGGTAGGCACACTAACCACTACACTACCAAGGACGGCTTACAGCAGCCCCACCCACCTTGAGACCCCTAATCGTGCATTCGGCAAATAAAACTGCTTTCTTATCCTAATTCTATCTTCCATCGCTTGGCCCATAGACTTGTATGCCTGAGCATCACAAATTTACCTCTGAATGTTTCTTAAAGTTATTAGAAAATCTGCCTCTAGTGGCACTTACAGGCACCTACAGGCACTGGCTCCCAGATTCCAAACACGCACTGCCTGAAAAAGGTTTTCAGTCCATTTACTCAAACCTTCCTCTGCCTTAATTTAAATCTGTGCCCCCCACTCAGGATTTATTCCTCTATCAAGAGGAAACGTTTCTTTCAGTCTACCCTATCAATATCCCTCCTTATTTTGTACATCTCAATCTTGTCTCCTGTAAATCTCCCCTTCTCGAAGGAAAACAAACCAAGATTGTTCAATCTCTCTTCATAACTGAAACTCTTCAGCCCAGAAAATATTCTGGTAAACCTCTTCTGCATCGTTTCTCGTGCTACCACATCCCTGCTATAATGTGAATTACAGAACTGCACATGATACTCTAGCTATAGCCGAATAAACAAATGAAGTAAAAGACGCGGAAAGTCACAGAAAATGGTCTATTTCATCGAAGTCCCTTTTGGTCAATGCTTTACTGTGTCCTTATCCTGAGAATGATACTCCAGTAATCACTGGTGCATGTCAGAAAAAGGCTGCTCCATGATGTTCGGTCTCACAATCCCAGTATCTCATTGGATCGACTGGTTTAAAGGTCCAGTTGGTAAGTCTGGAGGACGTTCATTCAGCGACAGTCGAAGTAGCAGGACAGCCTGAACGGTATCAATGGAAAATGATGTTAGATTGCGCAGTCCCTCAGTGAAGTGAACCGAGGAAAGTCAAGGAGGGTTGGTGATTGTGGGAGGGAGAGAAACCTTCAAGAACTGGGCTTGAATTCTGATACATCAAACGCAGACACGCAAAATAGCGAGTGTTTGAGGGAAGAAAATCATCAGGTCGGGGAATATGTTCACGTAAAAATGTTTGATATTTTGCTGCATTTCTGTAGCACCTGTCACAAGGCCTAAAAAAGTGACAAACACCCACTGCCATAACTTAGATTCGAACAAAACCCCGAAAACCACAACACAGAGTAACAGCGCGACAGGGCAATACATGGTTCACCAAGGTAATGTGTAGCGCGGCAGAAGGGATGTTAAGAGCAGTACCAGTTACACAACAGGAATTCTTGCTGAACAGTGGACTGAGATGCGGGGACTCAGCGTGAGCTGACCTTTCAACTTCGATGCTTCCCAGGGGCGATGGAGATTCCATGATTCAGTATGTTGAAGGCTCAGATTGATAGTTTTCTACAAAACGCCAAGGACTCAGGGGATAGTGCAGGATATTGTTGAAAAGCATTTTTCAATAGCAATTTAGTTTTACTTCGGTTACTTCATCAGTTCCCACACACAAGGATGTAACCACCGCTGTAGACGATCATCTAATCCCAGTTCCGAGGCCCGGAACCAAAGAAACTCAGTAAGCCAGCCGTGAAGATACAACCAGAAATGTGGATGGCACTGAGCACGCGGAGCTACTCTGTGGCTCTAGTTAACACTGACTCAAACATAGTAGGAACTGCCGATGCTGGAGAATCTGAGATAACAAGGTGTAGAGCTGGAGGAACACAGCAGGCCAAGCAGAATCAGAAGAGCAGGAAAGCTAATTTTTTGGGCTGAGACCCTTCATCAGAAATGGGGGAAGGGAATGGGGTTCTGAAATAAATAGGGAAAGAGGGGGAGGCGGAAAGAAGATGGATAAAGGAGCAGATAGGTGGATAGGAGACAGGCAGGTCAAGGACCACGTGCCACCCCACCAAGCTCCGGATTCAAGGCATCATCCTCTGCCACTTCCGCCACCTGCAATCTGACTCTGCTACCAAAGACATTTCTTCCTCCCCACCCTTATCTGCGTTCCGGAGCTACCACTCTCTTCATGACTCCCTTGTCCGCTCCACACTCCCCTCCAGCCGCACCACCCCTGGTACTTTTCCCTGCAACCACAGGAAGTGCCACACCTGCCCCTACACCTGCCCCTTCACCCCTATCCCAGGCCTCAAGAAAACCTTCCACATTAAACAGATGTTCACCTGCACATCTGATAATGTGGTATATTGTATCCGCTGTTCCCGATGTGGTCTCCTCTACATCGGGGAAACGAACCAAAGGCTTGGAGACCACTTTGTGGAACACCGACGCTCGATTCGTGACAAACGACCGCACCTTCTAGTCGCGAACCACTTCAGTTACCCCTCCCACTCCTTGGACGACATGTCCATCCTGGGCCTCTTCCAGTGCCACAACAATGCCACCCAAAGGTTGCACGAACAACACCTCATAATTCGCTTGGGAATCCTGCAGGCCAATGATATCAACGTGGACTTCACAAGTTTCAAAACGTCCCCTCCTCCTACCGCGTCCCAAAACCAGTCCAGCTCATCACCACCTCCTTGACCTGTCCATCTTCCATTGACTGACCAGCCCCCATCCTAACTCCCGACCAACACTGACCTTTATTGGCTCCATCCCCACATCCTTGACCTGTCCAACTCCTCTCCACCTATCTGCTCCTTTATCCACCTTCTCTCTCTCTCTATTTATTTCAGAATCCCTTTCCCCTCCCCCATTTCTGAAGAATGGTCCAGGCCTGAAACTTCGGCTTTCCTGCTCCTCTGATGCTGCTTGACCTGCTGTGTGCATCCAGCTCGACACTGTGTTATCTCAGATTCTCCAGCATTGGCAGTTCCTACTATCACCGTGGCTCCAGTGACACAATTGGTGAGCACGTGGTCCTTCTGTGACGGGACAGAGCTGCTTGAAACACTGAGACTGTGAGCTTAAACCTCACCGGGAGCAGCTTTTATTGACATAGAGCAGGGATTATTGGGGCATCAGGCTGCACAGAGCAATGTCAGTCAGCATGGAATTTGTTAAAAAAGACTAGCTTCTTTTGTTGCATAATGATCTGTCACAATTAAAAGTCTCAATTATCAATCAAATTAGAGATTGCTCCTCTGTCAACTGATAGATTGCCCCCGCATGTTAAATTCATGGTTTGTATGTTTGTCTGTGTGTCTTTTCAAACAGAATTCCTATTCCGTATTCACGAACTTTTCATCAGAACCAGGCAAATTGTCATGTGCTTGTCACCATAGAGAAAGGATTTTGTGATTCTGGAAGGCAGAAGGGCGAGAACAGGATGATAAAGACAGAATGGCGAATGATAGCTTTCAGATGAATTTAAATGTCAATGTACATGATCCGGCGAATGTTACCATCCACAGACAAACAAAAATTAGGAATGTAACAAAAACAGAAATTTCTGGAGAAACTCAGTAAGTCAGACAGCATCGATGGAGAGAAAGCAGAGTTCATGTTTCCGGTTCAGAGACACTTCTTCAGAATTTTTTTTAGAATGAGGAATGCAACTGCTGGATTAGCCTTGACTGAAAATTCAGAAAAATCATGTGTCTGTCCTTCTGAATGTGTTGCTGCCCTGCTCAACCCCTTCGTCTGACACTGTATGTATGTTCATGATATGTTGCTGTTTGTGTGTGTGTGTGTTTCTGTCTGTCACATTCTGGTTGGTGTGACACATTGGAATTGTACAAGCAGAAAGACGTGCCACCAAGTGTCCTCCTATTCAAAAGCAAGAATCTATTTCAGTTGTGGGTTGCGTGATAGATAATAGCATCGTGGCACAGCGGGAGTATGCTGGTCCCAGAACCCAGAGGTCATGGATTGAAACCATCCCTGCTATTTACGCAACAAACTCAAGTTTGTTACCTGAGTAGGAGTGTGTAAGCCAGCTTTGCTCACATTGTCTTTGCATCAGCTTCTTGCTCCCAGTCAACAATTCGATTTGCAGTAAACCGCATTTATTCCGGCATGGACACACACTGTAAATATTGCAAACACACGCCAGGCTGATGCTTTTCCCCTTCATTCAATCCTTTCATAAATGGAACTAACACGGCATGATGGTCCGAATGGCCTTCTCCTGTTCTCTGTCACTCTGGGATGATCGGAACAGTGACAGTTATTCTCTACAATGAAGCAATACAGCAGGGATATCGCACTGTAGTGGTGATGTATCTCCTAGTAATCCCAAGGGACTGACCATGTCAGCTGCTGGAGTTTCAAGGTGAATTCGGGATGAACAACAAATGCTGTCCTGACCAGTGCTCCCAACATCCCGTGGGAGAACAAGAAAGAGTGAAAACACATTCACAGTAGGGAAGAAGGCCTTGGTCCTTAGTGGACTTGAATTCACCTGTTTGCCCAACCTGGACAGACACAAGAACACCCACACCACAGAGAAACCAGGGAAACATGGGCACTGAGGGAAGTATTCAGTTACCCACTGAGGTGGAAACTCATTTACTCAGTGACACTGGAGAGATGCTGATCAGGAATGCCATGTGTGGGAACATATAACTCAGAAAAACAACCTCCGGAGACATCAGCAAATTCACGTATGATAGTAGGGGTTAGATTTTGCTGTTAATCCCAACCAGGAATGAGCCACGTCTGGATGACTTTCCAGTGGAGTGCTGAGGGTCACTTGACTTGAAATGTTATCTTTGATTTCTCTCCACAGATGCTGCCAATTCTGTCGAGTTTTTTCAGCAATTTCTGTTTTTTATTTGTTTCTGATTTTTCTCGTGGAGTTCAATTGTTGTCTGATGTATATCAATGATTAAAACCGAGTTGTATGGGCCATAATTTCGAAGTTTGCAGATGACACGCAACAATGGGTGATGTAGTTAACCACGAGGTACAGAGCCGAGGACTGCAGGGAGAGATCAGTCAGGTGGAAAGAAAAAATGACGAATGGAATTCAATCCAAAGAGATTCATAATGAATTCAGGGAGAGTGAACAATGGAAGTGGGGATGCTGAGTGGTGCAGAGGAACAAAGACACCTTGGAGTGGGCATTCACAAATTGCTGAAGGTGGTTGGACAGGACAATCACGTGGTTAAGAGGGTTTTGGGATACTGTCTGTTCTTGACCACAGGCTGGACTATAAGATAAGGAAGTTGATGCTCGAGCTTTAGCTAACACCAATTCAGAGAACAGCTGGAAGACTGAGCACAAGTCTGGTCATTGCATTAGTCAACTTTAAAAAAAAATCATGATAGAAGATCCAGGGCAGAAACAGGCTTTTTGGCCCGTCAAGATCACTGCACCACTCAGTGAGATCATTGTTGATGCTGCTCCAAGTCAGGATGGTATGAACACTGGAGGGAGAACTTGCAGATGGTGTTGTTTTGATGCATTCTCTGTTCTTGTCCTTCAGGGTGGTAAGAGATTGCAGGCTTGGAAAGTGCCGTCAAAAGGAGAGTGGGTGAGTAACTACAGAGCATTTGGGAGATAGTGCACTCTGCTGCCACTGTACCTCAGTAATGAAGGGAGTAAACGCTGAAGGGAGTGAATGGGGCAGCAGTTAAGTGGACTGCATTGTCTTGGATGGTGTCAGGTTTCTTGGTGTCATTGGAGCTGCATCCATCCAAGCAAATTGACAGTGTTCTTAATGAAAGACATTCTTAATGATGCACAGACTTTGGCGCGTCATGAGCTGAACTAATCACGATAGAATCTTTTCCCTCTGACCTACTTTTGTAGGCACAATATTTAAATATCACGCCCAGTTCAGTTTCTCATCACTACTAGCACCCCAGGATGATGACAGTGGGCAATTCAGTGAAGATAAAACCATTGAATGTCACTGAGTTATGGTTAGATTTTCATTTCTCAGATTTGGTCATTAGTCGTTGGGAATTGGTGCAACTGTTCTTTATCACATCGCAGGCTAACGACAATGTTGTCTAGGGACACTGCATTTAAATATCTAATACTACAGTAGCTGAGTCACAAATGGTGCTAAACATTGTGTAATCATTTACAAACATATCCACTTCTGACCTAACGACGCAAGGAAGGACATTGATGAAACAGCTGAAGGTGCTTGGGGCCAGAAACTGATGCTGAGGAATTTCTGAAGCTGAGATAGCTGGCCTCTAACAATCACAAGCACCTTCCTCTGTATTCAGTATTATCTAACTCGGGTGAAGTCAGGCAAGGAGGATAGGAGAGTGTGTAAGGGCAATATAAAAGGAAAGCAGTGGAGCATTAAAACACAGAACAAGTGGGAGATAAACTTGGACGAACAGTACAGCAGATGGCAAAGAGTCAAATACAACTAAGTAATGATCGTGATTTCGTCTCAGGTAGTTTAAATGCATATCTATAACAGTGACCCGTCAGCAGTTACGAGCTAAAAATACTCACGTAAGTATTACTCACAAAGAAAGGCTTGTGTGCTGTGAGCTGATGGTGGGGTCAGAGAAACTCTGAAGATAACGTGGAAATAGAATACCTGTTGAATTGAGAGGACTCAGGACTTTGTATGAAACTGAACAGCATCCTGTTTTTGCAGTAAATGACTGTTATCTAATTTATTTTATGCCAAAGATATATACAACCATCCTGACGTGAAAGCATCTCAATATGCTGTTTTGCGGTGTAAGTGGCAGAGTATCTCCAAGCTAGATGAGGAGACCTCTTCCGCGTATATGTGGTAGAAGCTTGAATAAATTCACCTTGTTTTGATCTACTCGGGTCTGAAGACATAATCTTTTCAAAAACCCACAATCAAAGCGAGAATAATATTTTATGAATCCCATTGACTCTAGTTTTGCTGTGATTCCTCGATACAATGCTCTATCAAATAGAGCCTTAAGATGGCAGGAAAGTCACACTCTCATTTGGAATTCAGCTGTTTGGTCCATGTTTGCACCAAAAATGGAAGGTGATCAGGAGATGAGTGGCCTTTGCTTAATACCATCCGAGATCCATCACTATGATATTGCAAAGCAAGTGCTGGTTGATGTCAGTATTGTCATTCTGTTTTGACTGCATTTACGGATCGAAGGCCAGACGATTGACTGAAGGCTAATCCACACAGACCATGTGTATAGTTTCTCTTCACTGTGAACGATGCCTTTTTCCTTTCACGTTCAAAGCCCTCGAGAACTCAGTGCTACTGGAAGCTGTTGATCCAATTTTTGACTTGAGCTGCCTGTCTGTAAATCCTTTCCAATTCCCTAGAAAATAAATGTAAAACAGTCAAAAGTGGAATGAAAGCTTCTGAATTGTTAGATAAACCCACCTGGATCATAAATGTCCTTGAAAGGACAGAAAATGAAAAATAAAGGACAAATCAGGCTCCGGGAACTGGCTACTGAGCCAGTCATTATTTCTGCAGGGCCAGCAGAGTGGGAGGTTTGAGTGATACCACAACAACACTATCTGTGTAACAATATAAACTGTACAACAGTCTGACCGTAATCTGTGTCAGCCTGTACTTGGATAAATGTAAATGACCTGAGCTTGCTGAAAAGCATTACTGTAAACAAATGGAAATTCATGGGCCACCTTCAGACACACGCGGTCCCCTTTTGTACTGGTGAGACTTGTATTTGGAGTACTGTGTTCAGTTTTAGTCACCGTTTTTATAGAAAGTTGTTAATAGATTGGAAGCATCTCAAAGAAGATTTAATAGTCTAAAACCTAGAATGGGCCTGGATCTTCTGGAGTCTAGAAAAGAAAGAGGAGACTAAATTGAAACATGAAAGATATTGAGGGGAGCCGACCACGTGGATGTTGAAAACATGGTCCCTCTTGTGGGAGAATCTAGAACTGATGGTCATTGTTTAAAGGGAAGGGTGAATCCATTTGAAATGGTGAGGAACGTTTCTTTTCTCTCAGAGGGATGTGAATCTTTGTAACTCCCTTTGTCAAAAGGCAGCGGTTGCAGAGTCGTTAAACTTTTTTTTTAAGGCAGAAGCAGACAGATTCTTGATGACCAAGATGATGAAAAATATTCAGGGATACGCCGACACAGAGTTGAGGTTGAAATCAGATCAGCCATGATCTTGTTGAATCTCAGAGCAGGCTCAAAGGGCAGAGTGGCCTACACTTGTTCTTCATTCATATGCCCGATTGAATTGGAGGACAAAGAAACACAAATCTTGTCTGATTACTGGGGGTCAGGAGGGTGTTTGAGCTCCTACTTCACCGACTCGGGATATTAGTTCCATTGTATCCCCAAACTGAGCTTCAATTAACATCCTTTTAATTTCCAGGGAATACACCATTTTTGGTGAGATGAGGCATTTTGATAGAAGAAGGAGAAGAAAACATTTGAAATAGGATCCAGAGTTGTCCATTATGCCCCTTGACCCTCAAAAAGGTCAAAGTTAATTTATTTAGGGTTCAATTCCACATTCCCAATTGGCCTTGATAATGTTTTTTCCTTGATTCCTGTGGGCATTGCTGGCTAATCCATTTAGTTGCCATTGAGAGGGTGATAGTGATCTGCTTTCGTGAACCACTGGACTCCATAAGCTGTAAGTGGACCCACAATGCTGTTAGGGAGGGAATTCAGGATTTCGACCCAGCAACACTGAAGGAATAGTGATATGATATATTTCCAAGGAAGGATGGGGAGTAGCTGAGAGGGAATTCATACCCAACATCCAGTCTCAGATACCTACAGCAGAGAAAAAGCCTCGGCTGACTATCCGATTTTGTCACTATCATCTCAGTAGTCTGTTATCCCACCTTTTATAGTCGAGTCGAACATTTTTTCCCACCAACAATGTTATGCAAATTCCGTGTTTTCTCTCTGACTCCTTTTTTAAATATTGGGGTTATGTTAGCTACCCTCCAAACCGCCGGAACTCATTGCGACTGTATTGTATTTTGGAGTGTAACCATTAGCGCAGCTGTTATTTCTAAGGCCACTTCCGAAGGTACTCTGAGATGAAAGTTATCAATCTCTGGGGATTTATCTGCCTGTTGTCTCAATAGTTTTCCCAATTTCTTTCAATTCCACCTTCCGATTAGACTCTGTGATCCTCTTAATTTTGGGACATTATTCTTCATGACTAATCTTGGATTATCAATCTTCAATTAAGAGTTTAATGACGATCAAGAAACCGTTGCTGATTGTCAGGAAAACCCCATCTGGCTCATTAATATCCTTCAGGGAAAGAAACTGTCATCCTTACCCGGTTTGGCCTATATGTGACTCCACTCCCACTGCAATGCAGTTAACTCTGGGCAATCAGGGATGTGCAATAAATTCTGACTGAGTGAGCAATGTCCACATCCTGTGAATGTCTATTTTAAAAAATGCCGTTGATTTTATGGTCCATGCAAGAGTAGTCTCATATTCTATTTTCTCCCTCTAATTAAATCCCTTTGTCTCCCTTTGCTGAAATCTAAACTGTTCCCAATCCTTAGGTCTGTTGTTTTATTTACCCAATTTGTATGCTGCTTCCTTAAATTTGATACCTGTTCATTTCTCTTTCTCTGTCATGGTTTGACCATGTTTCGATTTTATTTTTATGCCACAGCTTGTCCGCGTTCTCTTTCAATGTTTGCCATTACCCATATCCCATTATCCATTTAAATTGTGATCCACAATTTATCACAACTGGCTCACGCCTCAGACCATTCTAACTTCTTTTATTTAATTACAGGACTCTAGCCTCAAAAACAACACCACCACTCTCCATCTTAATGATGAATTCTATCCTGTTGTGGTCACTCTTCCTTAAGGCCCCACGCTCAACTTGATTGTCAACTATTCCTTTCTCACTACACAATACTCATCTGCTTTTTCAACGTAAAATTGTACCATTTCCATGCCAAGAATTCCTCCTCTACCTGATTGCTCCTGATGCTACCTGCTCAATTTATGTGTAGGTTGAAGTCACCCATAATTACAGCCATAACTTTATGCCTTGTATCTCTAAATTCCATCCTCATGCCTTCCCCAATATTACTGTAGCTTGGGGTCAATATACAACATTCGTATCATTTTCTGTCCATTGGCGTTTCCGAGCTCAAACCATAGAGATTCTACTTCACCACACCCTATATCCTGGCTCACATCATATTGCTTTCCTGGTTTAGTCAGCAGTTCTTGCCTAATCCTACTCCATTTCACCGGCTCAACCTATCCTCCTTAGGCAACCCACTTATTCAAGGTTTCAATCTCGTAAACCTTCTCTGAACCATTTCGAATAAGCGTACAGACGACCAAAACCTGCATGTGGTATTTGAGATTTGGTCTCTTCCCTTCCCTGTACAAATGAAGCAGAACATCGTTACATTGAAGTTTATTTCCTCTGATAATAAAGCATACAGCCTATTGGCTTTCTGGATTCGACCGAGATCTTGCTCAACTGGGTCAATGGGCTGAAGAGTGGCAGATTGAACTTCATTTGAATAAATGTTTGTTTTATCCAAAATGGAAAACTTCACACGGGCAGGACTTTTACAATTAATAGTAGGGCCCTGGGTGCTACTACAGAACAGAGAAGGCTTCCAGGTACGTTATTCTTTGAAATTAGTTTCACAGGTGGACAGGGTGGTTAAGAAGGCATTCAGCACACTTGTCTTCATTGCTCAGGTCTTTGAGTACAGGAGTTAGGGCGTCATGTTGGGGATTGTGAAGGGTGTTGGTGAGGTCTCTCCTGGAATACTGTGTGCCAAAACCGGTCGTCCCGTCATAGGAAAGATATTATTAAGTTGGAGTGAGTTCAGAAAAAAAAAAAGGATATTACTGGGAAAGAAGGGTTTGAGTTGTAAAAATAGGCTGGGACTTCATTCACCGGAAGGTATGAGGTTGAGCCGTAACCTGAAAGAGGTTTATAAAAGCACGAGAGGCTTACAGAAAGGTGATTAGCAAAGGTCTTTTCACTCAGATGGATGAGTTCAAAACTAGGGGGCATATTTTTTACAGTGAGAGAAGAAAGATTTTTTAAAAATGGCATGAGGGGTAACTTTTCTTTTCTTTTTACATAGAGGGTGCTCAGTGAGTGGATTGAACTGCCAGATGAAATGATAGGTGCAGGTACAGTTACAGTTACAATGTTCAAAAGAGATTTTGATAAGGACACAAATTCAAAAGGTTTACGGATGTGGGCCAAATGCAGGAAGGTGGGACTAGTTTAGTTTGGGAATATGGTCAGGATGGAATAGTAGGACCATTGGGTCCGTTTCCATGCTGTATGATACCATGGTTACATGCTATATCTGCAGGCTAACTTTGTAACTCATAATTTATCCTCCACATGAGCGATAAAAGGTACTGCAGAAGCTGGAGAATCCGAGAAAACAAGGCGTGGGGATGGATGAACGCAGCAGGCCAAGCAGCATCACAGGAGCAGGAAAACTTGACGTTTTGGGCCGAGACCCTTCATCAGAAATGGGGGAGGGGAAGAGGGTTCTGAAATAAATAGGGAGAGAGGGGGAGGCGGATAGAAGATGGAGAGAGGAGTGGATAGGTGGAGAGGAGGCAGACAAGTCGAAGAGGCGGGGATGGAGCCAGTAAAGGTGAGTGTAGGTGGGGGGGTAGGGAGGAGATCGGTCAGTCCAGGGAGGACGGACAGGTCAAGGGGGCGGGATGATGTTAGTAGATAGGAGATGGGGGTGGGGCTTGAGGTATGAGGATGTGATAGGTGAGGGGAAACACAGGTTAGGGAGGTAGAGATGAGCTGGGCTGGTTTTGGGATGCGGATGGGGGAAGGGAGATTTTGAAGCTTGTGAAATCCACATTGATACCATTGGGCTCCAGCGTTCCCAGGCTGAATATGATTTGCTGATCCTGCAGCCTTCGGGTGGAATCACTGTGGCATTGCAGGAGGCCCATGATGGATATGTTGTCTGAGGAATGGGAGGGGGAGTTGAAATGGTTCGCGACTGGGAGGTGCAGTTGTTTGTTTCGAACTGGGCGCAGGTGTTCTGCAAAGCGGTCCCCAAGCCTCCGCTTGGTTTCCCCGATGTAGAGGAAGCCACAACGGGTACAGCGGATGCAGTATACCACATTGGCAGATGTGCAGGTGAACATGTGCCTGATGTGGAAAGTCTTCTTGTGGCCTGGGATTGGGGTGAGGGAGGAGGTGTGGGGGCAGGTGTGGCAGCTCCTGTGGTTGCAGGGAAAAGTGCCGGGTGTGGTGGGGCTGGAGGGGAGTGTGGAGCGGACAAGGGAGCCACGGAGAGAGTGGTCCCTCCGGAAAGCAGCAAGGGTGGGGAGGGAAAAATGTCTTTGGTGGTGGGTTCGGATTGCAGATGGCGGAAGTGTCGGAGGATGATGCGTTGGATCCAAAGGTTGGTGGTGTGGTATGCGAGGACAAGGGGGATTCTTTTTTGGTTATTATTGTGGGGACGGGGCGTGAGGGATGTGTTACGGTAAATGAGGGACACATGGTAGAGGACGTTCTCGACCACTGTGGTGGGGGAAGTTGCAGTCCTTGAAGAATGAGGACATCTGAAATGTATGGGAGTGGAATGTCTCATCCTGGTTGCAGATGCGGCGGAGAGGAAGGAATTGGGAATAGTGGATGGCATTTTTGCAGGAAGGTAGGTGGGAGGAGGTGTATTCCAGGTAGCTGTGGGAGTCAGTGGGCTTGAAATGGACATCTGTTTCTAGGTGGTTGTCCGAGATGGAGACAGAGAGGTCCCGGAAGGAGAGAGAAGTGTTGGAGATTGTCCAGGTGAACTTCAGGTTGGGGTGGAAGGTGTTGGTGAAGTGGATGAACTGTTCGAGCTCCTCTTGGGAGCACGAGGCGGCGCCGATACAGTCATCAATGTAACGGAGGAAGAGGTGGGGTTTAGAACCAGTGTAGGTAAGGAAGAGGAATTGTTCCATGTAACTTACAAAGAGGCAGGCGTAGCTTGGGCCCATACGGGTACACATGGCCACCCCCTTTGTCTGTAGGAAGTGGGAGGAATTGAAAGAGAAGTTGTTGAGGGTGAGGACGAGTTCAGCTATGTGGATGAGGGTGTCGGTGGAGGGGGATTGGTCAGTTCTGCGTACCAAGAAGAAGCGGAGGGTCTTTAGGCCATCTGCATGGGGAATACAGGTGTATAGGGACTGGACGTCCATAGTAAAAATGAAGTGTTGGGGACCGGGGAATTGGAATTTATGGAGGAGGTGGAGGGCGTGGGTGCTGTCACGGACGGAGGTAGGGAGTTCCTGGATCAAGGGGGTGGAAATGGAGACTCGGCTGGTGGAGTTGAGTTCGGTGGGGCAGGAGCAGGCGGAGACAATGGGTCGACCAGGGCATTCTGGTTTGTGGATTTTGGGAAGGAGATAGAAGCGGGCGGTGCGGGGTTGGGGAGCGATGAGGTTTGAGGCGCTGGGTGGGAGGTCACCTGAGGTGATGCGGTTGTGGATGGTTTGGGAGATGATGGTTTGGTGCACGGGGGTGGGGTAATGATCCAGGGGGCTGTAGGAGGAGGTTTCAGAGAGTTGACGCTTGGCCTCAGCAATGTAGAGGTCATTACGCCGTACTACGACTGCCCTTCCCTTGTCCGCGGGTTTTATGATGAGTTTGGGATTGGAGCGGAGGGCTGCACGATCTGTGGCGGATAGGTTGGAATGTTTCAGAGGGGTAGAGAGGTTGAGGCGATTGATGTCTCGATGGCAGTTGGAGATGAAGA
Source organism: Ginglymostoma cirratum (assembly GCA_024137785.1). NCBI lineage: Eukaryota > Metazoa > Chordata > Chondrichthyes > Orectolobiformes > Ginglymostomatidae > Ginglymostoma > Ginglymostoma cirratum. The sequence goes on from JAHRHZ010000102.1 coordinate 4,774,797, forward strand.
GGTCGAGGGAGGGTAGGAGGCCTTGGGATGGTGTTCAGGAGGAGGGCTTGTGTTGGAGGCGGGAGAAGGGGTCAGTCGAGGGAGGGTGAAATTCGCGGTTGGAGAAGTCAGCGTGGAGGCGGAGGCGGTGGAAAAACTGCTCAATATCCAAGTTTGAGCGGTATTCGTTGATATGAGGGTGGAAGGGGACAAAGGTGAGCCCTTTACTGAGGACTGACCGTTCGTCCTCAGTAAGGGGGAGGTCTGGTGGGATGGTGAAGACTCGGCAGGGGTCAGTGTTGCTGTCTCCTCTGGAGCTGCTGGCTGTGGAGGCTGTGGGCGGAGAGTTGTTGGCGTCGGCTGTGGGCGGAACTTGTCGGCAGTGGGCGGAGTTGCGTCGGCGTCGGCGGTGGGCGGAAGTACGTCGGCGGTGGGCGTTGTGTCGGCTTCGGCGGTGGGCGGAGCGGCGTCGGCGGTGGGAGGAGCGGCGTCGGCGGCGGCAGCAGCCATGACGGTCCTGTCTGTCGTGTTGGTCTCGGAGATGGAGGCAGTGTTTTCAGCAGCGGCGGCGTTCGCTGTCCCAGAGGTGGGGTACCCGGTGGTGGCGTATGTGACGTCATCAGTGGTTGCTCCGACAGTGGTCTCGTGGCCAATGGCAGCGGGCACATTGTGGGGGTGGTCCAGGGGAGAGTTGGGGATTTGGGGAGTGAGAGAAGCCCGTTTTGGGTGGTGAACACCAGTAAGTTTACTGTACTTACGGTTTTTAGTGTCCAATAAAGCTGAGTAGAATTGTGAATTCAGGCTGTGGATCCTACGAAGAATAAAAAACTGGAGAGGTTCATTGCAGGTCTGGGAGAGGGAGGCTCTGAGCTGGGGTAGTCTTGATTGTCGTGCCTGGAGATGCCTGCGCATTGCTGCAAGTGTGTGTTTCAGGAGTCGCAGGGAGAAGCGCTTCTGTAGCGTCTCAATGTTCTGAATATAGATATTGTCACGGTTCGGGCCAAATTGGGAAGGCATGAATGTGGATTGTAGTCCATTGGGGATGATCTGGTTTCGTCGGCAGGTACTCAGAAAGGTGATGTGGCTGCAGTACCTGGTTTGCTTCAGGACATAGTCGAGCAGTTTCAAGGCCGAAGACATTATGAGAGAGTTGCAGTGGGACAGAGATTCCCTGAGGTTTTTCCGGAGTGAGGAGGGTAACTTTTTCAGAGTAGGCATCCCGAGAAGAGGCTTTACAGTGGGGTTAAAATTGTTTAGAGATAAAAGGTACTGCAGATGCTGGAGAATCCGAGATAACAAGGCATGGGGCTGGATGAACACAGCAGGCCGAGCAGCATCATAGGAGTAGGAAAACTTGACGTTTCCGACCTGGACCCTTCAAAATCTCCCCTCCCCCAACCGCATCCCAAAACCAGCCCAGCTCATCTCCACCTCCCTGACCTGTTTTTCCTCTCACCTGTCCCCGCCTCCCTACTCAAGCCCCACCCCCATCTCCTATCGACTAACATCATCCCGCCCCCTTGACCTGTCCGTCCTCCCTGGACTCACCGATCTCCTCCCTATCCCCCCACCTACACTCACCTTTACTGGCTCCATTCCCGCGTCTTCGACTTGTCTGCCTCCTCTCCACCCATCCTCTCCTCTATCCATCCTCTATCTGCCCCCCCCCCCTCCCTATTTATTACAGAACCCTCTTCCCCTCCCCCATTTCTGATGAAAGGTCGAGGCCCGAAACGTCACGTTTTCCTGCTGCTATGATGCTGCTTGACCTGCTGTATTCATCCAGCCCCATGCTTGCTATCTCGGATTCACCAGCATCTGCCGTACCTTTTATTTCCGTTGTGTGGAGAAGTCGGGACATCATGTTGAGGTCATATAGGCTATTGGTGAGGCCTCTTCTGCCGGACTGTGTCCAATCTGGTTGTCCTGTTATAGCAAGGATATTATTCAGCTGGAGAGAGTTCAAAGGTGGTTTACCAGGATGTTGCTGAGAATGGTGGGATTGAGTCATGAGGAGGGGCTGGGACTCCTTTCACATGAATATAGCACGTTGAGATTGACCTGAAAGAGGTTTGAGAAATTCAGGTGTCCTTTCTCTCGTGTGGGATTTCTGACCAGGAAGCATATTTTTAATCCAACGGAATAACATTTATTGTCAAGGTGTAGAGCTGAATGAACACAGCAGGCCAAGCAGCATCATTGAAGCAGGAAAGCTGACGTTTCGGGCCGAGATCCTTCTTCAGAAAATTTTCTGAAGTAGGGTCTAGGACCAAAACGTCAGCTTTCCTGCTCCGATGATGCTGCTTGGCCTGCTGTGTTCATCCAGCTGTACACCTTGTTATCTCAGATTCTCCAGCATCTGCAGTTCCTACTATCTCTGAAACATTTATTGTCATATGTAATCAGGTGAGTACAGTGGAAAGTTTACAAGTTGCCACTTGTGGCACCATCTCAGGTACAAAGGTACCGAGGTACAACACGACCCAGCATCCGACCATTAATTGTTTTAGTCCTGCCCTTGAGGAGCACAGAGAAAGTGAATAGCAGATGTCTTTTCCCTCGGGCGGGGGATTTCAAGACTACGGGCATATTTTTAAGGTGACAGGGGAAAGATTGAGAAAAGGCATGAGAGGCAACTTTTTTTTAAGCAGAGTGTGGTTCTTGCGTGGAATAAACATCCAAAGGAAGTGGTGGATACAGGTACAGTTTACAACATTTAAAAGACGTTTGGATAATATGTAAATTAGAAATGTTCAGAGAGACATAGACAATGTGCAGGCAGACGGGACTACATTAGTTTTGGAACATGGTCAGCATGGACTAGTTGGACCAATGGGTCTGCTTCCATGCTGTCAGAGTCTATGACTCTGTGATTGAAACTAACAGAATACTGAGAGGACGGGATAGATGGACATGGAGATGTTTCAACTAGCAGGAGCGACTCGAACCTGAGGGCACTGTTCTCAGCAAAAGGATGACCGTTTCGAACGGAGATGAAAAAGAATTTCTTCAGCCAGAGAGTGGTGATTCTGTGGAACTCAGTGTCGTAGAAGGTTGTGGGGGCCAAGTAATTGAGTGTACCTGTGACACAGATAAATAGGTGCTTGATTGGTAAGGGGATCAACAGGAGAAGTTAGGAGGATGGGTGTGAGAAACATATCAGACACAATGAAATTGTGGAGCAGTCTTAGTGGGCCGAATAGCCTAATTCTGCTCCTCTGTCGTGTGCTCTTATGGTAATTATGGGTGACTTCAATCTGCGTATCGGTTGAACAAATAGAATCAGCAACAACACCATACAGGAGCAATTCCTGGGTTGTGTACTATATGGTTTTCTAGATCAACACATTGAGTACCCAAAGAAAGGACAGATCATCCTCATTGGTGTGTTGTGTAATGATCGGGGTGGGTTAGCTCAGTTGGCTGGACAGCTGGTTTGTAATGTAGAGTGACACCAGCAGCACGTGCTCACTTCCTGTACCAGCTAAGGTCATCATTGAGGTCCCACCATCTTAACCTTGCCCATTGATTGAGGCAAGGTAACCCTGAGGTTAAAGCACCATTAGTTGTCTCTCTAGAGAGAGAGAGAGAGATAACAGTCTGACGATCTTCTGTGACCACAGTAACTTTATTTCAAAATTTTAATTGTGTAATGGGAATGGATTAATTGGCAATCTAGCTGGGGAAAAGTGAAGACTTCTTCATGGCAGTACTCTTCGTGAAGATGGAGAGTGACAGAGACGATTCTGAGATTCGGGGCCAAAATCTAAAAAGAGGAAATTACAGTGTTATGAGGTGCCTGCAGGCTTCAGTGACTTGACGAACTTAAGCTTTAAGGGGGTTGACAAATATAGAGAGAGCACTTGGAAGGAACTGCAACTGTTGTTCATTCCGGTCTGGCACAAAATAAAATGGGAAAGACGACCCTGCCATAGATAACAAAGGATATTAGGGATAGTACCGGATCCAAGGAAGAGTCGTACAAATTGGCTCAGAAGAGCAGCAGACCTGAAGACTGGGAGCAGATCAGGTTTCAGCAAAAGAGGGCTAAGGAATTGGTTATTGAGGGGAAAATAAATTCTCAGGGTAAGCTTGTAGGAAACGTACAAACCAATTGTAAAAGCTCCAAAAGGGATATGAAGAGAGAGTAAAAAAAATGAAAAGAAGTCCCTTATGATCAGAAACAGGAGAAGTTATCATATGGAATAAAGCGATGGACAGACCAATTAACTACATATTTTGTTTCTGTCATCACTAATGATGACATAAATAATATCTCTAAAATGCTGGGGATCACATGAGAGGGAGGAAGCGAGGAAATCAGTATTAGCAGGGAAATAATATTGGGGAAATTGACGGGATGAAAAGCCAACAAATCCCAGCACCTCATAAAATACGCCCCAGCGTAGTTAGCAAAGCGGCAGGAGAGATAATGGATGCATTATGAAACGAGGGGCTTGAATCTAAATTGAGGAAATTAATGGTCATCTTTCATAATGCTGTAGACTCTGCAACAGTTCCCATGGATTGGAGGGGAGTTAATGTAAGCCCAATGTGTAAACAAGAAGCTAGAGAGAAAACATGGACTTATAGATTGGTTGGCCCAACACTGGAAAACAGTGACAGGATTAGACAAAGTCAGAGTCAGTCAGCTTGGATTGAGAAAAGGAAATGAGAAATGAGAACTGAGACCTGTTTGTCCTTGGACAGAAGTCGCTCAAATTAAGCATGCAGGTAGAGGCAGGAACTGAAGGCGGCAAATACTAGGTTGGCCTTTATAGCGCGAGGATTTGAGAACAGAAACAGGGATGACTTGCTGGAATTGTACAAGGTCTTAGTTGGACCACACCTGGAGCATTGTGTGCAGTTTTGGAATACTTACGTAACCAAGGATGGTCTGGCTATGGACGCTGTCCAATTAAGCTTTACCAGACTAATTCCTGGGATGGCAGGACCGACGTATTATGACAGAATAGATCAGATCTGATGAAATTCACTGGGGTTGAGAAGAACATGGGAAGATCGCACATAAACCAATACAATTCTAATAGGACTAACATGTTAAATACAGGAAGGAGGTTGATGAGGGAGTGCATAACCAGGGAATAACAATGTAAGGATATAGAGATTGCTGTTTAGGACTGAGATAATGGAAAATTCCTTTTCTGAGACTGGTGAGCTTGTGGAATGTTCTTTCACAGAAAGCAGTTAAAGCGAAAACATTAGATGTTTCCAAGAGGAACGTAGCTAGAGTTCTGAGACCTAAACATGGATTCTTCAAGGGCAGGTCGTGTCTCACAAACCTCATTGAGTTTTTTGAGAAGGTGACCAAGCATGTGGATGAGGGTAGGGCAGTTGAGGTGGTGTACATGGACTTCAGTAAAGCCTTTGATAAGGTTCCACATGGTAGGCTATTCGAGAAAATGCGGAAGCATGGGATTGAGGGAGATTTAGCAGTTTGGATGAGAAACTGGCTTTCTGAAAGAAGGCAAAGAGTGGTCGTTGTTGGAAAATATTCAGCCTGGAGTCCGGTTACTCGTGGTGTGCCACAAGGATCTGTTTTGGGACCACTGCTGTTTGTCATTTTTATCAATGACTTGGATGCAGACATAGGTGGATGGGTTAGTAAGTTTGCAGATGACACTAAAGTCGGTGGAGTGGTGGACAGTGTGGAAGAATGTTGCAGGTTGCAGGGAGAGTTGGATAAACTGCAGAATTGGGCTGAAAGGTGGCAAATGCAGTTCAATGCAGATAAATGTGAGGTGATGCACTTTGGGAAGAATAATAGGAAGGCAGAATACTGGGTCAATGGAAAGATTCTTCGTAGTATGGATGTGCAGAGGGATCTTGGTGTCCAGGTATATAGATCCCTGAAAGTTTCCACACAGGTTGATAGTGCTGTTGAGAAGGCATACTGTGTGAGGTTTCATTGGTAGAGGGATTGAGTTCCGGAGCCGTGATGTCATGCTGCAACTGTACAAAACGCTAGTGCGGCCTCACTTGGAATATTGCGTACAGTTCTGGTCGCCCCATTACTGGAAGGATGTGGAAGCATTGGAAAAGGTGCAGAGGAGATTTACCAGGATGCTGCCTGGTCTGGAGCGAAGGTTTTATGAGGAAAGGCTGAGGGACTTGGGTCTGTTCTAATTGGAGAGAAGAAGGCTAAGAGGGGATTTAATAGAGACCTACAAAATGATCAGAGGATTAGATAGGGTGGACAGTGAGAGACTTTTTCCTAGGATGATGACGTCGGCTAGTACGAGGGGGCATAGCTGCAAATTGAGGGGTGATAGATTTAAGACAGATGTCAGAGGCAGGTTCTTTACTCAGAGAGTGGTAAGGGCGTGGAATGCCCTGCCTGCCAATGTAGTTAGCTCAGCCACATTAGGGGCATTTAAACAGTCCTTGGATAAGCATATGGATGATGATGGGATAGTGCAGGGGGATGGGCTTAGATTAGTTCACAGGGCGGCGCAACATCGAGGGCCGAAGGGCCTGTTCTGTGCTGTGTTGTTCTTTGTTCTATGTTCTATGTTCTAAAGCGATCAAAGGATGTGGGTCTAAAATGGGAAAAGGCTACTGCTTGAAAGATCAGCCATGATCTGACTGAATAGGGGAGCAGGATCAAATGTCACAATGGCCTACTTCTGTTCCCATTTTCCATGTTTCTATTCTGTTCATGGTGGGATATTAAAACAAAATGACTGTAACTAATATAGATATCAGCACTACCTTATTACTACTGAATAAAAATGCTGAAACTCCTGACCAAACAGTAAGCTGGGCAGAGCTTCTCCACACGGACTGCAGCAGTTCAAAAAGGTCAAGGAGGAGCAGTGATTTTGAAAGCTTTTGGACTGGCTGCTCTGTCTCTCAATTTCTATCCAGTTATCAAATTGTTGAATAGTCTGAGGAATACAACATAGGAAATAAGATAATAATGAAGGAAGATGGTGAAACTGTCACATTCACTGCTGACTTTCAAATTCACGAAAATTTCACGTGTCCGTGGACAACTCATTATTCAAGGATTGCACAAAGGCTTGAATTGAATTGTTTGAAACTGTTTAATTGAACTGAAATTTTACATTAATTTTATTTTCTGTTTAATATATCCCTTCTGGGTGTCTGTGAATCGGTGAGAGTGTAGATTATAACCGAAGAAGGTTATGTTTAAATCACAGATATTGAAGAGATTGTCCAGTTGATTGTGTTTGTTTTGCCCAAGTTATTGTTTTTTCTTCTTTCTAGAAATTTGGTGTCCAAGATCGGTCATTCATAAAGTCTGGTCAGGAGCATTTGGGCAATTTTGAAGGTCTTTCAATATTTTAAATTTCACTGTTGTGAATCCAGTTATAGTGAGACTAATTTGTTTTGCTTTGCTATCCTGACGTCTTACAAGTTCTTGATTGTCAAAAGTAGCTCCAAAATAGAAACGATCTCCAGAGAAAACCAAACAATTCCTGACCATGGGAAGAGAAAGCTGGGAAATCAGCAGCATGCAACCAGAGATGGGTAGGAGCAGAAATTTCATTTAGACACAATTGGCAGAAATAACAACAAAATACAAAACAAGGTTCAAAGAAGTGTCCATACAGTTGAGAGCTGCAGGAACACAGCAGGTCAAGCAGCATCAGAGGAGCAAGAAAGTCGACATTTCGAGTCAGCAGCCATCATCAGAGTCCAGGCATTGAAATCAAGAGATAGTAATAACTGCTGATGCTGGAGTCAGAGATAACAGTGTGGAGCTGGACGAACACAGCAGGCTGAGCAGCATCAGAATGTTGACATTTTGTGTTGGCGCCCTTCTTCAGAAATGGGGGAGGGGTAAGGGAGCTCTGAAATTAAGAGAGAGGAGGTGGGGGTTTGGGGAAGGGAGGTGGGATGGTGAGAGGTGAGTGCAGGTAGGCTGTGGTGGGGATTGGTCAGTGAGGTGGGAGGAGCAGATATGTGGGAGGGAAGATGGACAGGTTGTATCAGGTCAAGGAGGTGGGGATGAGAGGGACGAGGCCGGGGGTGGGGAGATTTTGAAACTGGTAAAGTCCACATTGAGACCATTAGGTTGTCGGCTCCGAAGGCAGAATATGACGTGCTGCCCGTACAGATTCCGGGTGATGTCATTGTGAAACTGGTGGTGGCCCAGGGTGGACGTGTCGCCCAGGGAGTGGGAGGGGGTGTTGAAATGGTTCGCGACCGGAAGGTGTTGTCATTTGTCGCAAAGAGTGTAGATGCTCTCCAAAGTGGTCTCTGAGCCTCCGCTTGGTCTCAACAATGTAGGGGAGGCCACATCGGAAGCAGCGGATGCAATCGACCACATTGATGGATGAGCAGGTGAACCACATCTGATGTGAAAGGTTTGTTTGGTGCCTTGGATGGAAGTTAACGGGGAGGTAGAGGGACAGGTCGTGTTCCATTATAACATCATAAAAGTTGCATTATGACATGCTCGATGAACAGATTGGAAGGTTCCACTATGTGAAGGGTGCAATATTGATATAAATTAATTGCCATTGATTTAGACATATCACAGTTCCTTCATCATCAGTTGTTGAATAACTCATTACCTAACAGTCTTGTGGGACCTATTAAGGGAAGATAATTGCCAGCAGCAAGTGGTCAGGCAATGTTCAGCTGTAAAAACCTCATGAGACAGTCAATGGAAATAACAATAAAATACCTGAGACAGTTAACACAGATGATCGGATACATTGCAGATTAAAATGATAGAGTTGATCAGGGAGAGCAGAAGTGGAGAAGAACAATGTCGAGTGTTATAGAGCAACTTTTGACACAAGCCACATAATGAGAGGGTGACAAAATGAGTCGCATTAGTCCCAGAGTCAGATAACTGAGACGAGCATAAGAAGGTGAATTGTGTAGATTACTGGTGAAAAACATTGAAATTATTTCATTGTGTTCAACTTTAAAATCAAGTTCTGGAGTCTGCAGCTCAAAAGATATCAGAAGCATTGAGATCAGAGGAAATCCTTAGCTGAGGAAATAACTGGGAATCAGGGTAATGTTACTGGGTAATTGCTCGTGTGAGATAACATCAACTTGAACAGAAAGCATTTGAGTCTGCACAAACAGGTGATCTCGACAAAGGATGTGAGGGTCTGAGTAGAGATTTGAAAGGAGATGAATCAGAATGGCTCAAGAATTAGAAGGATATGAGTTGGAAGGTCAGGTTGGGGAAACTGAAGTTCTGCAAAGAGCAAAGGAGGTTGAGATAAAGTGTCGAGGTTTATAATAGGTTTAAATAAGGTAGACAAAGAGCTGCTGTTCCTCTTCACCAACAGTAAAACTGAGAGAGACACAGATTTAAGATACTCGGCAATAGTTACTGGGAGATATAAGGAAGGAATTTTGTAACTTTTGTCTTGCTCAATACTTAAATTGAAAGGCCAATAATATCCAGTGCTGAATGAATCATGAATAAAGTGGCACACTCAGATCTTGGTATGTTATGTGGCTTGAGTTTTCACTCTGTAAATCCTCTTCTAACATGCTGTAAAATAAGTTTACGAAAGCCATCTCAGTCAGTCCAGGACAGAATTTCAGATGAGACAAATATTTCTGTTATTTGGAATATGCTGTGTGCAAATCCTCCCTGCAAAAGCAGTTTCTGAACGCCATCCCTTTCAGTCCAGCAGAGACGTTCACAACATTGTTTCTCCTGTCCCAGGGTGACCGCTCATGCGCCCTGCTGCCGTTTGCCTCCTACAAAGATGGCGGCCGCTACCCGCGGCCTGCCGTTGAGAGGAAGCCTCGATTTGTCCCGTTCTGTGAAACGGGCGCAGATAGCTTCTTTATGCGGGGTCTGCCACATCCACGAAGTGTTTAGAAAGTCTCCCTGTCTAACCGCCCGGTCTATCGCCTCATTGTCACCTTTTGTGGAACCGAGGGAAAGAGGAACTGCTTCTCAGAATCGCTCCGACCGCGCATGCGCTCGACTGTGAGCCCGCCGTAACATACTGAGCCTGCGCAGTGATAAGCAATGCCGTGCATAGCGCTCGGAATTCTGGGTTCAGCGGCCACCATTGCAAAGATTGAATTTTTATTTGTCGTAATGTGTAGAAGCAATCTTTCTCGATACTTTCTTCCAAGGCAACTGACATATTTAATACAATTAATAATTAATAATAATTAATTAATAATTAATAATACAATGCCTTTTGCATCCCAGGGATAATAATATCACAAAGTCTGACACTGAGCCACACTGGTACTGGCACTGAGTCACCACACACATTCTAGGTCACGCGCAAGAGACAAAACTGGCAGTGGTTTGACCTGAGGGACACCATATTTCATGTCAGCAGAGAGGTTGAAAGGGGAGAGTCATTAGTGGAAACCTCAGGCGGTGTGGATTTAAATCTACATTGTTGGCATCGTGAGGAAAACTGGCAAATGGCTCTGAGAAAGAGTTTGGCTTTCATAACTGTGTTCAAAGGGAAAGACATAGATTTCACGTTGCATCAAAAAACATTCCCTGTCGTTTGTTGAAGGAAGTGTTTTTGTTCCACTGATGCCCTCAAGACATAAACTAACTATTCGGATGAGCACTTGAAACATCAGCGCAAACTAGGCTATGGGCCATGTGTTGGAAACTGGATTGAGAAGTGAGATGTTTGATGACTGGCATAGATATAATGGGCTGATGGGCCTCTCTCCATCGTGTTAAAATCTCACTGACTATCATTTTGCAAGTGAAACAAAAGGTCAAAATCAGTGTCAAGAAGAAAAGTTGCAAATATGGTGCACACCTTCCTTTTTGGGCTTCAGCATTGTAACTGCTGTGTTCTCGGTTTGATTCCCAAATAAGAATGAGGATTTTATTGTTCCTGTCCAAACTCTTAAAATGAACGTGAATTCCTCACATTAAAAGACATACAGCGGATATCTCGGTCAGAATCAGTGGAAGTTTTACCATCAAGGATGAAACCAAACAAGAGGAAGCACTGAAATCCATTAACTTCACGTACTCAGACACAGTGATACAAAAATACTTGGCCCTTATTAAAGCAGACAGGTTTCTTTAATATTTAACATGTGGACACAAAAAATTTCATTCTGGGCAGTCTTGCACCAGACTGCCTGATGTCAGAACAGGGGTCGCACATTTAAGACACATGAGGAAGCATTCATTCTCTCAGATGGTTGTGAATCGGTGGAATTCCTTACAGCAGAGGGATGTCAGATTTGGGTCATTAAGTGTATTCAGTGATGAGATTGACAGATTTTTAATCAGGAAAGGGATCAAGGGATATGGGGAAAGGCAAGAAAATGCAGTTCAGGATTATTACATCAGTCACAAGCTCATTAAATGGCAGAGCAGACTGAATGGGCTGAATGGTCTCTTTCTGCTCCGAACGTTTATGGTCTTAATATGAGACTGTAAAGCTGACTTTGCAAAATTTGCCAAGTTAACATGCGTCATCCCCTCGGGACACTGAACCGAGGTGAGATGTGCAAGGGGCAACCACACAAAGGAGAGTCATTGTGGGTGATTGATTCAGAATGATCTATGTACCAGCGTGAACAGTGAAACTCAGTCTTCAGAACCCACATTGGGCCTGGTTCCATTAGGCCTCCTGTCAGCTCTCGAAAACCACCATTGCCCTTCACTTTTCCTGTGTTCGCTCTTTTCTTGTTTTAAACTGATTGCACGTCAGAAAATTGCAGCTGACATTACTAATGTGGAACAGTAATATGCAATGAATCAATTTTGACTTGTCCATGACATAATTCTGCTTCTAAAGATTAGTCAGTGTTTTATATTTATTCCTGCAAATGTTAACCATTGAAGTCACTGAATCCTGATCACTAGACGACCAGAGCAGATCTCTGTTCATATCACCCTGGACACTGCCTGATTTGGCATTGTATTCTCCCATCCTTCTGCACATGATTCCCTCAGCTCTGTATGGGATTTGTTAAATTGTCTTGGTGTGTGACGCATGGGCTATCCAGTCATCTATTACGTTGCAGTTTGTCATGCGTGATTTTGTAGTTTGGTGATTCGCAAGGCAGTTTTGAGTTTGATTCTTTCTGGGGCCTGAGAGAATCTTCACCACCTGTTGGAACTAACCAAAGGTTGTGACAGGGAAAATATCATTGAGATGAATGCTTGAAACGTCATAGCACACAAGGCTCCAGGCTAAATGTTGGAAACTGGGATAATAGGTTCGATTTCTGGTGAGGGAATCAGGATTTATTGTTCCTGACAGTAACAAAATCAAACACAGAACAGTCTCTAACGGGAATCCTTTCGGTGTCTCAGGTCAGTTAATGTCCCCGAGAACATCAGAGTCAATGTCCTAGCCTCTTAAAGAAGGGAAAGCTTCCTCTGCTGCTCAGTTGGAAAATTCGCCTTTATTTTCCTCTGATTTCACTTCCAGAAGAATTTCTAAAGACTCACGAAGCTGAGACTGGTTTTAGTTTCGTTTTCTTTCCATTCCCGGGTCAGTTGGTGTGGGAAATTGACTGTGAATTTTGTGGGACTATTTCAGCTTCGCCTCCGATGACATTCATTGATGTGAGACATTGAAAGGAGTCTTGTTCCTGCAGATTAGAAATTCAAAGCTCATGGTGGTTTCAGGGCAATGAGGAAGATTAGTTTGGACGTGTAAAGAAATTGTGAATTACACTTGAGCAAAGTCGTCGAACCTGCAATCTCCTGATTGGTAGTCAGGCACATGATCCATTGCACCACTGGCCACATGTAAGTGGGATACTTACATGTGGCAGTGTGGTGATGCTGACAGGGAGATGAGCAGCAATGGTAACATTCACAAGGTGAACAACCAGCAAAGATAATCACTGTCACTGCTTCAGTTCAATGGTCCCTGCTTAGTGAAGCGGTGAATTGTCCTGACAAAGAAAACACATTTGTCCACAGGAGACTGCTTCAGTGTCTTCTCTTTTTTTCTGCTGGATGCATCATGAAATTCCTTTCCGCTGTTCCACAAGGACTTCTGCTGCTCCTTTTCTTCTATTCTCATCCCTTCATTCCCAGTTTGGTCAGAATAACAAGGTGAGCTGGATAAATTGCAGACTTAGCGAGGAATGTCATGGTAATGGCACAGTCAGAGTGAGCTGATCCCCCTCATTCTCCGTTGTCACCATTCATTCATTGTATACCAAACAGTAAAGACATCACTATAATCATTGAATTGTATTTTTTCCTGGCAGATTGAGAATTCTAAGGATTCACAATCTTTTGAGAGAAGAAACATTTTATTACTTCCGCCCTAAGTGACAGCCACATTATCCGGGATATGTGAGCCCAGTTCGAGACACTCCAGACAGAGGATAAAAGCCTCTCAGCAGCTCCACTCTTAAATTATCTCTGAATTTCAGACTTTACACAAAGCAGAAATGAGAAATGAGGGATTCTGATAGAAGGAGTATGTGAAATGGGATGAAGTGGATACACAGGGACAAAGAGAAACAAATCGAGATATATCTTGAGGTAGACACTGAAAGGACCAATTCTCCGTTCGACATGGCTGCGAACTGAGACAACGGAAAACGAAAAGGCAACCATTCAATCAGAGTCTGTCACCACGTCTGGGCAACAGAAGGAGCATTCGAGCCAATGAAATATCTTTAAGGCTGTAAAGTTGACAGTTGTCAGCTAATGAGAGAGCGTTATTTGATAAATATGTTGATTCAACAGGTAGAGCTGACAATTTCCTCTGGCATTGTAATATAGAAATTCATAACAAACCTTGCACTTACAAATAGTCAAATGGACCCGAAATGTTAACTCGATTTCTCTGCACCAGTGCTGTCAGACCTGCTGAGTTTCTCAACCTATTCCTGTTTTCGTGCTGGTTTTCCACAGTTCTTTATTTTATATTAATCTGAATAGCGTTTGGAATAAAATAGATTACCTTCCAGCTCCTGAAAAGAAAAAGCAGAAATGCTGTCATCATGATAAATTAGCAGATGACAACTCCCATTCCCTGACCAGGAATCGAACGCAGGCTACAACGGTGAAAGCGCCAAATCCTAGCCACTTGAACACCAGGGAAAGCAACAGACAAAGTCATATATTTTTTCAATGACACTGCCTTTGTGTAATTTGTGATCATTTTCACTGGAGATTTATTTCTCCGTTTCTGAGTTTTCACAGGGTGGAAGAAAACCATTCGGCCCATCGTGTCAGCGCAGGTCACCAAAACTCCACCTATTCCAGTTCCAGTTTCCAGCATTTGGCCCATAGCCTTGTGTGCTCTCATGTTTCAAGAGCAAATGTCAATCAGCTTGTCCCTGTAATCTCAAATGACGCAATGAATTGAACTGAAGGTTCAGATGGTAAAACTGTAAATACTCCTTGAAGGAACTCATCCTCATATTCACCCACAGGGGGAAGACACAGACACATTCCCAAGAGTGATAGAGCCCTCATGATTCTCTCCACTCCATTTGCTTTATGTCTGTTCTCCAACCCCACACACAAGTTCCTGCGACAAAAGGCAGCTTCAGGTGGATCACAAGTGATTTCTCCAGAAAATGAGAACCGTTACTGAGAGCTGGGATATGAAATGGAAATGAAGCTGAAGTAGTCCGACAAGCTGTTCACAATCAGCTGTCTATCTCGGGAACTCACTGCCCCAATCGGTGCAGCTTTTGGGAATATAACAGGACAGCGCCCGACAGACATCCCTCACTAAAGAGAACTGACAGAAGGTGTTACAACAGGGAATGGCCGGACCCCTCTGATAATTAAACTAAAAAACAAGCCCCAATATGTTATGACAGAAGTAGGGGTTCCCATCTAATAATTACCCTCTAAACACCCAGAGAATCTCGCCTTTCCCCTCATAATCTATTAAAAGAGCATGTAATAGAAAGAAAATCCTTGATCTCCATTTTACAAGTGACAAGAAACGATTTATTTATTAAACCCAACAATGAACAAATTAACAAAATTACTGACAAGCCGACAATTCACAGACTGCTAACTATTCCCTAAATGGTCTAAATTCTACTAGAATGCTGTTTAAATAAAAACGAGCCCCACTAATATTAACTCAATTAATAAGAAGCAATAAATTATAACTTCATCTTTCCCAATTTGCACAGACTGTCTTCTGGAATTTTCTGTCATCTCCGCTCTCTTCACAAACACCTTTCTTCCATTAATCCTTCAGTAAGGACTTTGAGCTGAAATGTTGTGGTACTTTTGATGAATTCTATGTGCTTTCTCTGGTAGCTGAATGGTGCTGACTCTGGCAGATGACAGTCGGCTCTCTGCGATTTTCCAAATGCCCTCGTCTTCGATACCCATTATGACATCATCACATTCTTATCATGTGATTGGTTTCAGGTTGTAAACACAATCAGATTTCAATCCAATTGGCTTCCTGTATCTAGGGGCTTCGTTTACATAAATTGGCCAAATTCAAACAAAGCGGATGTTTTGCCTGCCGCCTGCGAGGCTTTGATACATTTGTTTCACTTTTTGAGGCTCTCTGTCCTGGCAACTTCAGCTGCTGCTCACAGACAGATTTCTTTTTTAAATTTCTAAGTACAGTCAAAGCATAAATCCCAAAGGAACCACACATTTTAGCTTCCTGCCTTTCACTTCACAACTACTCTTCCCAAATTCATAACATAAAGCAAACTCTAAACACTTTCATGTCACATCTCTTACTGCTTCCGTCCCTGTCTCACCTCCAGCTCCCAGCTCAATGAGCTACTTGGTACAAACGCAGGCAGATCATGAAGCCAATCTTTACCTGGAAAGCAGGGCCAGGGAATGTAAGACAAGGCATCGAGAAACAATTAGTTTGTGCACGGCTGGGTAAAAAGACACCAGTATCGCATTTTCCTGATTCTACAAAATATTGATTCCGGGAATATGCAGTCCCAGTTATTCCCAATCTTAATGGATAACGTGCCTAACAGACAGGAGTGTATTTTGCAAGCGTTGTCCTGTCACTTCATAAACAGATCTCCAGAACTGAAGAAAGACCCTTCAGGTCTGCAGCAGTTTAACTCAAGATCCTGAATATTCTATTCTCATTTCGCAGCACTTCGTTCACAGCCTCAAGTGTACATCTGAACGTGTCTCAACTCCAACGTTGTTCCACTCCGACAGGCAGTGACTTGCATATTCTTACTATTGGCGATTTGGGTGAAATGCTTTGTCCCCACCCTTCCTGTGATTCCTGTAGCTAACAGGGAGGCAGGAAACAAACTACCTTCCAATTTGCCCTCAGTGCTCAACTGTAGTTGGTAGGGTTCAAAAATGCCCAGCACACCCCAAGGGGTTAGCAGACTCCATCTCCTTAACCACTTGGCAGCGACTGCAGCAGTGCACTACCCACTCACCTTTCCAGGTCTATCTCCCTGTGGAGCTCAGGAAGAGTGACTCATTACTGGATTTGTTTGAATCCAATCACTGTACAGATTTCGAAAGTGTGAAATTCAGTACATGCTGTTCCGGTTGTTTCGTCCCAACAGGTGGAATAGGATCATTTAAAAATAAAAACATAAATTGCCAGAAAAAAAGGGACTCTGGCAGCAGCTGTCGTCAGAGAATCAGGGTTAACGTTTCTGAACTGTTTTCTCCCACAGGTACTGCCAAAACTGTTGAGTTTATCCAGCAGTTTCCGTTTTGTTTCAGATTCCCAACATCCACAGCTGTTTCAGTTAGCCATTATAACAACATCGAAATGCTTTTGTTGTCGCTCACTGGATAAGATTTCCGTTTCGGGAGCATTTTCCTGACTGCATTAAAAACCCAGATCTGTATCACGAAAAACAGAACTGGTAGAAATATAACAGTAATTACTCCCACCTTTGAACCACCAACCTCACGTTTACAAGCTGCAAGCGCTGCCCAATTGCACCACGGAAGGTACCGAACAGCAGATTTGCACGATCGCTTAAAGCAGGCTCTTATTTAATTGCTCTGAACAAAAGAGCAATGAAGGAACCCCTTCAGGTAGCTATATGGAGGCTACTGCCTCTCCCACTGCAAGCATAGACTGTTCTTAGCCCCTTCCCAGTGCTCTCTTTCTTCCCATTGAGGTCAGAGTCTTCCGTAGGTCCTGATCAGATGACAGGTTCCAATTCCTGATGAACACGAGTGAATTAGTTGGTGGTTTAATGGTAAACAGCAGCTCTTATGGTCACTATTCCCCTGTGCCAGCCCCATAAATTACCAAATCGCTCACCTTGATTTCACAAGCTAACTTTCTTTTTATGTGTTATCTTATGCTCCTTTTCTTTTGTTTCCAGTCAATTCCGCATTGTTTTGGAATTTGAGGATGTGCAGTCAAGAGACAGTATCCGACAGAATTGCTTCATTTTAATGTAAGCTGAATATCATCAGAATTTGAATATGGAGGGTGGATGCTCCATTCACAGTGAAGAGAAACTGTGCACAAGTTCAGTCTGTGGCCGAGGCTTCAGGGGATCAACTGAATTTTTGAAACTGAAGCAATGTCACACTGACAAGAAACTGTGGATCCATGGGGACAGTGGGAGGAGTTTCACACTGAAAACGGGCTGTATTCTTGCTGTGAGAGTGGCAAGGAATTCATTCAGTCACCCCACCTGCTGACACAACAGTGGGTCCACGCTGGGTAGAGGCCATTCACCTGCTCCAGATGTGGGAAAGATTTCTTCTGGTCATCCAACCTGTTGAAACACCAACAGGTTCACTCTGAAGCGAGAGCCTTCAAATGTGCAGATTGTGCAAAGTGCTGTAAAAGCTCAAGTGGATTGATGTACCATCAACGTGTTCAAACCGAAGGGAGACCTTTCCTGAGCTGTCACTGTGGGGCTGGGTTCAGGACATCATCACTGTACATCAGCGATAACACACTTGAGAGAGGGCATTCACCTGCTCTATGTGTGGGAAAAACATAATCACTCAGTCATCTAGCTTGATAAAACGCCAGTGGGTTCACAAGTCACTTGAATAATTAGTAATTGGATTTTTCTTTTATTTGTTTCTGGGATCATGGCATCATGAGCTCAGGAATTTTTTGTCATTCGTTCTAACTGACCAGAGGATGATTAAGAATCAAGCTTGTTGGTGTGGTATGGATTCACATGTCAGTCGGACCAGGTCAGAATTAACAATGGTCCCCAGACCCAAATGGGACAAAGAGTTGATTTTCTGGTCTCTTACCCTGTTTCTGAAATGGTAATGAGTAAATTGTTACAGTTGATTTAAAAGTGTAAGACCAAGATGGATTTTATTCTGATTGAGCATGTCTTGCTGTTTTCACAGTTGTTATTGACGATCTCATGGCCCTCACACCATAACCTGTCCCAGAGACTGTTACAGAAAAGAGGGAATGGTCAACATCATCTGGTTACTCAAAGGATCACTGGACCCGAAAGTTTAACTCTACTTTCTCTCCATAGATGCTGCCAGGCCTGCTGAATTGTTCCAGCAATTTCTGTTTTTCTTTCTGATTTTCCGGCATCTGCAGGTTTTTAGGCTTTTCAATATACAACCTGTCTGTTTCAGAAGACCCTCATTGATGAGGTTGGTAGGTTTTGGAAATTGAAAGTTCGACCGTAGATCAGACGGTGATCTCATTGAATGACAGAACAGGCTTGAGGAGCTGAATATTCTACTCCCGTTCGTGTAAACGTTGTCCATCTGCAGCTTGTAGCAATATGTCCCCTCACTACTCACTTCACACCCGTGTCTATTACACACTTTCTGGCTGAACAAATCTCCTGTGTTTGAACTAAATTTGTCAATATTCAGTACTCTGTCTCTGGCTGCCCGGGTTTAACTCTTGTAAGAGATTGTTGTCTGTTGCTATATGAACAGTGACAACAGACAGATCCTGGAGTCACATCCCTTTGGGATACACAAAAAAAACCCGTTTGTTTTTTTTTTCTCTTCCTCTTTCATTCTGACTCTTTAATTTCTTAGTTTCTGTCTGCTCTCCTCTCAAACTCTTCAATAAAGCCATTTGGGCAGACCAGAGTCAGGGAATTAATGCAGGGAACTGGGAAGTGGGCAGAAGCGCAAAGAGAGGCCACATCAAAGAAATGTCCCATTCCAACAAAAAAGCTACTCCATGACCAGCAAGCGGTGAGGTGTCTGAGAGTGTGGGGGAGGCAGATTCAATCGTGAATTTGTGAAGACAAGTCAGTGACCTCTCCATCTGATTATTAACTCTGATAGATAGAAAGAAAGTTGCACATTTGGGCAGTGCCTTTGATGACCTCGGGGCAATGAAAAATGCTTCAGATTCAATGAACTGAAGCCTAATGAACTGCAGAAGCTGTATATCAGAAACAAAAACAGAAATTGCTGGAAAAACTCAGTAGGTCTGGCACCATCTGTGGAGAGAAATCAGAGTTAATGTTTTGGGTTGAGTCATTCTTCCTTAGAATTGATTCCCTTTTTTTCAGATTCAATGATTTCATTTCACAGGGACAAAACTTCCAATTTATCTCAGGTTAACTCTCAGCCTCCTCGTTTCTTGAGAAAAGGGTTTTAAGCTTTTCAATCTTTCCTGGCCATGACAGATCTCAGATTTCAGATTTGTGACGGAACCTTTGTTTTCCTGATCCTTGTGAGTGATGCCAGCAGCAGAAACAGTTGTATTTACAAATTTATTCCCTCTCCAGCGTGAGACGACCTATGTTACCTTGGGATGGACGATGATGTGAATATCCTCCCACGTACAGGTCAGTTAAAAGATTTCTCTCCAGTGTGACCTGATTGTGGACATTAGAATGGATGAAGACGTGAATCCCCTCCTACACACTTAGCAGATATCAGTCTCTCGCCAGTGTGAACTCGATTGTGTGACATTAGGCTGGACCATGAATTCTATCACTTCCCAGACACAGAGCAGATGAATCTTCCTTCCTCGTGAAGGCTTTGGTGTGACATTAGGCTGGATCTCCAAGTGAATTCCTTCCCACATGTGAAACAGCTGAAAGAGTTCTCCCCCATGTGAACAGGTCGATATTGAATTGGACCTTTACAGCTCCATAAGCTTTTCCCACAGTCAGAGCATTTAAAAGGTCTCTTGTGAGTGTGAACCCACTGGTGCGACATGAGGCTGGATGACTGACCAAATCCCTTCCCACACATTTAGCAGGTGAATGGTTTTTCCCTGGAGTGACTGCGACGATGAGCTTCCAGCTGGCCTGGGTATTTGTATTCCCTTGCACAATCCACACATTTCCACGGTTATTCCATGATGCTGATCTCCTGGCATCTCTCCAGATTGGATGATCCGTTGAATCCTTGACCATATACACAATGTGTGTACAGTTTCTCTGCTCTGTGGATTTTCTTTTCCAGAATATTAACTGGACGATGTTGAATAATTTCTGCAGTTAGTTCACTGGAATATACAGAATATGGTGTGTCAGTGTGCGAGCGTTGGCGCTTTACTGCTCACACTGATGTTTGAAATCTTTTCCCACAGAAATACCAGATAAGCATATTCCCTTCTAGTCCTGATGAATTGAATAACCCTGTTGGATCTTGACATTGTGTTTGATTTGACTCTCGCACCTTCAATGTCTTTCTTTCCATTACTCTGTGAAATATTTACAAATATCATCACTGTCTGTACACGGTAAAATCTCAGAACAAAGAAATTCAATTTCTGAGAGACATTTTTCCTTTATTGCACCCACCCCAAAACTTATGACCCGCACTACAAGATGTGAAAATCAGTACGAAAAGCAAAAGCAACATTCCTGAATAAGAGATAAAAGGTACTGCAGATGCTGGAGAATCCGAGATAACAAGCATGGGGCTGGATGAACACAGCAGGTCAACCAGCGTCATAGGAGCAGGAAAACTTGACGTTTTGGGCCTAAGCCCTTCATCAGAAAATCTGGTTGGGATTGGAGCGAAGGGAGTGGAGGGCTGCACGTTCTGCGGGGGAGAGGTTGGAGTGTTTGAGAGGGGTAGAGAGGTTGAGGCGATTGATGTCTCGACGGCAGTTGGAGATGAAGAGGTCTAGGGAGGGTAGGATGCCTTGGGGTGGTGTCCAGGAGGAGGGCTTGTGTTGGAGGCGGGAGAAGGGGTCAGTAGACGGAGGGTTAGATTCGCGGTTGGAGAAGTCAGCGTGGAGGCGGAGGCGGCGGAAAAACTGGGCTCAATATCCAAGCGTGAGCGGTATTCGTTGATATGTGGTTGGAGGGGGACAAAGGTGAGCCCTTTACTGAGGACTGATCGTTCGTCCTCAGTAAGGGGGAGGTCTGGTGGGATGGTGAAGACTCGGCAGGGCTCAGTGTTGCTGTCTCCTCTGGAGCTGCTGGCTGTCGAGGCAGTGGGTGGAGCGTTGTCGGCGTCGGCTGTGGGCGGAGTTACGTCTGCGTCGGCAGTGGGTGGAGTTGCGTTGGCGTCGGCGGTGGGCGAAGGTACGTCACAGGTAGGTGTTGTGTCGGCTTCGGCGGTGGGCGGAGCGGCGTCGGCGGTGGGTGGAGCGTCGTCGGCGGCGGCAGCAGCGATGACGGTAGTGCCTGTGGCGTTGGTTTCGGTCTTGGAGGCGGTGGTTTCAGCAGCGGCGGCGTTCGCTGTGCCGGAAGTGGGGTGCCCGGCGGTGGTGGATGTGACGTCATCAGTGGGTTCTGCGACGGTTGCCTCGTGGCCAATGGCGGCGGGTACATTGTGGGGGAGGTCCTGGGTCCGGCTGGGGATTTGGGGAGTGGGGGAAGCCCGTTTTGGGTGGTGGGCATCAGTAAGTTTACTGTACCTACGGTTTTTGGTGTCCAATAAAGCTGAGTAGAATTGTGAATTCAAGCTGTGGATCCTACGGAGAATAAAAAACAGAAGAGGTCCTTTGCAGGTCTGGGAGAGGGAGGCTCTGAGCTGGGGGAGTCTTGATTGTAGTGCCTGGAGATGCCGGTGCATTGCTGCAAGTGTGTGTTTCAAGAGTCGCAGGGAGAAGCGCTTCCGGAGGGTCTCAATGTTCTGAATGTAGACATTGTCACGGTTGGGGCCAAATTGGGAAGGCTTGAAAGTGGATTGTAGTCCATTGGGGATGATCTGGTTCCATAGGCAGGTACTAAGAAAGGTGATGTGGCTGTAGTACCTGGTTTGCTTCAGGATGTGGTCGAGCAGTTTCAAGGCCCACGAGGTGATGAGAGAGTTGCAGTGGGAGAGAGATTCTCTGAGGTTTGTCCGGAGGGAGGAGGGTAACTTCTTCAGGGACGGCATCCTTAGAAGAGGCTTCGCAGTGGGGTTAAAATTGTATCAGAGATAAAAGGTACTGCAGATGCTGGAGAATCCGAGATAACAAGCATGGGGCTGGATGAACACAGCAGGTCACGCAGCATCATCGGAGCAGGAAAACTTGACGTTTCGGGCCTAAACCCTTCATCAAAAAATTCCTGAATAAATCAGGTTGTTGTTTCCAGTGTCTCTGAGGCATTGTATACCCTGAGGCACAAACTTGTAATGGGAAGTACCCGGCCCAGTGGTGGACTCTACAGGTCCCATGTCCAGAGAGAGGTCACAAAAGATGTATGATACCCTTTGGAGTTAGTTGGAATTGCTGATGCCGGAGTCTGAGATAACAAGGTGTGGAGCTGGATGATCACAGCAGACCATGCAGCATCAGAGGAGCAGGAAGGCTGACTTTTAAGGTCTGGACCCTTCGTCAGAAATGGGGGAGGGGAAGGACGCTCTGAAATACATAGAGAGAGGTGGAGGCAATGATGGAAATTGGATAGAGGAGCGGATAGGTGGAGAGAAGTCGGACAAGTCAAGGAACCAGGGATGAAGCTCGTAAAGGTGAGTGTAGGTAGGGAGTTGGGATGGGTGTTGGTCAGTGAGGAGGGAGGTGTGGATAGGTGGGCGGGAAGACGGACAGGTCAAGGCGGCGGGGATGAAGCTAGTAGAGGTGGGTCAGAGACAGGGACGGGCAGGGAGATTGTAAGGGACAGGGACAGGGAGCGAGGGACAGGGACGGTCAGGGAGGGAGCCAGGGACAGGGAGCAGGGGACAGGGAGGGACAGGCAGGGACCAAGGGAGTGAGGGATGGGGAGGGAGCGAAGTACGAGAAGGGAGGGAGGGAGGAAGCAAGGGATGGGGAGAGAGTGAGTGAAGGAGCTTGGGACGGGGAGGGAGAGAGGGATGAGGAGGGAGTGATGGGGAGGGAGAGAGGGAGCAAGGGGTGCGTAGGGAGTGATGGAGGGATAGACAAGGAGGAGGGTGAAATGGGGAGGGAGGGAGGGAACAAGGGAAAGTAAGGGAGGGAAGGGGAGTGGGGAGGAGGGACGGGAGGAAGGGACAGTGAGCGAGCGAGGGATGGGAGTGAGAAACGGGGAGGGAGCAAGGGAGGGAGGGAGCGACAGGGACTGAGCAAGGGAGAGGGACCAAGGGACAGGGAGGGAGCAAGGAACAAGGAGGGAGCAAGGCAGCGAAGGACGGGGAGGGAGCGAGAGAGTGAGTGAGGGACAGAGTGATGAAGCGAGTAAGCAAAGATTGGAGCGAGGGAGCGAGGAACAGGGAGGGAGGGAGAAAGTGAATGACGGGAAGGTAGGAAGGGAGCAGCGGAGCGAGGGATGGGGAGGGAGTGAGCGAGGAAGCGAAGGAGGGACAAGGAGGCACCGAGGGTCGGAGCGAAAGAGGAAGCGAGGGAGGGGGACGGGGGAGAGACAGGGAGGAACAGGGAGGGAGCGAGGCAGCGAGGGATGGGGAGGGAACCACGTACAGGGATGGAGCGAGGGACCAGGAGGGACTGACGGGGAGGGAGCGAGGGAGTGAGGGATGTTGAGGGAATGAGGGAGGGACGGACGGGCAGGGACGGGGAGGGAAAGAGGGACGGTGATGGAGGAATGGGGAGTGAGGGAGCAAGGGACAGGGAGCGAGGGACGGAGAGCGAGGGACGGGGAAGAAGGGAGTGAGGTAGGAACAGGGAATACGGCGGGAGGGAGGGATGGAGTGAGGGATGGCAAGGGAGGGAGGGACGGGGAGGGTGCCAGGGATCAAGGGACAGGGATGGAGCGAGGAACAGGGACAGGGAGGGAGCGAGGGAAAGGGACAGGGGGAGAGACAGGGAAGGAGTGAGGCAGTGAGGATGGGGAGGGATTGAGGGACAAGGAGGGAGCCAGAGAGCGAGGGACGGGTAGTGAACGATGGGCAGGGAGCGAGGGAGCGAGGGATGAGAAGGGAGGGAGGGACGGAGAGGGAGCGAGGGTGGACGAGTGTGCGAGTGATGGCGAGGGATCGTAGGATGGGGAGGGACAGGGTGGGAGTGTGGGACGGGGATGGAGCAATGGGAAGGGAGCGATGGAGTGAGCGACAGGGAGAGAGGGAGAGAGAGAGAGCACGACAGGGAGTGAGAGGGAGAACAATGGGGCAGAGGCTGGGGTACAAGGGGACGGGGCCCATGGAGCCGGATACAGGGCTGGGAGCCAAGGGGACGGGGGCAGGGAGCCGAGGGTTACAGAGATAAGTGAGGGAGTTGAAGGGAGAGAGGAGGACAAGGAAGAGGGGGCAGAGAAAGAGAGAAAGCCGGTCAGAGATAGAGAGGTAGGGAAAAGGAAACAGAGGCAGAGTGAGAGGTGAGAGCGACAGGGGAGGAGAGAGACAAAGAGTACAGAGGGGTATGGGGAGAGAGATAGAGAGGGGGAGGGGGCCGGAGAGAGGGAAAAAGTGTGATAGGGGATTTGGGAGAGCTGGGATCAGAGGGAAAAATACAGAGTGGGAGATGGGGTTCACACATGCAGAGGGTGAGAGAAGTGAGTGCGGACATTCGAGGAGGGGAGAGAGGGACAGGACGCAGGGAGAGAGAGAGGGAGTGGTTTGGAAACAATGGGTGGAAGGAGAGAAGGAAGGAAATGGATAGAAGGATGGGGAACAGGGGGACACGTAGAAATGTGGGTCAGAGAGGGAGAGAGCGAGCGAGGAGGGCCGGGAGAGAGAAAGAGACAGAGATACCCCAGAGGTGAACACAAGGACAGAGTGACTGAAACCCAACTTCTGAGCTCAGTCCCGAAATCCTCCCATTCCCTTGGGGCCGAGTCTGTCTCTCTCCAGCTGAGCTTGTTCAACATAAAGAGAATTAACAATACAATTTGCTGTGCTGCTTGGCACTTTTTAATGAACGTAAATTACGTATTGAAGTTATGGATGCAGTCAGTGGAATGGTGCCTTTTCTCTCTGGCCTGTGAGTTGAGGGAAACATTGACATATTTCCGTGTAACCCCCTGTGGGATAAGGATGGACAACCCAGCACTACCCTCAGTCTGTTACCATAGCGACAGGCTTCTTCATTGCTGAAACATTGAACTGAAATGAGAAAATCCTGGATGGATTTATTAATGAGTGAATTTGATTGAATGATGAATTTGGGTAAAGGGATATTTCAGTACATTCTTCAGCTGCTGCCTGAACTTAGTCTGGGTCACGGCATAAATCGCGGTGTTTGTGCAGCAACTGAGGAGCTGCATCATGAAGTCAAATTCCTGCACAAACCGATGTAGATATACAGAGTTATACCCAAAATCGTACATTCGGCTCCATATAAAGTACACCATTAACGTTGACCATAACAGGATGGAATTGTCCGAGATCACAAACAGTAAAATGATGGATTTTTTTCAATTTCTCATTTCTGTGTCACACTGACCGTCCCCATTGTGTGAGCCCGGAGTCGCCTGCGGGCTCTGCTGGTCACTAAAATGTGTCTGACGGTGAAAATATTGAGCAGTAGAATCAGGAGAAATGGAAGAGTCGGGGTTAGGATGTGGTGGAGGAACTCGATTGTGATCCAGGCACAAGAGTCATAAACATCAATTGCAACCACACAAAACCAGGGGGCGTTCGCCAGCCAATACTCGTCTGTGAGCATAAAATACCAGAAAATATTCTTTAAACAGCTCAGCACAGTCACTGTTCCTCGAACCACAGCCGCCGTTTTCTCACTGCAATATTTACTTTTCAAGTTGTGGAAACAAATGGCCGCAAGTCGATCAAAGGTGAACGTGACGGTGAACCAAACAGCACAGTCGGTAGCTGCATAAAATAAGACAGCATGGATATTACACACGGGGATAGACTTCAGGAAATAAAACTGTTCGTGACATGCAGTGGGAATGTGTCTCAATATCTGGTCGAGGATAACGACCAGTAAATCCACCACTGCCATGGCCCCCAGGTAACGTCTGACACATGGAGACAATCCACAATCTTTATAAAGCAGGATGTAGATCGTCACTAAGTTAACTGTGAGGAAGGAAAACAAACAACTTATACATCACAGATAGTAGGAACTGCAGATGGTAGAGAATTTGAGATAACAAGGTGTCGCGCTGGATGAACAGAGCAAGCCAAGCAGCATCAGAAGAGCAGGAAGGCTGACGTTTCGGGCCTGGACCCTTCTTCAGAAATGGGGAGGGGGAAGGGGGTTCTGAAATAAATAGGGAGAGAGGGGCAGACGGATGGAAGATGGATAGAAGAGAAGATAGGTGGAGAGGAGACAGACCGTTCAAACAGGCGGGGTGGAGCCAGTAAAGGTGAGTTCCGTTGGGGAGGGAGGGAGGAGATAGGTCAGTCCAGGGACGACGGACAGGAAAAGGGGGCGCGATGAGGTTAGTAGGTAGGAGATGGGGGTGGGGCTTGAGGCGGGAGGAGGGGATAGCTGTGAGGAAAGACAGGTTAGGGAGGCGGGGACGAGCTGGGCTGGTTTTGGGATGCGGTAGGGGGAGGGGAGATTTTGAAGCTTGTGAAGTCCACATTGATACCATCATGCTGCAGGGTTCCCAAGAGGAATATGAGTTGCTGTTTCTTCAACCTTTGGGTAGCATCTTTGTGGCACTGCAGGAGGCATGTCGTCTGAGGAGTGGGAGGGGGAGTTGAAATATTTCGCGACTGGGAGGTGCAGTTGTTTCGTGCAAACCAAGCATAGGTGTTCTGCAAAGCGGTCCACTTGGTTTCCCCGATGTAGAGGAGGCCACAATGGGAACAGCGGATGCAGTATACCACATTAGCAGATGTGCCGGCGAACATTGGTTTGATTTGGAAAGTCTTCTTGGGGCCTAGGATGGGGGTGAGGGGGGAGGTGTAGGGGCAGGTGTGGCAGCTCCTGTGGTTGCAGGGAAAAGTGCCGGGTGTGGTGGGGCTGGAGGGGAGTGTGGAGCGGACAAGGGAGCAACGGAGAGAGTGGTCCCTCTGGAAAGCAGCAAGGGTGGGGAGAGAAAAATGTCTTTGGTGGTGGGTTCGTATTGCAGAAGGCGGAAGTGTCGGAGGATGATGCGTTGGATCCAAAGGTTGGTGGTGTGGTATGTGAGGACGAGGGGAATTCTGTTTTGGTTGTTCTTGTGGGGAGGGGGTGTGAGGGATGAGTTGCGGGAAATGCGGGAGACACGATCGAGGGCGTTCTCGAACACTGAGGGGGCGAATTTGCAGTCCTTGAAAAACGTGGAATTCTGAGATGTACGGGAGTGGAATGTCTCATCCTGGGAGCAGGTACAGTGAAGGTGAAGGAATTGGGAACAGGGGATGGCATTTTTGCAGAAAGGTGGGTGGGGGGAGGTGTATTCTAGGTAGCTGTGGGAGTCGGTGGGCTTGAAATGGATATTGGTTTCTAGGTGGTTGCCGAAGATGGAAACAGAAAGGTCCCGGAAGGAGTGAGAGGTATCGGAGATGGTCCAGGTGAACTTAAGGTTTGGGTGGAAGGCCTTGGTGAAGTGAATGAACTGTTTGAGCTCCTCGTGGGTGCACGAGGCGGCTCCGATACAGTCGTCAATGTAACGGAGGAAGAGGTGGGGATTAGGGACAGGGTAGGTACAGAAAAGGGATTGTTCCACATATCCGACAAAGAGGCAGGCATAGCCTGGGCCCATGCGGGTACCCATGGCCACCCCTTTTGTCTGTAGGAAGTGGGAGGAATTGAAGGAGAAGTCGTCAAGGGTGAGGACGACTTCGGCTAAATGGTTGAGGGTGTCAGTGGAGTGGGACTGGTCGGGCCTGTAGGACAGGAAGAAGCGGAGGGCCTTTAGGCCATCTGTTTGGGGAATGCAGGTGCATAGGGACTGGACGTCCATGGTAAAGATGAGGTGTTGGGGACCGGGGAATTGGACGTTCCGGAGGAGGTGGAGGGTGTGAGTGGTGTCACGGACATAGGTAGGGTGTTCCTGGACCAAGGGGGAGAAAATGGAGTCCAGGTAGGTGGAGATGAGTTCGGTGGGGCAGGAGCAGGCGAAGACATTGGGTCGACCAGGGCAGTCAGGTTTGTGGATTTTGGGAAGGAGATAGAAGCGGGCGGCGCAGGGTTGGGGAACGATGAGGTTGGAAGCTGTGGGTGGGAGGCCACCTGAGGTGATGACGTTGTGGACGGTTTGGGAGATGATGTTTTGGTGTTCGGGGTGGGGTCATGATGAAGGAGGCGGTAGGAGGAAGTGTCAGAGAGTTGGCGCGTGACGTCAGTGCGCCATACTACAACTGCACCTTCCTTGTCCGCGGCTTTTATGGTGAGGTTGGGATTGGAGCGGAGGGCTGCACGTTCTGCGAGGAGGAGTTTGGAGTGGGTGAGGGGGTGGAGAGGTTGAGGCGATTGATGTCATGATGGCAGTTGGAGGTGAAGAGTTCGAGGGAGAGTAGGAGGCTTTGGGTTGGTGTCCAGGAGGAGGTGAATTGGAGGCAGGAGAAGGGGTCAATAACGGCAGGGTTAGGCTCACGGTTGTAGAAGTACGTGTGGATGCAGAGGCGGCAGAAAAACTGCTCTATGTTCAAACATGACCTCCTTTACATCGGGGAAACCTCGCGGAGGCTTGGGCACCACTTTGCAGGACACCTACGCTTGGTTTGCACTAAACAACTGCACATCCCAGTCGCGAACCATTTTAACTTGCTTTAGACGGGTCAGTTTTTGACCAATGTGCGCAGGAGGGTTTCCTCACCCAGTATGTAAATAGGCCAACAAGAGGCGAGGCCACATTGGATTTGGTACTGGGTGATGAACAAGGCCAGGTGTTAGACTTTGAGGTAGGTGATCACTTTGGTGATAGTGACCACAATTCGGTCACGTTTACCTTAGCGATGGAAGGGGATAGGTATATACCGCAAGGCAAGAGTTATAGCTGTGGGAAAGCAATTATGAGGCGATTAGGCAAGACTTAGGATGCATAGGATGGGGAAGGAAACTGCAGGGGCTGGACACAATTGAAATGTGGAACTTGTTCAAAACACAGCTACTGAGCGTCCTTGATAAATATGTACCTGTCAGGCAGGGCGGTTGTGGTCGAGCGAGGGAACCGTGGTTTACTAAAGAAGTTGAATCTCTTGTCAAGAGGGAGAAGAAGGCTGATGTAAAGATGAGGCGTGAAGGCTCAGTTAGGGCGCTTGAGAGTTACAAGTTAGCCAGGAAGGACCTCAAGAGAGAGCTGAGAAGAACCAAGAGGGGATCGGAGAAGTCTTTGGCAGGTATGATCAAGGAAAACCCTAAAGCTTGATATAGGTATGTCAGGAATAAAAGAATGACTAGAGTAAGATTAGGGCCAGTCAAGGACACTAGTGGGAAGTTGTGCGTGGAGTCCGAAGAGATAGGAGAGGGGCTGAATGAATATTTTTCATCAGTATTCACCCATGAAAAAGATAATGTTGTTGAGGAGAATACTGAGATCCAGGCTATTAGACTAGTCGGGATTGAGGTTCATAAGAAGGAGGTGCTAGCAATTCTGAAAAGTGTGAAAATAGATAAATCCCCTGGGCCTGATGGGTTTTATCCGAGGATTCTCTGGGAAGTTAGGGAGGAGATTGCAGAGCCTTTCGCTTTGGTCTTTATGTCGTCATTGTCTACACGAATAGTGCCAGAAGACGAGGATAGCAAATGTTGTCCCCTTGTTCAAGAAGGGGAGTAGAGACAACACTATTAATTATTGACCAGTGAGCCCCTACTTCGGTTGTGAGTAAAGCGTTGGAGAGGATTATAATAGATAGGATTTATAATCATCTAGAAAGGAATAATTTGATTTGGGATCGTCGACACGGTTTTGTGAAGGGTAGGTCGTGCCTCCCAAGTCTTACTGAGTTCTTTGAGAAGGTGACTAAACAGGTGGATGAGGGTAAAGCAGTTGATATGGTGTATATGGATTTCAGTAAAGCGTTTGATAAGGTTCCCCACAGTAGGCTATTGCAGAACATACGGAGGCATGGGATTGAGGGTGATTTAGCGGTTTGGATCAGAAATTGGCTAGCTATAAGAAGACAGAGGGTGGTGGTTGATGGGAAATGTTCATCCTGGAGTTCAGTTACTAGTGGTGTACCACAAGGATCTGTTTTGGGGCCACTGCTGTTAGTCATATTTATAAATGACCGAGATGAGGGCGTAGAAGAATGGGTTAGTAAATTTGCGGATGACACTACAGTCAGTGGAGTTGTGGATAGTGCGAAAGAATGTTGCAGGTTACAGAGGGACATAGATAAGCTGCAGAGCTGGGCTGAGAGGTGGCAAATGGAGTTTAATGCGGAAAAGTGTGAGGTGATTCACTTTGGAAGGAGTAACAGGAATACAGAGTATTAGGCTAACTGTAAGATTCCAGGTAGTGTGGACGAGCAGAGCCATCTCGGTGTCCATGTACATAGATCCCTGAACGTTGTGACCCAGGTTGATAGGGTTGTTAAGAAGGCATGCGGTGTGTTAGGTTTTATTGTTCGAGGGACTGAGTTTCGGAGCCATGAGGTCATGTTGCAACTGTACAAATCTCTGGTGTGGCCGCACTTGGAGTATTGCATACTGTTCTGGTCGCCACATTATACGAAGGATGTGGAAGCATTGGAAAGGGTGCAGAGGAGATTTACCAGAATGTTACCCGGTATGGAAGGAAGGTCTTATGAGGAAAGGCTGAGAGACTTGAGGCTGTTTTCATTAGAGAGAAGAAGGTTAAGAGGTGACTTAATAGAGACAGACATGATGATCAGAGGATTAGATAGAGTGGACAGTGAGAGCCTTTTTCCTCGGATGGTGACGGCGAGCACGAGGGCACGTAGCTTTAAATTGAGAGGTGATATATATAGGACAGATGTCAAAGGTAGGTTCTTTATTCAGAGAGTAGTATGGGCGTCGAACGCCCTGCCTTCAACAGTAGTAGACTCACCAACTTTAAGGGCATTTAAATGGTCGTTGGATAAACAAATGGATGATAATGGAATAGTGTAGGAAGATGGGCTTCAGGTTGGTTTCACAGGTCGGCGCAACATCGAGGGCCGAAGGGCCTGTACTGCATTGTAATATTCTATGATCTATGTTGACTGCTTTAACTCCCCCTCCCATTCCGCAGATGACATGACCATCCTGGGCCTCCTGCAGTGCCACAATGATGCTACCCGAAGGTTGCAGGAACAGCAACTTCTATTCCGCTTGGGAACCCTGTAACCTAATGGTATCAATATGGACTTCACAAGCTTCAAAATCTCCCCTCACCCTATCGCATCCTAAAACCAGCCCTGCTCGTCCCCGCCTCCCAAACCTTAATTTCCTCCCACCTATCCCCGCCTCTCACCTCAAGCCCCACCCCCATTTCGTACCTACTAACCTAATCCCGCCCCCTAGACCTGTCCGTCCACCCTGGACTGACCTATCTCCTCACTACCTCCCCATCTACACTCACCTCTACTGGCTCCTTCCCCGCGTCTTTGACGACTCTGTCTCCTCTCCACCTATCTTCTCCTATATCCATCTTCTGTCCGCCTCCCCCTCTCTCCCTATTTATATCAGATCCCCCTTCTCCTCCCCCATTTCTGAAGAAGGGTCTCGGCCCGAAACGTCAGCCTTCCTGCTTCTCTGATGCTGCTTGGCCTGCTGTGTTCATCCAGCTCTACAACATGTTATCTCAGATTCTCCAGCATCTGCAGTTCCTGCTATCTCGAAACAATTTTCACCCCACTGCGAAGCCTCTTCTAAGGATGCCTACCCTAAAGAAGTTACCCTCCTCCCTCCGGGAAAACCTCAGGGAATCTCTCTCCCACTGCAACTGTCTCGTAATCTCTTCGGCCTTTGAACTGCTCGACCATGTCCTGAAGCAAACCAGATACTACAGCCACATCACCTTTCTCAGTCCCTGCCTACGGAACCAGATCATTCCCAATGGACTACAATCCAGGTTCAAGCCTTCCCAATTTGGCCCCAACCGTGACAATGTCTACATTCAGAACATTAAGACCCTTCAGAAGCGCTTCTCCGTGCGACTCCTGAAACACACACTTGCAGCAATGCGCTGGCATCTTCTGGCACTACAATCAAGTTTACCCCAATTCAGAGCCACCCTCTCCCAGACCTGCACAGGACCTCTCCTGTTTTTTATTCTTCGTAGGATTCACAACCTGAACTCACAATTCTACTCAGCTTTATTGGACACAACAAACCGTAAGTACAGTAAACTTACTGGTGCGTACCACATAATACGGGCTTCGTCCACCTCCCAAATCCCCAACCCTACACAGGACATTCCCCACAATGTGCCCGCCGCCATTGGCCATTTGGCCACTGTCGGAGCAACCACGGATGATGTCACATCCTCCGCCGCCAGATACACCACTTCCGGGACAGCGAAACTCCATCAACACCGCCTCCATCTCCGAGGCGAACACTGCAGACACTGAGGACGCACCTACCGTCACCGCTGCTGCTACCTCCTACCCCGCTCCGCCCACCGGCGACGCCGATGCAACTCCGCCCACCGCCAACGCCGACGTCGCTCCGCCCACCGCCTCCACAGCCAGCAACTCCAGAGGAGACAGCTGCACCCAGCCCTGCCGAGTCTTCACGGTACCCCCAGACCGCCCCCTTACTGAGGACGAATGGTCTGTCCTCAGTAAAGGTCTCATCTTTGTACTCCCACCCCACCCTCACATCAACGAACACCGGTCACGTTTGGACATAGAGCGGTTATTCCGCTGCTACCGCCTCCACTCTTACTTCTTCAACGGTGAGCTTAACCCTCCCTCTACTGACCCCTTCTCCCGCCTCCGACGCACCCCTCCTCCTGGACACCACACCAAGGCCTCCTACCCTCCCTCAACCTCTTCATCTCCAACTGCAGTCGTGACATCAATCGCCTCAACAGCAATCGGGTTCCCCTTATCCTCACCTACCATTCCACCAGCATCCACATCCAGAAGTTCATCAGATGCCATTTCCACCATCTTCAGCGAGATGCCACCACCAGAAACATATTCCCGTCCCCTCCCTTGTCTGCCTTCCGCAGGGACCATTACCTTAGGGGAACCCTGGTCCACATTTCCTGCACGCCCAACACCTCCCCACAGCCCTACGGCACCTTCCCCTGTAACCGGTGAAGGTGCAACACCTGCATATTTCCCTCCTCCCTTCCCAGTATCCAAGGACACAAACATACCTTCACCGACACTTCCAAGAGTCTGGTCTACTGCATTCGCTGCTCACAACGTGGTCTCCTTCACATTGGGGAAACGAAGTATAGACTTGGCAACCGCTTTGTAGAACATGTATGTTCCACTCGCAAAAAAGACCCTGAACTATCTTTTGCCTGCTATATTAACGCACCATCCTGCTCCATGGCCAACATCTCTGTCTCTGGCTTGCTGCAGTGCTCCAGCGAAGCCCAACGCATGCTGGAGGAACAACACCTCATTTTCTGCTTGAGGACCCTACAGCCCTCTGTTCTCAATATTGAGTTCAATAATTTTAGGGCCTAAACTCTCCCACGTCCCAGGCCCCACCCCGCACACCAGGCTTTGTTACCACACAGCCTGCCATTGCACACCCCATGCTGTTAGTCGCTAACAGTCCCTATTGACAACTATTCACCCTCCCAGCCTGATCGTTAGCAACTCCTTTGTCTGTCCAACTTCTTTCTCTCTCTTTGGGCCTTATGGTATCGTTTACTCTCTACCCCACCCACCTCGTTATTTTAGGCATATAAACTGAAATCTTCCCAGCCGCCATTAGTTCTGAGGAAGGGTCACTGGACCCGAATCATTAACTCTGTTTTTCCTTCACAGATGCTGCCAGACCTGCTGAGCTTTCGCAGCCGCTTTGTTTTTGCTCCTAGAATATAATTTGTTGCCTTGTGACATTTAATGGTTTTAGGAGGAGGGCAGTCACATGTTAGAGGCGGGAAATAGTGATCTGCAATACGATTTTTGCGGTTGTGCTTTGTTGTCGTATCTGGTGTTCATTAATGTTAATCGAGATTCAGCATCAGAGCATCAGAGGAGAAGGAAACCTGACATTTTGGGTCTGGGCCCTTCTTCAGAAATGGGGAGGGGAAGGGGATTCTGGAATCAATCGAGAGAGAAAGGTGAAGGCGGATTGAAGATGGATAAAGGAACAGATAGGTGGAGAGGAGACGGACAGGTAAAGGAGGGGGGAATGGAGCCAGTAAAGGTGAGGGTAGGTGGGGAGTTAGGGTGGAGTTGGACATTCAAGGGAAGACGGACAGATCAAGGAGACGGGGATGAGGCTGGTAGGTAGGCGGTGGGGGTGGGGGTTGAGGTGGGAGTAGTGGATAAGTAGGAGAAAGGACGGACAGGTTAGGGAGGCAGGGACGAGGTGGGCTGGTTTTGGGATGTAGTTGGGAACAGGGAGATTTTGAAGCTTCTGCAGTCCACATTGATTCCATTGGGCTGAAGGGTTCCCAAGCAAAATATGAGGTGTTGTTCCTGCAACCTTCGGGTGGCATCGTTGTGGCACTGGAGGAGGCCCAGGATGGACATGTTGTCCAAGGAGTGGGAGGGGGAGTTGAAGTGGTTCGCGACTGGGACGTGAAGTCGTTTGTCGCAAACTGAATGTAAGTGTTCCACAAAGGGGTCGCTAAGCCTCCAGTTGGTTTCCCCGATGTCGAGGAGGCCACATCAGGAACAGGGGATACCATCTACCACATTAGCAGATGTGCAGATTAACATTTGTTTGAAGTGGAAGGTTTCCCTGGGGCCTGGGAAGGGTGTGAAGGGGGAGTGTAGGGGCAGGTGTTGCACTTCCTGTGGTTGCAGGGAAAAGTGCTGAGGGTGGTGGGGCTACTGGGGAGTATGGACTGGACAAGGGAGTCACGGAGAGAGTGGTCCCTCCGGAAGGCAGATAAGGGTGGGGAGAGAAAAATGTCTTTGGTAGCGGGGTCAGATTGCAGGTGGTGGAAGTGCCAAAGGATGATACATTGGATCCGAAGGTTCGTTGTGTGTTACGTGAGGAGAAGGGGAATTCTATTTTTGTTGTTATTCCGGGGAGGGGGTGTGAGGGATAAGTTCTGGGAAACATGGGAGATCCGGTCGATGGGGTTTTCGACCACTGTGGAGGGGAAGTTGTAGCCCTTGAAAAATGAAGACATCTGAGATGTCCGGGAGTGGAATGCCTCATCTCAGGAGCAGATGTGGCGGAGGCGAAGAGATTGGGAATAGGGGATGGAATATTTGCAGGAAGGTGGTTGAGGTGAGGTGTATTTTATATAGTTGTGGGAGTCGGTGGGCTTGAAATGGATATCGGTTTCCAGGTGTTTTCCAGAGATGGAAACAGAGAGATCCATAAAGGAGAGAGAAGTATCAGAGATGGTCCAGGTCAACTTCAGGTTTGTGTGGAAGGCCTTGGTGAAGTGGATGATCTGTTCGAGCTCCTCGTAAGAGTACGAGTCAGCACCGATACAGTCATCGATATAACGGAGGAAGAGATGGGGTACGGGGCCTGTGCACCTTCGGAAGATGGATTGTTCCACATATCCGACAAAGAGGCAGTCATAGCTTGGGTCCATGCGGATACCCATGGCCACCCCCTTTGTCTGTAGGAAGTGAGGCGAATTGAAGGAGAAGTTGTCAAGGGTGAGGACGAGTTCAGCTAAGCGAAAAAGGGTGTCAGTGGAGGGGGACTGGTCGGGCCTGCGGGTCAGAAAGAAGCGGAGGGCCTTTAGGCCATCTGCATGGCGAACGCAAGTATATAGGGACTGGACGTCCATGGTGAAGATGAGGTGTTGGGGACGGAGAATCGGATGTTTTGGAGGAGGTGAAGGGCGTGGGTGGTGTCATGGACTTAGGTGGGGAGTTCCTGGACCAAGGGGGAGAAAATGGAGTCGACATAAGTGGAGATTAGTTCAGTGGGGCAGGAGCAGGCAGAGACAATGGGTCAACCAGGGCAGTCAGGTTTGTGGATTTTGGAAAGGATATAGAAACGGGCAGTGCGGGGTTGGGGAACAATGAGCTTGGAGGCTGTGGGTCACCTGAAGTGATGACATTTTGAATGGTCTGGGAGATGATGTTTCGGTTGTTGGGGGTGGGGTCATGATCAGGGGGGGCGGTAGGCGGAAGTGTCAGAGAGCTGTCCCTGGTCGTAGCAATGTAGAGGTCAGTGCGGCATACTGCAACTGCGCCTCTCTTGTCTGCGGTTTTTATAGTGAGGTTGGGGTTGGACACGAGGGATCGGACGGCTGCATGTTCTGTGGGGGAGAGGTTGGAGCGGGTGAGAGGGGTGGAGAGGTTGAGGCGATTGATGTCTCAACGGCAGTTGGAGATGACGAGGTCGAGGGAGGGTAGGACGCATTGTGGTGGTGTCCAGGAGGACGGGTTGCGTTGACGGTGAGAGAAGGGGTCAGCAGAGGGAGAGTTAAAGATAATAGCCATTTAAGCTGGAAATCATAGCCAAGCAATTAAAGATGCTAATAGTTTATCTCAATGGCACAGAACATGCGCTCAACATCCTCTAGTTGAGGCAAGTACCTTGCATTTGTTCAACCTGAAAAATCTTCTCTTCGTCATTCAGTAAAGTTAACCAGAATTTGATAAATCCAAACTCAGTTGAAAGCTGGTACGCAAAATGTGACGCAAAATCTGGGCATGACTTTGGTCTTGTGTAAAAGATAGAATGCCTCTGTGCCAGAGCTCTGGATTCGATTCCCATTACTGAACCTTTGGTAATGTCACTAGCTATGGACCAAAAGTTCTGGATTCAAGTCCTGCCAGTCGCAGAGGTGTGTCACAGCATGTCAGAACAGGTTGATGACCAAATATACAGGAGAGTAATGTTGCAGATTCAGGGGCCATCGCAGTGTGGTGGTCGTGTCTCCACCTTTGGGCCCAAAGATCTAGATTCAAATCCAGCAGTGGCGTTACATAATAGGTCTGTACAAGTTGGTTAAATTTTTTTCTCGAATTGTGACTTGATCGAGAAGGAAGCGGTATCAGTGTTGAATTTCAGAATTCAGGCCCGGGATAACAGAAAGCACAGTCATTCGTGTTGATTGGAGAAAAATGTGCACCTTATATATGTTTATAAAATCATGAAGGGCATGGACAGGGTGAATAGTCAGGGTCTTTTTCCCAGAGTATGGGGAGTCAAAAATTAGAAGGGACAGGGGAAAGATTTTTAAAAAATATATGAATGAACTGCCAGGAGAAGTGCTGGAGGCTTGTGAAAACACCATTTTAAAGATATCTGGATGGGTGTATAAATTGGAAGAGTTCAGAGGAATATAGGCCAAACGCTGGCACATGGGACTAGATTAATTTTGGATACCTGGTCAGCATAGACATGTTGGACCAAAGGATTTATTTCCATACTGTACATCTTTATGATTCATTCATCCAATTGATCAAGATCTCTTCATGATCTTGGATAACCTTCCCTGCCTACGGTTCAAATAATCTCAGTGTCGTCTGTAAACTTGCTACCCAAGTCTTCTATAATTTTCATCAAAATCATTTATTTCAATGACAAACAAATCTAAATCCAGCACTGATCCATGTGGATCACGGCTAATCACAGGCTTCCAGTCTGAAGAACAATCCTCCATGGCCACCCTGTCTCCTGCCATAAAGCAGAAACAAACACACACACACACACACACACAAAGACACAAAGACACACACACACAGTCATGTACTTAAGACAGAGATAGATGCGTTTTGATCAATAAACAGATCAAGGTTTATGGTGAAAAGGCAAGAGAATTGTTTTTAGAAACATGTCAAGCGTAATCGAAAAGCAGAGCAGCTTTGATGGACCAAATGGTTAATTCTGCTCCAACTTCTCATGCTGTCAGGCCTGAAGGTCTCGGGAATATTTTCCCAAGAGATCAGTGATGGCTGAGATTGAACAGAGTCGATCGGAATGTGGAGTAGGTTTGAGGGAATGAATGGCCGACATCCGCTCCTTTTAGTTGTGCTCTTTAAAGAGAAGGTGACTTGCTGTGAGGTGACCACACTTTAAGGAGTCTCCCAATTAAGATTGAGATAAGAATACATCTTTCTCTTTAATATTGTGCTGTCTAGAGTGTTCTCATCCCGAGGGAATAGTGAAGACTGGGCTAATGAAGATATCCAACGCAACTGGCCGTTAATAGACAAGAGACTCCATGATTGGGAATAAACAGGAAAGGGGTGTTCAGCCATAAACAGATCAGCCATGATCTTTCCAAAGTGAGCAGCAGGCACGAGGGTCTGAATGGCCAACTGCAGTTCTTATCCTGTGTGTTGTTCTCTCACTCCATGCCTCGAGGCTGTTACAGAGGAAAAGGAAGCCCCCATTCAAACAGTCATGGTTGTTACAATGAGATAGGAGATCATTCTTCCCCTCTCAGGGGTTACACAGGACTAGAATGAAGTACTCAGACATAAAGTCATAGAGTCATAGAGACATAGAGATATGCAGCATCCAAACAGACCCTTCGGTCCAACTCGTCCATGCCGTCCAGATATCCTAAATAAATCGAGTCCCATTTGCCAGCATTTGGTCCATACTTCTCTAAACCGTTCCGAAACATATACTCATCCTGATGCCTTTTAAATGTTGTAATCGTACCAGCCTCCACCTCTTCCTCTTGCAGTTCATTCCATAAACACACCACCCTCTGCATGAAAATGTTGCCACTAAAGTCCCTTTTAAATCTTTCCCCTCTCTCCTTAAAGCTTTGCCTTCTCGTTTTGGACTCCCCTACCCTGGGGGAAAGACCCTGATTGTTTAGACTTCTGTGCCCCTTATGACATTGCAAACGTCTGTAAGGTCATTCGTCAAAGGAATTTTTTTTTATTTTATTGTCTACGAATTGTGGCAATTTTTCAACACAGCACCCACAGCCAAAAATGAAATGAATCATTAAGATTATCTGAATTTGTGGTGTTTGTAAAGGGACAGAAGTAAACCAGGCTGTTAGGAAATCTTCCCTCTTCCTCAATACGTGTCCGTGGAAAATCGAGCACCTGACTGAGAGGGCAGACTAGATTTATTACTGATTCTGAAAGACAGCATGTTTGACCGTGCAGCATTTTACTCAAGTGTTACTGTATATTCTGTGCTTGTCTTTTAAAAGCTCAAGGATCAGAATCATTGACAGTACAACCTCTACCTGATGATCTGACTACAAATGGCCCTAATGGTGTGTTGCTGAGCTCAGAAACGCCTCGACAACCAATTATACACCACAGTAGAGGCCCTGCAACCTTTCTAGGCTGCTACACAGTGAGTCCAGGTTACATAACAGGAAATGCAGAGTTATTTATTTTCAGGTTGGAAAGCTGCAACTCGTGGAATTCCTCGGGGATCGTTGTGAGGTCATCAACAGTTTATAACCTAGATTAACGATTTGGACGAAGGTCTGATAAGATTGTAGCTCACTTTGCTGGTACACCAGTATAGTCATCCAATAAGATGTAAAGTGGAGGCAGAGCATGTACAATGGTGTATGGACAGGGGATGTTAGTGAACAAATTTTCGGCAATGCAAATAAAACAGTACAATGTGGGTTATGGGATGTTTGTGTTTTGGGGAAAGGATAAAACGGCAGTAAGTTATTTAACTGGACTGAGAATGCAGAGTTCGGTACTAAAGAGGGAGTTGTGTGTCCTGGTACATAAATCATATAAAGTTAGTCTGAAGATGTCGCAAGTGATTTGGAAAGTAAATGGAATGGTGCTGTTTCTTGCAAAGGGTGCCGGTATGATCTTAGGCAAGTTTTCCCACATATGTACAGGGCATTGCTGTGATTCCATCTGATGCACTCTCTGTAGTTATGACGCCCTAAACTGAAAAAAAAAAACACAATGGCCTTCGAAACTTTTAAAAGATGGTTCTCTATAAAATGTCCTGTGATGAAGGCATTATGTTTTTGGAGGATTAACAGGTTACGCCTGAGAACAAGAAATGCTCTTGACTGTATAAGATCTTGGGGAGAGTGTAAATGGTGAATACCTGGCGGATATTTCCTCTTGTACGGGAGAATAAAATTAGGGAAATAATTTTAAAAATAAGACTGGATCTGAGGAAGGATCACTTGACCGGAAACATTAATTCTATTTTCTCTTCATAGATGCTGCCAGGCTGCTGAGCTTTTCCAGTAATTTCTGTATTTCTTCAGGAATAAGACTCATTTATTTTAACACAGATATTGTGAAGATATTAAAAATGTTATTTTTAAATTATGCAGCCACATATAAACATATCTTTAAAACAAATGGGGCCATTTGTTGCTAAGGAAATGGTTCTATGTATGACAGCAGCAAAGATGCACCTACATAGAGCAGGGAATGTGATGGAAACATATAGTTCGTACAATGTTCAAGGAGACCTCACATGTTCCAATTTGGGGATCGGATAACATTATTGTGCGATTCAACTCAGAGAGGGGAAAAAAAACATAACCCGCCTAAAAAGCAACAGCCTATTGTTCCTTCTCTATTTCCTTGTTCCTCATCACATCAATGTATGAGACCTGAAAATGCGCAACTCATCTTTACCACACACGGAGAATTCATGACGAGGATTAATTGGAATCTCCCATTGCCTGAAACAAAGGGAATTCAGCCAAATCTAACGGTTCCAGGAAATAATCCCATTGCCAACAACTTGTGTGAGCAGAATATATTTTGAATCAGAATAACATTTGGGGCAATCACTCACATTTTTCCTTTTATCATGAGTTCAACTAACATGTGGACAAAGTTCTTTCAAATCAACTTTTCAGTTTTTCATCAAACATACGTGTGTGTGCACGCGGGTGCGTGTGTGGGCGGTGTGAGTGTGTGCGTGCGCGTGCGCGTGTATGTGTGTGCGGTGTGTGTGTGCGTGTGTGTGTGTGTGCGTGTTTATGTGTGTGCATGTGTGTGTGTGCGCGTGTGTGTGCGTGTATATGTGTGTGTGCATGTGTGTGTGTGTATGTGTGTGTGCGCTGTGTGCATGTGTGTGTGTGCGTGTATGTGTCTGTGCGGTGTGTGGGTGTATGTGTGTGTGTGCGCCCGCGCGCATGTATGTGTGTGTGCGGTATGTGTGTGTGCGCACGTGTGTGTGTTGTGCATGTGTGTGTGTGCGCGAGTGTGTGTGCGTGTGTGTGTGTGTGTGTGAACTGTGTGTCATTCTTCTTTCCATCATAGTTTGAGTAAATTTGTTTTGGTCATAAACGTGTCATTTTAGCAGATTAAAGAAAACTGCCTGATTCGTTCCTTACACTGACCCTGACCCAGTCTGAAACCTATATTATTGTCCACATCACCAACCTGGTTACAATTAAAATTTGTTGTGACCAATGGAAGATTGGGACTAGAAAAGGAAACAGTGACCCCACAAACCAGGGAACTATAGACCAGTGAGGCTGACATGAGTGGGTAAGTTGTTGGAGGGGATTCTGAGGGATAGGATTTACATGCATGTGGAAAGGCAAGCATTGATTAAGGATAGTAAACATGGCTTTGTGCAGTGTAAATCATGTCTCCCTAACTTGATTATTTTGAAGAGTTGATAAAGAAGATTGATGAAGGCAGTGTGGCAGATGTTTTCTATATGGGCTTCAGGAAGGTGTTCGATAAGACTCTGAATGGTAGACAGGTTAGTAATGGTAGTTCACATGGGATCCAGGGGGAGCTAGCCAATTGAATTCAAAATTGGCTTAAAGGCAGAGGATTGTTTATCAGACTGGAGGCCTGTGACCAGCTGTGTACCGCAAGTATCTGTGCTGATTTCACTCCTTTTCATCATTAATATAAAGGATTTGGATGTGAATGTCAGATGCATGGTTAGTAAGTTTACAGATGATATTAAAAAGTGGTGCAGTGGACAGTGGTGAAAATTATCTCAGAGTGCAATGGGACATTGATCATATGGGCCAATGGGCCAAGGAGTGGCTGATGGAGTTTAATTTAGATAGATGAGAAGTTTTGCAGTTGGAAAGGCAAAGCAGGGCAGGACTTATACAGTTAATGCTAGGGTCCTGGGGAGTGTTGCCAAATAAAGAGACCTTGGGTGCACGCACACAGTTCCTTGAAAGTGGAGTAGCAGGTAGACAGGATAGGGAAGGATACATTTGTCACGATTGCCTTAATCAGTCAGAGCATTGACTATAGGAGTTGGGATGGCATGTTACTCCTGTACAGGACATTGATGAGGTCACTTTAAGGATACTGCGCACATTTTGGTTGACTCTGCTAAAGGAAGGAAGTTGTTAACTTTGAGACGGTGCAGAAAAAAGATTTACAAGGATGTTCCTGGCCTGGATAGTTTGAACTGTAGGGAAAGGCTGAACAGTTTGAAGTGTTTTCCCCTGGAGTGTCAGAGGTTGAGGGGTGACATGACAGAGGTTTGTAGAATCATAAGGGGCATGAATAGTCTGAACGGCCAACATCCATTTCCCAGGAGAGGGGAGGCCAAAAGTAAAGTGCTAAGTTTGAAGGTGAGAGGGAAATGACTTAGATGGGAGCTTAGGGCAACGTTTGCACGCAGAGAGTGGTGTGTGAACAAAAAAAGTGCTGTCAGAAGTGGTGAAGATGTGTGCAATTACACCGTTGAAAAGTATCTTGATTGATACATGAATAGGAAAGGTTTAGAGAGATATGGACCAAATATTGGCCAATGGAAATAGATCAGATTACATATCGAGTCAGCGTGGACAGTTGGACTAACTGGTCTGTTTCTGTGCTGTGTGACGTTCTGATTCTATAAGATGGATGAGAAGGAATTCTGAAAGGGCATTTGGAGTGGGAATTATTTTCCACGGAAGTATGTGGTGCCTTTCTGTTGAAATTTATTCAGAGCTAAGGTAATGAAATAGTTGACAGATGTTAAGCAAAACACAATTTATTTAAACACTGTCGTTAAAATACAACCAAAGAAAGAGGAATTTAGAATAACCTAACACTGCTGGAAAACCTAACAACGTAATAGTCACAGCAACTATTACTAATTAACTGTTCCGATTTGGTAACAGCCCATAAACACACACATTGGCAAGAAATAAAATTCAGACACAGGTTCTCACATGCAGTTCTCCAATTCAGGCGGAGAAAAACATCATACACAGAAATTTCAGCAGCTAGGAGACATTCACCGAAGCTTCCAACTGTGTTGAGAACCCAATAGGTTCTGATGCAACTGAAAAGAAAAACTCAGAAATTCTAATCTGACAGAGCCAGTCACACTCATTCAGGCTGCATTAAAAAAAAAAAAAACGAGGCCTCTCAAGCTGTTTATTCAAGTGGTCTGAACGAGACAGCATTTAGCCATTCATTCAATCTCTGTCTTAAAAGAAACCAGGACGAAGTAACATCTTACAGTTGCAGCATTATTACACTAGTTTGCACATCGAGCTGTTACACAGGAACACAGGATGGCTCAATTAGGCACTTGGCCATGCTGTACAGCCCCTTGAGTCACTTACATATGAGCAGGAGGAAGCCATTGAACCCGTACAGTCACTTACATGGAACAGAGTGAGGTAACTGATGCTCCAACATGTCAAGCAAATGGAGCAGAGCCTGCACAGATAGTCTGCTTCATTCTGCTCATCGTGCCTCTATTGCTCGTGGTACACTTGCGGTACTTTAATGCAGTTTTATAACAGTGAGGCTGGAAGCCTAATGTTTTGTGCAAAATCTCAAGGTGGCATACTCCGAGAAGATAGACTTGTGTTCTCTATGGAGATCCGAACCTGGATGGAATGGCTAACCATTTCAGAAGGAGGATATTAGGGTATTATGGCTGATGTCAGCATTGTGAACAACATGAAATTCAGTGTAGGGTTACACGATAATGTGGGGAGAGTTCATTCAGAGTCAGCTCTTCTCTCTCAATCGCTGTGGGGCTCTATGTCATTTTACATGTAAAATCCACATGTATTTACATGGGT
Organism: Ginglymostoma cirratum; assembly: GCA_024137785.1. Taxonomy (NCBI): domain Eukaryota; kingdom Metazoa; phylum Chordata; class Chondrichthyes; order Orectolobiformes; family Ginglymostomatidae; genus Ginglymostoma; species Ginglymostoma cirratum. Next base: position 4,818,807 of record JAHRHZ010000102.1, read on the forward strand.
AATGTATGGAATTTCTCACCCTATCAATGTCTTTTTTGGACATAAATATTCACCACCAACATTCAACTTTTAATGCAATTATCTCTTATTCTCTCAGCGCTACAGATTAAACACTCATATTCTTCACTCTCTCCTCATGGTACCATCATCTCAGGGATTAGACTGGTGATACTCGTTTGTACCGTGACTGTGGCAAGATCTTTCCTTTAAAAAGAGATCAAATCTGTCCACAATGCCCCTAAATACTCTCTCATCAAGGCTCTAGAAGTGCAGAAAGATGGTTTTATTTATGTACTTGAATCATCTTACAATGAAGGACAACATACCATTTACTTCCCTCATTATTGATACCCCTGTATGTGGTATTTATGGCGACCAATGACCAAGGACCTGCAGGTCCTTTTGGACAACAACACCTCCCAAACTCACACCATTTAATCATTACAAAATGAGATGTATGCTATTGCTGGCCACATCCAAATGTTTGTTTGTCTTTCAAATTACTGTGGTCCAAACAATGATACATGTGCTACCCCAGAAGTAACAGCATTTAGTCTGGAAAAGGGCTTGACTCTCTGTATTGTCTCAACTAAACAATTGTCAATCCAGGTAATATATTTCCGCTTACCTCTGGACTCCATCTTTACTCACTCACCTGTGTGCAACCATGTCAAATGTATTCTGTAAAGTCAAATACACCACTCCCACTGGTTCTCATTCTTCAACTATTACGTATATTACTCAGTCATGCATGCACTGGACAAAAGACCACAACACACAGGAATTGCCAAAACAAATTGGAAAGTACATCTCCTTCTGTCGATAATCTAGTTTTCTCTATTTTTGCATCTCATCATCCATATTCTCTCTCTCTTTCTCTCTCTCTCATACATACATTACATATATTGAGTTAATAATTACTCCAATCTTTCTCCATGTCTTGTCTCTCAAACCTCCCTCTTTCAGTTGAAATGTATTGCTCACATTTAGATGTGACACGATTACAATTGAGTAATGAAACTAAAAACATCATGAGGGAGGAACTGGCCAGAGTTAATAGGACTAGAATATTAACAGAGAAGATGGTGAAGCAGCAATGGAAGACATTTCTGGGGATAATTTGGACTCACATCTGAAATTTACGTACGCTTTACTTAACACAAACTCCACAGGTTTGCCAAAGATGAATTCCTTTTCCCGAAACTAAGCTTACTCTGCCAAGTCATATCATGATTCCTGAAGTGTCTAGTTTTCACAGTCCTCATAAAAGATTCCATTATTTTCCTCATAACTGACATCAAGTTGTCCAACTTTAATTTTATTTTGTTTTCCCTCCCACTCCAGCTTTTATTTGGGTCATAACAGCTATTTTCCATTGTGTAGGAACCAGAAATTACAGAATCTAAAGAATTTTGAATAGTAATCAATAATTCTTTCCAGCAATTATAAGTTTTAAATGACATTTGGATAAGTACATGAACAGGAAACTGTTGGAGAGATATGGGCTAAGCCCAGGCAGGTGGGACGAGGATAGTTTAGGATTATATTTGACATGGGCTAGTTGGACTAAAGAGCTGTATGACCCTGTAACTCTTTCACTAGCTCTATTACCACCTCAACGTATACTCTAGGACATACAAGAGTAACGTACCAAACTTCAGTTCAATTGGTTTTTAGTAATTCCTCTTTATTAATTCTAATCTCCCACAGTTACTCATTTTCACAGTCACTCTGTCCTGTAGAAGTTTTGGAAGATTTTCTGTATCTTCTTCTGTGGAGACAGAAGTAATGTATTCCACTTATCCCCATATCACTGTGGGTTAGGTGAAGAGAGATGGCCTCTGTCACCAAGTGAATACTTTGGAGCACTGCACTTAGGAGTTGATGGACATGGCATCCACTCCGGCTCAGAGAGTTCTAGAATCTAAACCGTTCAATGAAACTGTCATTTGATGGCCATCGAACGCTTATGTTGAAAGCAGTGAGACAAAGCTGTGACCACCTCATTTTAGAATCAAACTGGCTTCACATTTTATAACTGGCATAGGTCCATGTAGAGATAAGAATAAGTATACAATCAAAATTTCAGTAACTGCAAGTGTGGCCAAGAGAGAACTGCAACTGGAAAGAAGATTATAGTTTATTCAGAAACAGCACTGAGGCAGGAGTGAAAACTGGGAATATTATTGGTGATAAAGGGAATATTGTGATATAAATCAGCTCAGGACAAAATGGGCCAATGGTAGTTATGAACACTTTTATTCCTCCTCAGATGTTTGTAAGTGAAAGTGAGAAAAGCCATGGAATAAGAATTGAGTTTGTAATTGAAAGTGAATACAATAGTTTCCTTCTTTGACAAATACAGAACATAGAAATGGAGATGCTGTTCACAAAGTTTGACAGAATTAATAAATGGACAGAGAAAGAGAGACTTACCGGGAACACCAACAAAAGCGAGGATGGGATAGTAACCAGCTTGAATAATCATCAGTACACATTCTATCCGCGATGTTAATGGTATCTGACCGAAACAAATCAGGTAAAAACCATAGGATAAACCCCTGTCCATTGTTGGAACATTCCAATCTATTACTTTCGGATTCTGGTACATTGTCGTAACATTCCCACCTATGGTTCTGAGATTCTGATCCGTTATTGGAACATTCCAGTCCATTGTTCTAACATTCTGATTCACAACTGGAACATCCCAATTGTGGCTAGGATGACACAGCCACTGATACTACGGGATAACGTTTTGGAAGAAACCCTTTATTAATAGACGAGGGAAACCGTCCAGTAACAAAGTTAGTGTCCATGGTAACTGACATTAATTCGAGTCACGGAACAAACAGCTCCAGTTAAACCCTTTCACGACAACAATTTTAATGTAACAACAATACCTGCTCTGGGTGGGATGCTGACATCGCCTGTTATTGGTCTTAGTGCCCATCTTCAATTACTCTAACAGTGTTAGAGATCGAGGAGAAAGGTGATGCTTTCTCTGCACAGGCTCGATGATTCTGCTGCGTTATCCACATACGATGCCATATGTGACCGTTTTCCTAAAAGCCAATCGAGATGTTGTTACTGCACTGAAGTCTCCTCCACCACAACAACTGCCAATCTAAAAACTGTCTCTGGCCACAACTGCCTGGAGAAAGACAGGAAATGTGGATTTCGCTTAACTTTCCTCTCACTGCCCTAATAAGGCAACATTTTTTCTTTAACACAATACTTTCAGTAATTTGCTTCTAAAGTTACAAATATTTTTTTTTGCAGTTTAAACAACTTTACTTTACCTATGTTTTGGCCTTCCCCCAAAAGTAAACATGACATTTCCAATTGCTTTGATTATTGGAACTAAAGGTTCGGAGGCAATATCTATTTGATTGATTAAGGAACAGTAAGGAAGAGGAGACAGTGTCTGTGCAGACTGGACAGGAATAAAGTGATATCGCCCAGTAGCCAATATCTTCTTCATAGACGGAATGAAACAAAATTCAGAGAAACAAACAGAATAAATTTGGCTGAAGGAATGGTGAGTGACAATGTAAACAAAACACGATAGTTTGAAATTGAACGGAGGAGAAATGATTTTATATACACGGTTTAATCAATGTGTGTTTGCAGATAGATAAGATTGTTCAAATAGACGCAAGACATTCAGAGTTATTAATGGAGACATGGTTAACACAATATAATGCAGACGATGTGAGCTTGTCTGGTTTGTGTCTTGTTAATTTTGCACTCAATAGAGAGAACCCATCTCACTATTCACACCTTTATTTATTCCCATTGTACATCTGCTTCTCTTTCACCACAATTAAAAGCCTGTTTGTATTTTGCACTGCACACCCACACCCTCTGTTTTCTGTCACCCCTGCTCCACCTCTGTCATGGTCTTAAAAAGATCAATTTCGAACCCATTTCAGTTCTGATGAAGGGTTTCGCCAGACTTGAAACCTTAACTTTGTTTCTCTGTCTCCACAGATGCTCTAGGCCAGCTGAGTTTCTCCAGAAATGAACCAGCACTAACTGAATTTTCGACAAAACAAAGAACCGTGGATGTTGGAAATCTGAAACAAGAAGAAAAATTGCTGGAGAAACTGAGAGCTTTGAAAGGGCATCACTGGATCCAACAGCTTAACTTTGCTTACACTCTACGGATGCTGCCATATCGACTTAGTTTCTTCAGCAATTTGTGTTTTCGAATAAATTCCAAATATATGTGTTAAAGTTGCTCAAACGCCCTGTCCAACATGGATCACCATACACTGAGAAGTGAATGACAGTGCAAGGTACACAAATGCATTGGTTCCAATCTACATAACACTGGAATCATTGAAACTACAGAGCTCTAAATCCTGGTCAGGAAGAGAAACATTCACTTTAAAAACCTTCCTACAGTGTGGAAACAAGTCCACCAGCCTAACAAGTCCACACCGACCCTCAGAGCATCCCATCCAGACCCATCCCCCTACTACCCACCTAATCTACACATTCCGCAACACGATGGACAATTTAGCATGGGCAATTCACCTAGCCTACACCTCTTTTGTCTGTGGGAGGAAACCGGACCACCTGGAAGAAACCCACGCAGTCATGGGGAGAATATGCAAACTCCACACACACAGTCACCCAAGGGTGGAATCAAACCTACATCCCAGGTGCTGTGAAGCAGCAGTGCTAACCACTGAGCCACTCAAAGCTGCTCCTAATGGAAGGGAAAATGTTCAGATGAATATGTTGAAGGGTTTTGAGGAATATGACAAATTGGAGGCGCGACACCATGGAAAGACCGTCAGAAGAATGAGAATATTAAAATGGAAGTGCTACCACATCGGAAAACTGAGTAGGTCACTGCGTACAAGGGCGATGGGGACTCAGTCAGAACTGGGGGACATTACATTGCACTTATTGCAACTCAAAACTGGGCATTCATGTGGTGATGTAAACCACAGCAGCAGCAGCAGAAGCAGAATCGTACTCCACCAGAATCTGTGACTTTGTGTCCCGAATAATCTCTCACTCTATGATTACCATGAAGCTGATCAATGGTTCAGTGACAAGTGCAGGTGAACATGCTGGGGTCGGAATTATATGCACCTAAAACTGATGGCAACCCGTTATAGCAACCGCATTCGACTGCTTGCATTACAAACAGTATAACTAACGCATAACAGACAATGCGAAATGATTACAAGACCAACAGACCAACTATTCTGCTACAACCTGTCATGAATGGTGATGGGGGCAGTAGGAACTGCCGATGCTGGAGTCTGAGATAACAAGGTGCGGAGTTGGATGAACACAGCAGGCCAGGCAGCATCAGAGGAGCAGGAAAGCTGATGTTTCGGGTCTGGACCCTTCTTCAGAAAAAGGTGAGGGGACGAGAGCTCTGAAATAAATAGAGAGGGGGGAGGAGGTGATAAAAGGTAGATAGTGGAGCAGATTGTGGAGAGAGGGCGGACAGGTCAAGGAGGCAGGGATGAAGCCAGTAAAGGTGAGAGTAGGTAGGGTGGTGTGACAAAGATTGGTCAGTGAGGAGGGAGGGACGGGTAGGTGGGAGGGAACACGGACAGGTTGAGGAGGCAGGGATGAGGCTAGTAGAGGTGAGGTAAGTGTCGGGAGGAATTGGGGGTGGGGGTTGGTCAGTGAGGCGGGAGCGTGGGTGCTCCACAAAGAAGTCTCTATGCATCCTTTTGGTTTTACCGATGTAGAGGAGACCACATCGGGAATAGCGGATACAATAGACCACATTAGCGGATGTACAGGTGAAAATCTGTTTAATGTGGAAGGTTTTCTTGGGGCCTGGGATGGAGGTGATGGGGGAGGTGTAAGGGCTAGTGTGGCACTTCCTGCGGTTGCGGGGAAAGGTGCCAGGGGTGGTGCGGCTAGAGTGGGAATGTGGAGCGGAGGAGGTAATCGTGGAGAGCGCGGTGCCTCCGGAAGGCAGACAAGGATGGGGAGGGAAATATATCATTGGCAGTGGCGTCAGATTGCAGGTGGCGGAAGTGGTGAAGAATGATGCATTGGGTCCGGAGATTGATGGGGTGATACATGAGGACAAGGGGAATTCTGTCTTTGTTTTCATTGCAAGGAGGCTGTGTGAGGGCTGAGGTGCGGGAAAAGCCAGAGGTGCGGTCGAGGTCATTTTCGACCATTGTGGGGGTGAAATTGCAGTCCTTGAAAACTGAAGACATCTGGGATGTCCGGGAGTGGAACACCTCATCTTGGTAGCAGATGCGGCTGATGTGAAGGAATTGGGAATAGGGGGTAGCATTCTTGCAGGAAGCTGGGTGAGAGGAAGTGTAGTCTAGGTAGCTGTGGGAGTCGGTGGGCTTGAAATAGATATCAGTTTACAGGCGGTTACCAGAGATGGAGACAGAAAGGTCCAGGAAGGAGAGAGAGGTATCGGAGATGGTCCAGGTGAACTTAAGGTTGGGGTGAAATGTGTTAGTAAAATGGACGAGCTGTTCAATCTCCTTGTGGGAGCATGAGGCGGTGCTGATACGCGCATCAATGTAATGGACGGAGAGGTGGGGAATAGGGCCAGTGTAGCTGCGGAAGATGGACTGTTCCACGCACCCTACAAAGAGGCAGGCATAGCTTGGGCCCATGCGGGTACCTGTGGCCACCCCTTTTGTCCGGAGGAAGTGTGAGGAGTTGAAGGGGAAGTTGTTAAGGGTAAGGACGAGTTGGTTAGGTAGATAAGGGTGTCGGTGGAGGGGGACTGGTCGGGCCTGCGGGAGAGGGTGAAGCGGAGGGCTTTTAGGCCATCTGCATGGTCAGTTAAACAACTCCCTGGAGGAGAGGGTTCCAGAAATATCCCATCCTAAATAATGGAACAGCACTGCACATTCAAGGATGTAATATCCGCACCATCCTCAGCCAGAGTATCGAATTGATGATTCACCTCACCGTCATCATGATGTCCACAAAATCACAGTTGCCAGTCTTCAACCAATTAGATTCGCTGCACATGATACCAAGAAAAAGATAACGATAAAGTAAAAATACGAAAAAGATAACTGGCCCTGATGCCATTCCTACAATAGGATTGAAGACTTGTGCTGCACAACAAGCCATGCCTCTGGGGGAAGCTGTTTCATTCCAGCTCCAACTCTGACATCTACCTGGCAATATGGAAAATTACTCAGCTATGTCCAGTTTCCTAAGGGGAGCATAATTGCAATCTGACCAATTTCCATGCTCTTAGTCTCATTACGATTGTCGCATTGTTAGAAGTTGCTTTTGAGAGAGCTGTCAAGCAGCACAGAAATAACCTGCTCCGTGTGGTTTATGATAGTTCCCCATGTGGAGATGGTGCTGTTTTGGAAATACCGTTGGATTTCTAATCCAGACTGGGCTAATGCTTTGGCATCTGGTGGATATTAAAAACAATTAATAAAATATCGAAGTCTCAAATCTGGATGTCAGTAAAAGTGACCATGAAGTCAATATCGATTGTAAACATTAATTTGCTTCACCAACATGCTTTCAGGATGCAAATCTACCGTGCTGTTATGGTCTAGCCGAAAAGTGTCTCCAGACACACAGACATGTGATGAACACTTCAATGTTCTCTGGAACAGCCAAGCAAGACACTCAATTGTATCAAACTGCTCTGACGTCTTAAAGCATAAAATCGGATGTAACACCCAGCCTTGGTATCAGAAAAATGAAAAAGAAACACTGTTGAGTTGAACCTACAGAGGCCTCCTTCCTGATATCCGAAAGCTTGTGAGAACATTTAAAGAGCTTTCCCACAGACGGTACAGAAAAGTCGGGAAAAGAGAAGGCCATTTCAACCCATTTCGAGTTCCCCATTCTAGTTCATGGCTGAACATCTCTTCAATGCACTTCTCCCACACAGTGCACATATCCCTTAATGTGATTAAACATTGGCAAAAAAAAATATAAAGTAGGAGCTGTAGTAGTTCATTCGGTCCATGGATTTTCCTCCACCACTCAACATAATGTTATCTATAATATTATGTATAATGTATAATATTATGTACATATACATAATGTTATCGATCTAGACTTCCAAAAGGCCTTTGATAAGGTGCCTCACGGGAGGCTGCTGAGTAAGGTGAGGGCCCATGGTGTTCGAGGTGAGTTACCGGCATGGATTGAGTATTGGCGATCTGACAGAAGGTGGAGAGTTGGGATAAAAGGCTCTTTTTCGGAATGGCAACCGGTGACAAGTGGTGTCCCGCAGAGTTCAGTGTTGGGGCCGCAGCTGTTCACTTCATATATTAATGATCTGGATGAAGGTACTGGGGGCATTCTGGCGAAGTTTGCCGATGGTACGAAGTTGGGTGGACAGGCAGGTAGTATGGAGGAGGTGGGGAGGCTGCAGAATGATTTAGACAGTTTAGGAGAGTGGTCCAGTAAATGGCTGATGAAATTCAATGTGAGCAAATGCGAGATCTTGCACCTTGGAAAAAAGAATACAGGCATGGGCTATTTTCTGAACGGTGAGAAAATTCATAAAGCCGAAGTACAAAGGGATCTGGGAGTGCTAGTGCAGAATTCTCTAAAGGTTAACTTGCAGGTTGAGTCCGTGATTAAGAAAGCGAATGGAATGTTGTCATTTATCTCAAGAGGGTTGGAATATAAAAGCAGCGATGTGCTTCTGAGACTTTATAAAGCTCTAGTTAGTGCCCATTTAGAATACTTTGTCCATTTCTGGGCCCCACACCTCAGGAAGGACATACTGGCACTGGAGCGTGTCCAGCGGAGATTCACATGGATGATCCCTGTAATGGTAGGCCTAACATATGATGAACGGCTGAGGATCCTGGGATTGTATTCATTAGAGTTTAGAAGGTTGAGGGGAGATCTAATAGAAACTTACAAGATAATGCATGGCTTAGAAAGGGTGGACGCTGGGAAGTTGTTTCCGTTAGGTGGGGATACTAGGACCCGTGGGCACAGCCTTAGAATTAGAGGGGGTCGATTTAGAACGGAAATG